>CM053584.1:374250775-374266415 GCA_028627135.1 Pseudochirops cupreus
ACTAGGTAAATGGTATTTGATTAATTAAAGTAAGATTGTTAACCCATTTTGAGTTGCTTTCCTTTAGAAAAGCAGATCTAAGAACCTGTGCTAGTAGCCGCCCTGGGTGTGCTGGGGTGCTTGCTGTTACAATGAGTCATAAATTATTGTTGAGAATCTATTCACGTGCCTTAGGCTAAATGAGAATGAATCCAGGTTGAGGATTGTGAGGAAAAAGGTCATGTGTGGCTCCTGCTCCAGGGCTTCTCCCTGGAGAAATCTCACTCAAAGACCAGGGTCCAAGGGATAGCTAGGTGGCACAGTGAATAGAGCACTTTGCCTGGAGTCAAGAAGTCCTGAGTTTAAATCCAGCCTCAGACACATGTTAACTGTGTGACCACAGGCAAGGCCTGCCTTCCTCAGTTTTCTCAACTTTAAAATGTGGATTATAAACAGTACCCCCTCCTGGGATTGTTGTTCCAATTAAATGAAATGATAACCTGTGCCCCTAGTGGATAACCAAAGTGACAGATGATCAGAAAAGGAGATAAAGTGAGGGCTAGAGATGGCCTAAGGATGGCCTGTGCGCTCCAGTAATGTCCACATAATGCTACGGGATCTCTAGGGAGAGCCCAGCTCACTTCTAGTCATAAAGCATGAGAAGGTGGGGATGGGTTGCTACCAGCACCATTGTAGGGAGTGCTCACCCTAAGGAGATCACAGATTCACTGAAGTTTAAAAAGCTGCGCTTTTTCCTCCTGAAGACACCTGCAGCAGCGCCTCAGGGCCCTCTCCCCAGGGGCTCCCTAATGGTATCTGCTTGGCATTCTCCCTGAAACCCCTGCTGCCCCAGGACAGCATCCCCATCTATAATCTTTAGCCAGTTAGGAGAGTTCTCTCTCCACTGATAGCTCATCACCTTCCTGTCACCACACTGACGCATGCAGGCCTTATTGGCTTAATAGATCTTTACAGTAAGGTGTTTGGATGATGCATGGCTTCAAAGAGGGAGCTATCGAAAGAGTGCGTCTAAGAGTAGATTAAATTTAATTACAGGATAAAAGATGCTCATCTGTTACTCTGGTGATGAATTAACTGGGGGAAGGAGTGTCAGCTTCCCAAGAGGGCAAGCTGAGACGTCAATAAAGCATGTCAGCAGGATGACAAGGAGTCTCCCTTCCTTCCCTCCATCCCCCAAGGCCTAGAAAAACCCAGGGACAAACACAATCAAATTGTAGTTTTGTTTGTTTAAGAACTGGTGGTTGCACTCCTGAACCTTTCTCTATCCTAGCATCTTATTTCAGGGTGAAAATGGGGGAAATTTTCTGTTGTGTTCACAGTCTGGCAGTGGAGTGTACAGGATAGAATCCAGAAGATTCAATGAACTGATGCAGAATGAGATAACTAGAACCAGGAAAATAATATATCTGACTGCAACATTGTAAACGGGAAGATCAATAGCAACAAAATAACAAAACTGAGAGTCGCTAGGCGGTGCTGTGTGCATGGAGCACCGGGCCTGGAGTCAGGAAGACCTGAGTTCAAATGAGACGTCAGATACGTCCTAGCTGTGTGACCCTGGGCAAGTCACTTAACCCTGCTCACTTCAGTTTCCTCATCTGTAAAATGAACTGGAGAAGGAATTAGCAAACCATTCCTGAATCTTTACCAAGAAAACCCCAAATCGGGGTCACAAAGAATTGAACACTATTGAAATGACAAAGAAATAGAAATAGAAAAAAAACCCCACAACTAATACTGGCATTTATAAAGATCTTCCCCCCCCCCCTTCTGTGTAGAGGTGAGGAGCTATGGGTGTGCAAGACTGCATACACTGTTAGATTAGTTAATGAATTCGTTTTACCAAGTTGCTTTTCCCCTCTAGCTTTCATTCTTATTCTTTGCTAGAGATGTCATGCTACCAAAAAAGAAAGAAATATGAGTGCTTTATTAATCTAAAAGACAAACATAAAAGGAACCTGTGACTTCCCCTCATAGAAGTTTCATTCCAAAGCCTCCAGTGCTGGGGCCAGGCTCTTACTCAGCCACTTCCAAAGGGCTCTTTGGACACGAGTTGGTGGGAACCTATAGGGCTGGCTGAGGAATATGGTCCCCTACTGTAAGTGCACAACACACAGAAAGGTTTTGTATGTATGTGTTGCATTTACCTCGCTGTTCTACAGCGTCCAAATAGAGTGGAAGCTCTTTGAGGGCTCAGACCCCGCAGACATTGGTCAGGTTGTTCTGGGCTGTAGGATTGCTTCTGGGGAGCAGACAGGGCTAGCCCTAGGCATGGGAGTCATGTGGGAGGCCACCTGCATGGAGAGATTCAACAGACACTTGGGGCTCTCAGCCCACCTTCCTCCAAATAATCCTCATCATTACAACCATGCCTGAAGGCCCAGAGCACTGAAGGCCCCCGTTAGAATAGATGCATGTTCCCTGGGAGAGAGAACATGGGAAGTCATTATCAGTCATTGGGGCTGATGGAGGATCTCACTGACATGTCCATCATCAGCTATTGTGGACAAAGCATGCTGCAATTAGAGTCAGGAAGACCTGAGTTTGAATTCAGCCTCCTACATGTACTAGCTATGTAATCCTAGGTAGGGCATTTGCCTTTTTCAGACTCAGTTTCCCCCACTGAAAAATGGGTATAAAGATAGCACCCACTTCCCAGGGTTGTTGTGAGGATCAAATGGGATGAGACTAAGTGCTTTGGAAGTCATATATTATCTGAAAGGAGCCTAGCACCGGATTACACCATTTCAATGGAGGAAAAGGTGGTGGAGAAGGTAGAGGATGGGCTCAGGTGGGGAGGGCTTCTGAGCTATGGGGGCTTTTCAGAAATGGAAACACACCCTGGGAGCTTGGCAGACTTCTCCATTCTTCCGGTGGATAGTCATAGTGCCCCTGAGCCTCTTCAGCAGCTTAGGAAACGCTTCCCTCCCCCCAAACACACCGAACACAGGCAGAAGCCTGAGCCAGCATCCCCACTGCCTCTGGAAAGAGTTCTTTACCCACTTTCTGAGTCACTGAAAAAGCAGAGGCCTCTGAAGACAAGCAGCAGGCATTTGATTATGCAAATATGTGCTAAGCCCTTAATGAGACTGTCTTTATCGTGTTATATTTCATCATTTTGATCCTTATTCATAAATGCAGTTCCCACATTGAGGCAATCTATAAACCGCTTACTAAAGAAACTGAATGAGTGAGGAACCAGAACCGTCTGCATGGTCCCCTGAGCTCCCAGCAGACCTGGGCCCACAGGACTCCAGAGATGGGAGAACAGCATTTCTGAACTCAGTTCTCCCATGAGAACCAGCCTCAACAACTCAATTCAGCAATCATCTGTTTTAAGTCTCTCCTAGATATCAGTCCGTGGGGTACAGAGAGACAAAATGAGACGGTCCTGCCCTCAAATGGCATTATGTGTCTGGGTCTCACCAACCTTTCTTAATTACTGAACGAACCCCTGGTCCATTTGCATCCCTAACTTTCCTCCTCCCCATCTTTCTCATTTCAGTGAGGTTTCCTTCTCTGACATCCCCCAACCTCCAGATCTTCCTAAAAAGTAAATTAAAAGGATAACAATGTATATCACGGCTGTTCCCCAAAGTGGCTCCCAATTCCTTTGTCCTCTGTTCTGGAAAGTCATGAAAGACCACTGCAGGCTTAATAATTGCCCCCTTGAGCACTAAACATCTCTTCTAACCTGAGGGCCCCAGCCATGGCAGGGGTAGAGGATTGCGGTGTGGTTCTCCTGGGGCCCCTGGTCCAAACAGACATCTTTAGCCTTGTTGTTGCGGAGCTGTTGGGACAGACAGAAATAAACCAAAAGCCATGTTAGCCCTCATCAAGCAGATGTTCCTCTGCATTAACCCACTTGCCTTTCTCTATCATGAGAGATGTGGTTGGTCCAATCCCTTTTTGTGGAGTCAGAAACATAGCCTCCTCTCAGCTCCTCACACAGCAGGTGCTTAGAAATAATTGCTGGTTGATTGATAGATAGAGGATCTCTAAGGTACCTCCGATAATATAATCCATATTATAGTAATATCCTTTGATACTGTAAGATTTGGGAAACACATCTGCCACCCCTCATTCCTTGATCCTCATCCTCAGAGAGGGAGGCGGTATGGCAGAGAGCTTAACCAGAGTTCAAATCTTCCCTCAGACACTTGCTTGCAGTGTGTGCTGGGAAAGTCACTGTGTCCTCCTCTGTAAAATGGAGGGCTGGATTTGATGCCCGCCATGATCCCTTAAGTCTATGATTCTAAATTCTGGCTCTGCATAGTAATTCTGTGTGGCTTTTTAGCTTTAGACCTAGGTGCCGACAATTCCATAGTCCCTAGTCTATTTTTAAGTCACTGGGTTTGCCCATTTCAGTGAGGATGGGCACATCCCACCCAGTAACAAAGAAGAGGCACCAAGAGCAGATATTGATGCCCCACAAGGAGGCAGACCAGGGTGTGACTGGAAAGGTGCCCATTCTCCTCTGCCATCTTTCCCTAACTGGCCTGAATAGGATCTAAAGGTCCTACCATGAGTTCTCTTTTTGGGATAAAGTATCAAAGGTCTCAGTTAACATGGAAATAGCATCTGGAGAAGGATGGGGCAAGAGATGGGATAATGCTCAAAGAAAATCTTATAAGCCTTAAACATCATCACTCCTTACATTAGTATAGAGCATGGGATGATGAGATTAGCCTCAGGCACCAAGAAGGGTCATGTTGGGATGGAACATAGGGTAGGCTTTGACAAAAGAGGAGAGAAGTCTGGAGCATGGGAACACAGGCTTGTATGGGACCCCTGAGAACATGGGAGTGGGCTGGAAGATGCCACCAGAGATGATGGACCATGCCGAATTAATGGCAGATACTTGGGTTGTAGAAGGGAAATGTCACTAATTCCTAAACCTTTTTTTAAAGTTGATTTAATTTTTTTAATGAACAAAAATCCTTCCCATTTCTCTTGTTTTATTAGAAAAAAAATAAAGAAAACCAAAATGCTTATGATAAACACACATAATTAAATAAAATAAATTCCTGCATTGGACATTTCCAAATATCATATATATATATATGTATATATATATATGTGTATATATATATATAACTGTCCTTAAAGTATGAAGAGGTTTTTGAGTCTCAATAAATTCATGTTCCTTGAAGCTTCCATAATTTCATGGAAACTAGATCAATTCCCAAGTTAAATCATGCCACTTCATCGACAGCAATAATTCAGCAAGCTGAGTCTAGATATGGATCACTGATCAATACGGGGAGGGCTCTAATTGCTTTCATTCATTCATTTACTTTTTCTGACATGCTGATGACTCTGTCTCTTGTCATGACCCAGCACTGCACACCTAATGGAATCCCCAGTCATGACAGGTGATCCAAGTACCCAGACCCATTCTTCTCACAGCTGCCGTAGTGATTCATAGTGATACTCACCTCCCCATAGGCAACGGTGTTATTATATCTCCGCATCTCAGGATAAACATGGTCCAGGTACCACTGGAAATTCTTACACTTCAACCTTTTCCTTAAAGCTCTCCTTTCTGAGACATCACCAATGTCTATTCCTGGATTCTGAAAATGGAATTTAAAAAGGCACAAAGCTCAGAACAACATTGATGGGGATGGAAGGAAAAATAGATTTGGAGATGGAAGAGGCCTCAGAATGCTTCAGCTTGAGGACAGGACCGACCATCGTCAGCCTCAGGGGAATCTCTGCCTTGTAGCTCTCAGATAACATCTGGATTGAACTCTTACCTTTGGTGTTTATTTCTATCTGGGCTGACTTGGATAACTCACTTGTTGCCTTGGCATCATTTTCTTCATTTGTAAAATGATGGAGCCCAATGAGATGGCCTCTGAGTTCCTTCCAGCTCTAGACTTTTGATCTCATGATTTCTCCGAGCCTCAGGCCCCTAATTTCTCAAATAAGAGGGATGGAACTAGAAGTCTTGTCTAGTGCTAGAAGGATGCTCCTAGTAGTACTCAGAGAATTTTGGGCAGAGACTCTAGAGGCTGATGAGTCCAGTCTGGATATGAAAAAGAACGCTCTCTTTGCCATTCTTGACAAATGGTCATTCAATCTTTCCTTGCCTTCCTCCAATGAGGGGAAGTTTACTACCTCCCAGAACTGGCCCCTTCCTTTTCTATATTGTTCTAGTCATTAAGAAGTTTTTCCAGCTATCAAGCCTAAATTTGTCTCCTTGAAACTCATAGCTGTCATTCTTAGTTCTCCCTGGAGCCACCAGAAGAAGTCTAGCCCCTTCTTTCATAAGACAATTCTTTACATATTTAAGGATGGCTACCGTGTGCCCACGCCTTGTCCTCTCCATTTGGGGTCATCAATTGCATTCATCTAAAGCCCCATTAGAGAACAGCATGCCTCCCTGCCCATGGTCCAGAACATCTCACTCATATATTGTGAAACAGCTGGTGATGGTACCTTCTCTTTATCCTCAATTTCTTTTCCTCCACATTTCTTTTCCAAACCACCAGGTGTAATTATTCATATAATGATTTGATAGAGGCAAGACGAGAGAAGCTTACAATCACTTCACTGAGCTCTTTGTTACAGGTGTATGATCCACCACCCTCCCCCCCCCACAAACCTATACCCCCCCCTGCCCCCAACACTGAGTTCCCAATTCTGTCTTTCCTGAAGTTCATTATATGCAGAAGGAAAGGTAATTTTCCGTTACAAAGCTCATAATGATGTTCTAATGAATTATTCACTTGGATTTTGCCAAAATGAACAGCTAATGGGCTTCTGTGTGCTAAGGTAAAAATCAGGCATCCAAAATGTGAGACATCAGACCCTGCTAAGGGTTATCTTGGATCAGGGGAAACACAACTTCCATAGCTTGGCGGCCCAGAGAGGGCAGATATGGCAATGGCTGGAAGGGGGGGGAGGTGGCACAAACTATTCCATTAAAGTTCTGGCAAAAGTATGGACAGAATGGGCTTTTCAGCCCTACGCAGTTTTAGAGGGAAACTAATCAGAGAATTTAATTTTATGTCAGCTATGGTTGAATAGTCTGTCTTTTTTATTTCTTGTTTATGTTTTTTTCTTTTAAAAGCTCTCTTGGAGATCTCAAAATTTCTAGGTCATTTTAGCTACATATATATCAATTTTAAAATAAAACAAAATGACAGTTCAAGTTTTCATTAGGATTATGGGATCTGAGATTTAGGGTGGACAGGACCTCAGAGGCCATCAAGTCCAACTCTCCCAACCTAGAAAATGAGAAACTGAGTCCCAGAGATGTGACTGGCTTGTCCAGAGATTTGAACTTGGGTCGTGTGAATCCAGACCAGGGATCTTTTCACTGTATCCTGGTACCTCCAAGAGCAGTGGGTGAAGCTCCCTGACCCTCAGTTTCCCCACTTGCAAAATGTAAATAATGATATGCAGCATTATCAGCTTACAGGGTTGCTTCAGGGAAACTGTTTTGTAAACTTTGAAGGTCGAAAGCAATTTGGGCTGCTATAAAAACTATTGCTAACTCCCCGAACACCCATACAAACACCCATGAACATAGACACACACACAAACACAATACACACACACATACATGCACACATTCAACATATGTAAACGCAAGTACACATGTAAAACATACATATTCACAAACATATGCACATATACAAAATATACATATATGTATGTAGACACACATACATCTGTGGCCCTGGGAGTGGTTTGGAATCCATAATACACAGTGGAAAACTCCAGGGATAGAAAACAAAGGTGTTTCATGAGGCAATGGATTGGACAACATGCTCTGTCAATGCCTCATCTCACAAGGGCCAGGGACAGGGAGCGGGCCAGGGTCCAGCAAAATGATGTAGGGAAAGCAGTTTAAAAATGTTTAAGCTCCAAGGAAATACTAAAGGGCAAATTTTGTTGTGTGCAAATTCTTTGGAAATTTATTAGAGAAAACATGACAACAGTTCTTTACTCTCACCATCAGTGTGGTTTGATGTACATTGAGAGGTTGGGATTCAAGGACCTGAATTTGAACCTTGGCTAAACCGCTTGACCTTTGGCTCCTCAGCCCTCAGTTTTCCTATCTGAAAAATGGAGGGATTGGACTAAATGAGCCTCAGAGATGTTAAGCAATTTTCCCAGTGTCGCACAGGTAGTATCAGAGGAGGGATTTGAACTCGGGTCCTCTCACCCCTGGGACAGAGTTCTTTTCACCACACAGTAGGGAGCACTTCAGTTTGGGGAGAGGGGGTAATATGTGACTATGGTGTAAAGTCAAAGGCATCAACCAAACTTTTCTCTGTTAATCCTTTCCAATTTATTCTGCACAGAGTTTGATTTATATATATTTGTTTGCAAGTTGTCTTCCCTATTAGATTGTAAGCTTCTTGTGGGGGCAGGGACTGTCTTTTGTCTCTTCTGTAACCCCAGCATTTTAGCAGAGTATGTGGCACGTAGTAGGTACTTAATAAATGTGGATTGATTGATTGAAAGAAGGAAGGGAGAGAAAGTGAGAGAAAGAAAGAAAAAAGAAAAAGTGAGAGAGAAAAAGAAAAAAGAAAGAGAGGAAGGAAGGAAGGAAGGAAGGGAGGGAGGGAAGGAGGGAGGGAGGAAGGAAAGGAGGAAGGGAGGGAGGAAGGAAAGAAGGAAGGAAGGGAGGGAGGGAGGGAAGGAGGGAGGAAGGAAAGGAGGAAGAGAGGAAGGGAGGAAGGGAGGGAGAAAGGAAGGAAGGAAGGAAAAATATATGTTTAGGAACAGATATGACTACTAGGAACTGGAGCAAATTGATTATATGAAACATGTCTGGGGAGTCTTCATCCACCAGTGCCCCCCTCCTACTGTGAGCACAGCTGTCTAGTTCTCCCTGGACGTGTCAGAGAAGGGGCACTCGGTACCTCCAGGGGCAGGTTCCAGGCGATGTACACATGGGATTTGTAATCATCCATCCAGACCTCGGCCACTCGCAGAGCGTTCCTCTTGGTGTAGAAGCCGATGTTGTTGTTGTAGGGCTTCTTCTTCCTCTCAATGTGGGCCACTCGGGAACAGGGTAGGACCTCCATGCTGCCACCACAGAGCCACACCTGGAAAGGGGAAGGACAAGGCACACAGCTGTCAATCTCAGAGGCCTGGATCGCTCCTATGGAGACGGCAGGATCTTGGATGTATTGCCGGAAGAGACCTTGAAAGTCGCTAAGCTTATTTTACAGATGAGGAAACTGAGGCAAGCAGAAGTTGGATGACTTACCCAGGCTCACACAGCTAGCAAAGTGTCTGAGGCAGGATTTTAACCCAAGTCTTCCTCTATGCACTGAATCAGGGGCTTGAGTCTGGGTGACCTTGTGTGTGGGGTCCACTTGTGAGCTGAAGGAATGCTCCTAGACATCTCACATTATTTTTTGGATATCATATTATGGTGTTGGAACAGACTAGCTTGCTGCGCACTAAAACCTTCATTGTACCTAGGTGTGGCGGTACAAGCCCAGCTGCCAGGCTGAGGCCGGAAGACGGCTTGAGCTTAGGGTTCCGAGTTCCATTGGGCTACACCAACCAATCAGATATCTGGCTGAATATGGTGAGCTCTCAGATTGATCAGTAATGGAACCAGGCCCTCGAGTAGCCTCTCTACTTCCAGCCTAGGCAAGGGAGGGAGACCCAGACTTTAAAAAATAGTGAACTGCTACCCAGCCATGATCATGTCACCCCCCCCAGACTTGCAAATTTGATGTTTTTGAACTCAAGTGGGATAAGCCATGTAGTTCAACCCTCTCCTTCTACAGCTGAAGAAATAGAGATCCAGGGAGGTCACAGGCATGTAGAACTGGAGTTGGAATGAACCTCAGAAGCCATCTAATTTGACCTCATTAATTTTACAGATAAGGAAACTGAGTCCTACAGAGGTCGTCCTTCCGGGGTACAGTGTTCTAATCTGTTAACCTTTCAGATCTTCACTCTGCTGCAGATTTGATAAGCATGTCAAATCATTAATTGAAATGGTAACTAAATTAATTAAAATGGGGGGGGGGTCCTGCATTAGAGACCACCACCCAATTAGCCACCATCAATGACTTCTTTTTGAATGGGGTTATTCTGTCCATTTCAAATCTACCTAATTGTGCCCCCATCTAGTCCACTTATGTTCATGTTTTCTACAAGAGCAGCCCAAGACACTTGGTTGGGTCAGTGCTTTTCTCAAATCTAGGTACACTCTATCAATAGCCGCCTCTTGATCCGATAGTTTGGGGACCCTATGAAAGTCTGAAATGTCCTGTCCTTACAGCCAGGCCTTCCTGCCTCCAAGGCCGGCTCTCCTTAATACCCTCAACATTGCCTTTATAAACATGAGGGTAATAGAAGCATCCTGGTTTTCTAATTCTTTTCTATTTTACAGATGAGGAAACTGAGTCCCAGAGACAGTAAATGCCAAGGTCACATGCCTAACAAGTGCCAGAGGCAAGATTTGAATCCAGAGTCTGGAACTGGGTGCTCTTTCTCACACAACCACACGTATCATCACTTACAAAAAGCGATCATGTTTAATCAGTGCCCAATGGAGGACTTTTTGACCCAGGCAGGGATGTAATAAATAGTTATAGGGAATAAAAAGAAATAAAAGCCCTGATGGGGAGGTGAGAGTAAAGAAAGAACCTTCCAGATGGGTCCCTCAGACACTCAGCGTGGCCATGGTTCTGCTTCAAACCAACAAATTCAGCCCCCAAAACCTATCCTTTCCAGGCTCTAAGTGATCACTCAGAAAACCAGCCTCCTGCACTTTTTTTGCATCTCTGGGGCATCTGGTCCAAGCTTTACAGAAGTTTGTGGAGCATGGCCAATTTCAAGCCCTCAATTGAGTGGGAGGAGAATCATGTCTTGGAATTCACTCCATGGTCAATTCAACCTGGATCCCAAGATGCCACCTGTTATAAATGCCCATCACTGTTGTACCCATATTCTCAAGGAGTGCAAAATAGCTGGGAATTATGGACGTGGATGTCAGAAGAATGAAAGGGTTTCAAATCTAGTTTTCATGGCTATCTTTCGGGGTTTTTTACATTATCTTCACTTCTAAAAACATCCTTTTCACCTTTCTTTCCCAGAGAGTCTTCCCTTGTTAAAATGTTTATAAAATAAAAATGTTAAGTTACATTTACAAAATATAAGTACCTTATCCTTATAAAATACAATATATTATATTTACCCTTATAAAAGAGAAATATATGATGTATTCTATTTGTAAAACAAAGGGCATCTAGATGGTACAGTGGAGAGAGTGCCAGGCCTGGAGTCAGGAAGGAAGACTCATCTTCCTCAGTTCCAATCTGGCTTCAGACACTGACTAGCTTGTGACATGGGCAAGTCAGTTAACCCTGTTGACCTCAATTTTCTCATCTGTAAGATGTAAAAGGTAAAAATACTCAAATATTTTTGCCAAGAAAACCCCAAATGGGGTCACGAAGAGATGGACATGACTAAAAAATGACTGAACAACAATAAAAATTTGTGAAATGGAATATATAATAGTAGGTATGATATATTTATAAAAATAAGTATTTTATATTTTAAAAACATTTTATATTTATAAAATAGAAATGTATAATATCATATGAAAATATATGTTTAAAGGAGAAAAAAAAGCAGATCACCAAAACCAATCAATACACTCACCGTGTTGAACAGTATTTGTAACATTGATTCTACCTCCATAGTTCCCCATATTCTTGTGTTTTCTTAATTTCAGGAGAACCAAAGTGTCAAACAAAGGCTGGTAGGGAGTAAGAGTGAACAGGTGCTGAGCCCAGTGACTCGCCACGAGGCAGGTCTGAAGACAGTCAAGACCTGGTAAATCAGTTGTGTTCTTATTGCAAGCAAGAGATGGAAGCAGATGGACGGCTACTTTGATGGTACCAGACATAATAAAAAAATAAGATGGAGGCCTACAAGGCACTGAGCAGACTGATCTTCTAGGAAGAATCACAGTTTTGGAAATTCAGAGCTAGAAGAGATCTTGGAGGCCTTAAAGTCCAACATCCATTTTACAGATAAGGAAACTTAAGTACAGAGGCTTAAACATGACATTGGGGAGATGTGGATAAACTTCATACAGGGTCAGAAAAGGGCTAAAAGGTTTGGGGCTCAGGGACTTAATCCACAAAGGCCCACTGATCCATTCTTCTTCTGAGCAACACCCGTGCTTTCAACCCCCAGGTCTCCTGATCTGATATCCGAGACTTGAGGCAGGTAGAAATCAGATTGCTCTTTTTTTGGCATTCACCACCACGCATCACTGAAATGCGTTCAGAGCCTTCCATGCCCTTCTATGACGACTTAGCTTCCTTTCTCCCTTTCCCTTCTCTTCCTTTACCCTACAGATCTCTTTTCTGTATCATAGAATCATACAATCAATCAGTATATAAACACTCATTGAACACATTAAAATGTGCTAGTTTCTGAGGCTACAAGGGGAAAGTTAAATACTTCAGGCTCCCTTAGAGAGTTTCCATACATGTAATAAACTTAGAACTGAAGGGATCTTACAGGTAACCTAGTCTGTCCCCCTTTCTTTACTCAGATGAATCAACCAAGTCGCAGGAAAGTCTTGCCCAAAGTCTTACAGGCACTGAGTGGCAGAGCAAGGATTCAAATACAGAAGTTCTCCAAAGCCTGACTTCCTCTTTCCCTATCCTACCACCATCTCCCCATATTTTTTCCTCCCTCCTTTCCTCCTTTCTTCCTTCCTTCCCTCTTCTTTTTCTTCCTTTCCTCTCTCCCCTTTCCTTCCTTCTCTTCTTTCTTTTTCTTCCTTCCTTCCTTTCCTTTCTTTTTTCCTTCCCTCCCTCTACCTTCTTTCCTTCCCTCCCTCTACCTTCTTTCCTTCCCTCCCTCCTTCCTTATCTCTTCCTTCTTTTCCTTTCTTCCTTCCTTTCTCTCTCTTTCTTTCTTCCTTCCTTCCTTGTCTACTCTTTCTTTCTCCTCCCTTCCTTTTTCTATTTCTCTCTTCCTCCTTCCTTTCCACATAGTAATGCAAACCACAGTATTCTAAAGCTACCATCAAACACCACTGGAAATATGAAAACAGAAACATTTAGGAGCCTTTGGATGGGTCTGGATTATTGAAGAGAATAAGTGTGTCTGGTGGGGTGGGAATCTTGCCCTCTATTAATCTGATATTAATCTGACAACTTTCTCTTCTTCAAAGTTTAACACTGGAATCAGAAGAATAAACTGAAAACAAGCTCACAGACAGTTAGAATTATTTATATGGCATTGGGGGAAAGGGGAGACGCTGTTATCATTCTCCCAGCTGGCATTCATCACCCAATCTGTTAGCTTTTCTTTTGCCTCTTGCATAGACGGAAGTCGGTGTGGGCAGCTGTAATTACTACTGGCCTTCTCTTCTGTTGTGGATGCTTAGAATGATGGCAGGAAGCTATCAGGCAAACGGCAGTGATCTATCTGTTTAATAGGTTTAATTCTGTTTATCCAACCCCCAAAGTGCCTGGATACCTTTCTGGAGGATTAGATGGGAGCATAGAGCATCTTGGGATATGTCTGGCACAGCTACATGCTTGGAAGAGAAAATGACATTAAGTCTCTTCTAAGGTTTCCCAAACTGGCAGTCGCTCCTTTCTCCCTCCCCCAGTGAAACTCTACTACTCCCCCAGCCTCCCACACACACACCAGCCAAAATGTATGGGGTTAGGAGTCAGCAGGAAATAACAAATGCTTAGGAACCCAATTAGACAAAATGGAACTTCTAGCCAAATAAACGCGCACTTCCTGCCCCATGGACCTCTCTGGCTTAATACCTGCCTGGTGACTGACATAAGAAGTCAGGTCTCTGACAGATGGGCAGGGAATGGGAAGCTCGAGTGTGTCTCCAGGAGCTTCTCAGCCCATCTGCCTTCTCCTAATGGGGACCTTCATCTCCCTTTTTTTAATCAAACCACCTGGAACTTGGAACGCACGGTGGCTTTGACCCAATGCTACATTTCTGAGATTATGTTCTTATGCTAGAATTAAGCCAACAGACACAGAGGGGTAATCTTTCGTAGTATCCAATTCCAAATTACCAGCGTCGCTTATTTTCTCCCCAATGAATTGAAGGATTATTCTTTTTTTGTGTAGAAATGCCCAGAATGTTACTGGTATGCCCTACTTTAAAAAAACAAAAACAGATTATCTAACAGAAAATTGGGAGAGTAGTACTATCTTTGTGTGTGTGTATACACACACCCACACATATATACACCTATGTATGTATATACATACATAGGTGTATATATGTGTATATATACATATGTACATATATACACACACACACACACATACACACACGCACACACACACACACACACACACACACACACACACACACACCCCAATACGGAAATCTTTAAACCAGAGAGGAAAAGTATCATAGAAAACATTTGGGGATAAGAGAAGAGAGAGATAGCAGAGGTACCATTGATGTGGATGGAAATTATGGATGATACTTTCCTAATCCACAGGACAGAAGTAGAGCAATGTACTCTTTGCTGTTGTTCGGTCATTTTCTCAGTTGTTCTGACTCTTCGTGACTCCATTTGGGGTTTTTTTGGCAGAGATACTGGAATGGTCTGCAATACCTTTCTGCAGTTCATTTGTCTCAGGAAACTGATGCAAACAGGGTTAAGTGATTTGCCCAGGGTCACACAGCTAGTCAGTGTCAGAGGCTGGATTTGAACTTAGGTCCTCCTGATTTCAGGCTTACTGCTTTATCCACTGTGCCACCAAGCTGCTAGATGCCCCCCAGGCATCTCAAATTCAACATGTCCAAAAGTGAATTTATTTACCCCCCCCAGAATCCTTACCTCTTCTGAACTTCTAAGCTACTGGAGAGGGCACCACCATCCTCCAAGCCAACCAGGAGTGTTGCCGTCAACCCCTTGGTTTCATTCATCCCACATAGCCAATCCATTACCAAATATTGTCATTTCTTATAAATGTCCCCTTCTTTTACACACACACACACACACACACACACACACACACACACACACACAGCTACCACCTTAGTTCAGATATTCATTATTTCTCACCTGAACAGGTGCCATAACCTTCTAATTAGTATCCTTGTCTCAAGTCTTCCCCCACTCCAATCAATCTTTCCCTCAGCTGCCAAATGATTTTCCTAAAGTCAAGGTGTGATCATGTCCCCATCCAGTCCCCTGCTCAGTAAACTAAAGTAGCTCCTGTAATAGTAATTAGTTTAGCAGGATACTTAGCACTAAGTGCTAAGTGTGGAAGGTGCAAACTCTGTCCCACTGTTGAGAAGGCATGAACTCCCCTGTTGATGTGGAAGAAGGGGATTGGCTGAGGTGTGCATATAAGCAAGAATTCCAGAGACAGACAGACAGAATTGGAATGTTGCTCTGGGTGAAGGAAGAATTGTGGAGACTGAAACTGGCTGAGAGAGAGACAAAGAGAGGGAGAGAGAGAGAGAAAGTTTCTCTCCCAGCATCTGAGAGACAGAATTGGAATGTTGCTCTGGGTGAAGGAAGAATCCCGGAGACTGAAGCCAGCTGAGGCAGAGAGCATCTGAGAGACAGAATTTGAATGCTGCTCCTGCTGAAGGGACAGAGAGAGAGAAAGAGTTTCTCTCTCAGCATCTGGAAGC
>CM053584.1:374266915-374279949 GCA_028627135.1 Pseudochirops cupreus
GTGGGTGGGGGAGGGACGGGGAGAAAATATTTAACTCAAAATCTTGTGGAAATGAATGATGCAAACTATAATAAAATTAATAAAATAAAATAAAATATATATGTGTGTGTATGAATACATATATATCTATACATATATACATGTGTTTATATCTAGACATATATGCACACACACATATATTTATGTATGTGTATCTGTGTTTGTATATATATGTATGTTATGTGTATATATGTATGTATATATATGTATATATGTGTGTCTATATTTGTATGTGTGTATATCTAGATCTATACATACACACATACATATATTTTATGTGTGTGTGTGTATATATATATATACATATATATATATGTATGTGTGTATGTATACACACAAAGATATACATATGCTCAAACACATATATCTAACTTTAGCAACCAACTGGTAGGGGCTCTTTTCCATTTAAAAATTGGCCAAGAAGCCAGAAATGTGTTTGGTTCACTGGAGCTACTTTGTCATTCTATCTGTTTTTTTTCTGTCTCACATACACACACGTTAGAGAAGAGACTACCCTCAACCTGCCTAGCTCCAGCACTTGGTCAGTCTCAGCAACTCACCCTCCCAGCAGCCAAGGCATCATCTCAGGTCCCTTTCATGTACTTGAGGCCCCTAGGGATCTCCTGGGTGAGACAGCAAAAGGGATGGAGGAGAATTCATCTCCCTCTCCCTCTCCTTGGTGTCTTTCCCCTTTCTTTTTAAATTTTTTTTTTTAACTAAAGCCCACATTGTATCGTTCCGTGGAGGGTGAGAGAGCCTCCCTTCCATCTCTGGCCTTTTGTGAGCAGTTTGCTTATTCTTCTCTGCCTCTGAAAGACTGCTGAGGTCAGTTCTTCTCCCTCCCCCTCCCTTTTAGAAATGGAGTGAGGGTGACAGAGAAGAGAAATGCCCCAAACTCCAGCCAAACTGCAGCAAAGCACAAAACCTCCTCAGTGGAGTTGCTAGTGACCTCTCCCCCTGCCCCCTAGCTGTGCATTTCTTCAGTTCTTTTTCCTAGAATCAGCAAGTTTGGGGCAGCATGTTTCCCCCTTCTTTCCTTTACTGGTTCAATATCAGGTTTATTCGCTAATTCTTAGTTCCTGGGACTGTGCTGATTCAGACAGAGCTCCCCACCTTCTGTAGGCTTCTGTGCACCTGGGACCCAAGGGGGGAGCTGGGAAGTAGCCAAGGGCAAGGGAGCTACAGTTTAATTTGTTGTTTTTAAAAACAAAAACAAAAAACTTGAGCTAATTGCAAACAGATCCTGGAGTCGAGATCTGAGGGCCAGCATTCCCATGTTTGAATTGACTTCTCATGTGAAGAAACCTTTTGCAGGGTGAGAATTCTGAGTATCTGACTTCTCTTTCTCTTCTCCCCTTTCCAATTCACTGCAGCTGCCTTCCAAAGATGGCAAAGATCTCTGGGCCGCGGCTTCCTCACCTAAAAATTGAGAGAGAGGCTTAGCTCAATGTCCTTTTCCCCCAGCAAGATCTCCAGCCCCTCCTCTGCTCCCCAGCATGGAAACTGTAGTCTCAGGGGGAACCTAACAGTCCCATACTCATGGTCACTGATCTCAGGGACACAGGAGAGACCTAGGATAAAGCTCTTTTCTCAAAGGAATAATTCTTCAAAAATTCGTTCAACACTTTGGCGTCTGATGTGAGGGAATGAATGAACAAATGAAAAGATATTAGTTTAGCCCTGATGGCGTGTCAAGCACTGTGATAAGCACTGGGAATACAGACAGAAAAGGTCAATAATCCCTCATCTCTAGGATCTCACACTCCAATCGGAGAAAGCCGGTTTAGGAGGATTCTGCTGCAGGGCAGATGAAAAGGCCCCAAAGCCCTAGGTGTCCATTAGCAGGTCAGATAGCAATGCCAAGGAGTCTGGAGACCATAGGAGTGAAGCAGAATTGTATAATAATAATAATAATAATAATAATAATAATGTTATATATAACACTTGTAGATGTTATGCAACCATTTCAGCTGTGTCTTACTCTCCGTGACCCCATTTGGGGTTTTCTTGGCAGAGATACTGGGGTGGTTTGCCCTTTTCTTCTCCAGCTCACTTTACAGATGAGGAAACTGAGGCAGGCAGAGTTAAGTGACTTGTCACACAGCTAGTAAGTGCCTGAGGTTAGATTTGAAATCAGGTAGATGAGTCTTCCTGACTTCAGGCCCGGCGCTCTCTCTATGTACTGTGCCACCGAACAGCCCCTTTATGTGACGTATATGATAATGATAATAACAGAGAATTATAATAATATATCATATATAACAATAATAATGATAGCTAATATTTATGCAGTACTTTAAGATTGGCAAAGTGCTTTACAAATATTGATTCATTTGATCCTCACAACAATTCTGGGAGGCAGATGCTATTATACCCATTTCATAGCTGGGGAAGTTGAGATAGGCAGAGGTGAAGTTATTTACCCAGGCCCACACAGCTAGTAAGTGGTGGAAACAGGGCCTGGATTTAGGACTTCTTTACCCCAAGCCCAGTTCTCTAAGGTGAGCAGATATTTATAACAGTGATGTAACTTGGCCAAGGTCAGACAACTGGTGGGACCAGGACTAACGTCCAGGTGGGAGACTGGCATCCCATTTGGTTGGTATATTGTCAAGGATTTCCATCCCTTAAGGAGGGGCAAGCCTAGATGGTGAGATCCCTTTCTGTTCTGAGATTGTGTAACAATCAAGCAGAATAAAATGTAATCTCCTTGAGGGCAGACAGTATTTTCTTTCTATCCCCATTTCTTGGCATATAAGAAGAGTTTCACAACAATTTAGTAGTTGATGGGCACTATGCCGGGGACAAAGTACTTTTCTTCATAACGACCTGATGAGGTACGGAGCATTTCATCTGTAAACATGGGAGTTGAACCAGATGATCTTTGAGGTTTCTCCCAGGTCTAAATCTCTGATCTCATGGTCCACGGTTTTGGTCTTCTCCTGTTATTCCTTAGGAGCAATTTTTTCTGGTTCTCCTTGGGAATCAGTGTTTTTAAATGCCACTTAATCCCAGGGGATTCTTGCCAGCAAGCTCCTTCCAGAGGAGCCATGGTGGTGGGCTCCCTCCACACGCACAAGCCCCTCCCCCCCCACATAAACACATACATAGTGGGCATTCCTGGGTAAACCAAGCTATGTGAACACACATCTAATGGACAAATAGAATGGGCCATTTCCCTAGAATGCAAAAAAGAAATGAACATGTGGGAATGTGAGCACTGAGCTCCTCGGATAATTGGCAGTCAGAAACATACCCCAGCGCTTTGCACAGAAAATATTTTGACAGCTTAGCCTGAAGAGGCCAACCAGAGATGAAATACTATGACTTACTTTTAAGAGAGTTGGGGAAGGCAGAAGGAGACGTTGTTTGGCTCTCTTAATGCAATCCAGAAACCATATATTTCAGCTTCAGATGTAGGACACAGAAGAAATGGAGCTGTTTTAAATGAGGGATTAAGGAAACAAAGCAAGTAATTAAGTGTGAGAGGCTACAGCCTAGGCATAGAGTGGTTAAGTTTGGAGAGAGCCTTCTGAAGACTATTCCATTAATTCTCCACTACTCTGGACCTCACAGGAGCAAACAGGAGGGTGGTTCAGTCTGATTGAGAGATATAGAAAGTGATTAATGAGAGGCTCATCTTGGTCTGCCAGGGCCTAATACAACTCCCAGCATCTCTTGAGAGGGCCTAGGAGCTATGAATGCTGTATCAGTGAATCGATCAGCAAGCATTTCTTAAATGCCTGTGATGTTAGGCACTATGTGGCCTGGTACTGGAAATACATAGTCAAAATTGAAATAGTCCCTACCCTCAAGGAGCTTACATTGTTTTTGGGGAAGAGAACATGCGCATACATAGGTATAGCACCCACTCTGTGGTTACCCCACCCCCCAACTCAGCAATGTCATTTGAATCTCCAAGGGTAGGGGAGTAATTACCTTGGCTTTAAGGTATCATATAAGTCCACAACCCTAAAACTATTGTACATGAGCCCCTACCAAGGCACTTACCTTTAATAGTCAGCCAGTAGATATAACAAGCTCAAAGTGAAGACATTTATTGAGATGGTATTAGAAAAAAAACCCCAATAACTTTGAAACTTTACCCCACATAAACCTGGCATATACTCTCCCTCAAATAATATACTTCATCAGTGGGAAGAATGAGGATACACAGAGTATAGTAGGAGAGAGCTACATATACAAGGGGTATGTTTGGCCCATGTGGAAGTAGGTCCAGGTCTACCATACTCGGAGGGCTTGCAGATTACGCTTACTCCCAAGTACATCGTTATAGATTCAACAGATCCATTTTGCAGAACTCTCACAGGTTTCCATCTGTCTTGGAATTTGCAAAGACCTAATGATCCATGGCTGTGGTCTTTTCCTGTGATTCCTTGGGAGCATTTTTTTCGGGTTTTTCTTGGGAAACAGTGTCTCTAAATGCCATTTAGTCCCAGAGTATTTGTGCCATAGAGCTCTTTCCAAAGGAAAGGGCACAGGTTAATTTAAAGATAGAAATTCTAGATGAATATCCAAATTTTCCTTCCTTCCTTCCTTCCTTCCTTCCTTCCTTCCTTCCTTCCTTCTTCCCTTCCTTCTTTCTTTTCTTCTTTCACACCCCCCCTTTCTCCTTCTCTCTCTACTTGTGATATTATTCATACCAAGAACTTCCACTAGAAAAAAGTCCCTCTTCTAATGCAGATTGGTGCTTCCTTTGCAGCTTTATAGACTAGTCCAAATTGCTAAAAAAGCCCCTCAGGAACCATCTAATTCAGCCCTTCCCCCCCCACCCCATTTTTGAAATCATGATTTAGGGATGTTAAGTCATTGACTCAAAGTCTACTCAGCATCAGAGATGGGAACTTAAAACCCCCTCCTCAGATTCCAAAGCCAATGCTCTTATTCAATGCCTGCAGCACCAAAGATTTAACTGACTTGCCTAGAATCACACAGCAAGTATGTCAAAATCAGAATTTGAACTCTGATCTTCATTCTAAGGCCAGTTCTCTCTCTACTCTACCACATTGCCTGGCCCACTTAGGATCAGATGATGAAAAATGAGATCGTCTAGTCTGGGAATTCTTAACCTTCTTTGTGTCCTGGACCTCTTGGACACTCAATCCAGTGAAGCCAATGGGCTCCTTCTTAGAATTATATTTTTAAATGCACAGAATAAAATTCACAGCATTGCAAAGGAAACCAATCATATAGGAATACAGGTTTTGAAAATATTTTTTAAAAACACACAAATTCATGGATCCCATTTGAAGAACCCTTGATCAGCCCACACCCTTCATTTTGCAGATGAGGAAACTGAGGAACCGAGGGGTCAGATGACCCAGATGGCAGGAGGCAAAGCTGGGGTCTGACCTCAGTTCTTATGACTCCTGATCCAAAGCTTTTTCCACTGCAGTGTACTTCCTGTCTAATAAATACCTGTTGACTCATAAGCTGTGTGACATTGATCAAATAACTTTCTCATTCCAAGTCTGTTTTCTCCCTGTATAATGATGGTGTTGGATTGGTTGATCTCCAGGGTCACCTTCCGTCTCTGGCATTCTGTGATTTGATCTGTCCTCCAAGCCAGTGCTGGTTGTAATCAGTCCCTTCCCACTTTGTGCCTCCAGCCAGGGCCCTCTCCTTATTGCCAGACCCTCTTCGTGGCTCATCTGTGACCATTTGTCCCCTATTATATTTTACAGACCACATAATTACTTGCAGGTGCCCAAGGAGGGGGCCAGTCTGCTCTTTGTCTTTCATCCTATGAGGCAAACACCCTTTTGGAATGTTGCTGAGCTGAGCTCTGGGAGCCAGATGCCATCACTGAGGATTAAGCTTAGATTTCCCCCAATTTAATTAAGTCTCATTCAGGAGACAGGGATGTTTTTGCACAATGGGGATGGAAGCTAGGGAAACATCTTTCTTTTCCTTTAACCCATCATTCTTTTCCCCTTGACTCCATTGGCAAACCAACCTATGTCCCTCCTTACTTCTGCAGAGCTGGGCTGTATCTGCCAACCCAGCCTGTGGAAGGGCGCCAGCAGAGTTGGACATAGACGTGGGTGGTCTGGATGACATCCTGTCAGGTCGCCTACTCTGACTGATGTCAATGTAAGGGCCAGGATCCCGAGTCCAGAGAAGGGACATAAAAATAGTCAAGGCCATGGCAAGGGAGACCTTCAAAGTAAAACCAAAATAATTGGGATTCTTCAGTCTGGAAAGAGCACAGTGTCTCAAGAGAGGAAGGAGCCTACTATGTGCTGGGCAACAGGCATACAGAGACAAAAAAGAAAGACCCTCCCCTCAAGAATAAAAGACAAATTCCTCTGTTTGGCATTTATATCCTTTCTTAACCTGGTAACGATCATAAAAATAATAATGAAAATGACAATAATACTGAAAATAATAATGGAATGATAATTATGGCAGCAGTAATAACAAAGCTGATAATGAAAATTGCAACAACCATAATGATGATAATGCTGATGATGAAAATTGTAACAATGATGATGGTGGTGAAAGTTACAACACTGATGATGATGATGGTGGTGGTGAAAGTTACAACACTGATGATGATGATGGTGGTGGTGAAAGTTACGACACTGATGATGATGATGATGGTGGTGAAAGTTACAACACATGATGATGATGGTGGTGGTGGTGAAAATTATGACAATGATGATGATGATGGTGGTGGTGAAAGTTACGACACTGATGATGATGATGGTGGTGGTGAAAGTTACGACACTGATGATGATGATGATGGTGGTGGTGGTGAAAGTTACGACACTGATGATGGTGGTGGTGGTGGTGAAAGTTGCAACACTGATGATGATGGTGGTGGTGAAAGTTACGACACTGATGATGATGATGGTGGTGAAAGTTACAACACTGATGATGATGATGGTGGTGGTGAAAGTTATGACACTGATGATGATGATGATGGTGGTGAAAGTTACGACACTGATGATGATGATGGTGGTGGTGAAAGTTACGACACTGATGATGATGATGGTGGTGGTGAAAGTTATGACACTGATGATGGTGGTGATGGTGGTGAAAGTTATGACACTGATGATGATGATGGTGGTGAAAGTTACGACACTGATGATGATGATGGTGGTGAAAGTTACGACACTGATGATGATGATGATGGTAGTGGTGGTGAAAGTTATGACAATGATGATGATGGTGGTGGCAAAAATTAAAACAATAATCGATGATGTTGGCAAAAATTATAACAATAGTGATGATGGTGGTGGTGAAAGTAGCAACACTGATGATGATGATGGTGGTAAAAGTTATGACACTGATGATGATGGTGGTGGTGGTGGTGAAAGTTATGACACTGATGATGATGGTGGTGGTGAAAGTTATGACACTGATGATGATGGTGGTGGTGGTGAAAGTTACGACACTGATGATGATGGTGGTGGTGGTGAAAGTTATGACACTGATGATGATGATGGTGGTGGTGGTGAAAGTTACGACAATAGTAAGATAGTAACAATGAAGTTCATGGCAACGAAGATGATAATAATGGTGGTGATAAGCAGAGCAGCTGTAGTCATGATAAGCAATAATAATAGCTGGCATTTATGTTGTGTTTCAAGGTTTTCAAAGCCCTTCACCTCTGGTACCTCATTTGGTCCCTAGTCTAACTTTCTGGACCAATGATAGAAACCATAGGCCTCCCCCCAGTGCGTTGTATTCTCTGGCCAAATCTGTGCCATTTGTATGGGCTGCCTCTTCATGCCTCGAATACTGTTCCTCCTCATTTCTGCCTCCTGGTATCCCTGGCTCATTTCGAGGCTGAGCTCACATACCTGCTCCTTCCCAAATCACTCTGCATTTATTTTACGCATAGTTTGAATTTACTTATCAAAGTAGCAAATAATAACATTTATATGATGTTTTAAGATGAGCAAAGCCCTTCACATGTCATCTTATTTGACATACTAAACAACCCTGGGAAGTGGTTGCTGTTATTCCCATTTCATTGATGAAGGAACTGAGACTGAGAGGTTATATTTTGTGCCCCGTAATAGAATCTAAGCTCCCCGTGGGCAGAGATTGTTTTAGTTTTGTCTTTGTATATCTAGAGCCTCCTTTAGTGCTTGACACATATTGGTCACTTAATAAATACTTATTGAATTGAATTCAATGAAATAGACCCTCAGATCAAGTCAAAAGAAGAATTTCTTTACCCAGCAGGAAGTAATAAACACTTGAAAATTGTTACCCAAAGAGCTACTACAACATAGAAACTTAAGCTAGTCTAAGAAGATCTTTTAGAGATATTTTGTGTTTTATCAATCAATTGAAAAACATTTAGTGCTTTCTATGTGTCAGGCATTGTGCTAGGTGCTGGAAATACAAAGAAGGTTAAAAAAAAAAAGAGACCCTGCCCTCAAGGAGCTCACATTTGAATGTGAGATATGTATGAAAAAGAGTCATACAAAGTGGATGAGAAGTGACCTTGGAGGGAAAGGCTCTAGTGATCAGTTGGGGGAACTGAGAAAGGTCTCCTATAGACGGTAGGAGTAAAGCTGAGTCTTGAAAGAAGGCAGGGATTCCAAGAGATGAGGGTTAGTAGGGATAACAGTGCAGGTGATTGGGAGCAGCTGGTGCAAAGATATAGAGATGGGAAATAGAGTTTCATTCAGAGGCTGCCATGGGATAGTAAGCAGGGAAAGAGATGGCTTCCTAATCAGGAAGATCTGAACGGAAGGCCTTCCTCTGACACATAGTGGCAATGGCTGTGGGCAAGATGCACCTTCTGGTTGTCCCCCTGGCCATTTTCCAAGAGTATAAGTTACAAAGAAGTTGCTAATCTTCCATGGTAGCAGGAATTTCATCACCAGGTGTTCTTTACATTAATGAAATCACAGACCTCATAAGTCTAGAGCTGCAAGGAACCTTAGAGGCCACCTAGTCTAATGCTGTCTTTTTACAGATAAGGAAACCAAGGACCCCCAAGGTGAAGTGATTTGACCCACACTACATACATGCACTTTCACCTGTGCTGTGATAGCCTGATGGGAAAAGCACATTGTTCCAAGTCATAAAACTGGGGTCAATATTCCCCCCAAGATTCTTACTGCTTGTGTGACCCTGGGTCTCAGTAAGAGGAGGAGATTGGGCTAATGCTTCTGAGGTTTCTTCCAGCTCTAAATGTACAATATTATGGTGATTATCTTCATATTGGATCAGTTAAAGGGGGATTCATAGGACCACAGATGGAAGGGCCTATAGAAATCCACTCTTGCTGCCAAACTTAGGTCTTCCTGTCTTCACTTCAAGGTAGGACAGCAACATCTGAACTTAGGCCTGTGATGAGAAAGGAAAGGAAATGTCCCCTGCTCCACAGTTACCTACCTACCTGCATAAAAGTAAGGCAGCTGCGGAGATCCCATCTGGAGTCCCCCACAAATGCTCAGCCCCAGCTGGGGATGGCATCTGCCATTGCATTGGATGGATGCATCAGCAGCCCCTGCCCCTTTCTTCAGAAAGTGGTCGCCATTGAGGCTCTTGTCATTCCTCCAAAGACCAAGGCCCCTCCCTGCCATCCAGGATCTGTTTCAGAGTAATTACACTGAGGAGAACATAATGACAACGTATGTTGGAGCAGTTGGAGTCGGGTTGTTTGCTTCATGGCCCCATGTTGTGGCAGATAATTCTGAAGGGCCTGGAAGACATTTAAAGCTTCTCAAAGCATGACATGAGCCCAAATGCGGCATGAAGAGCTGGAGCAAAGCTATTAAATGCTCGGTGGACATGTGCAGAATCCCATTACCCCCTTGCCTAGTGAAACACTAATAACAGGATACTCTTCTCCCCCCATCAAGCAACATTCTGCCTGAGAGAGTGCCTTAGAGGTGCAAGTTTGAGCATTCTTTTATCGCTGGCTATGATTGAGCATTTGGGCAATCTCATCAGACTGTGGATGCACTCAGACGGCTTCACTCCACATGCAGGAAACGAGGCAATGGCTGATGGCAGGTGGGAAATCAGGAGAACCCACTTGTTATGAAAAAGAAAGCATCCTTTTCCCACCTGGGACTGATGCCATGGAGGAGATTAGGGGAAACACAGAAAAGACAACACAAAACAGCAACAGCAACAACAAAACCAACCTCATCCTTAAGGACTTAGGGCACTAGACAAAAAAGGGAAAGCGAGAGAGAGAGCGAGAGCGAGAGCGAGAGAGAGAGAGAGAGAGAGAGAGAGAGAGAGAGAGAGAGAGGGAGGGAGGTAGTAAGAGAGAGAAAGAGAGAGACAGATACAGACAGAAAGACAAAGAATAAGAGCAATCAGAAAAAGAGAGAGAGGGAAGTAGTAAGAGAGACAGAGACAGACATAGACAGAGAGGGAGACAGAGAATGAGAGAGAGCAGAGAAAGAGAGAGGGAGGTAGTAAGAGAGAGAGACAGAGAAAGACAGAGAGACACAGATAGAGACAGACACAGACAGAGACAGAGAATGAGAGTGAACAGAGAAAGAAAGAGAGGGAGGTAGTAAGAAAAAGAAAGAGAGACAGACATAGAGAGACAGACATAGAGAGAGAAATTGAGACACAGACAGAGAGACATACAGAGAGAGACAGAGATTGACAGAGACAGACAGAGAGATAGAGAGACAGAGACAGAGAGACAGAGAGACAGGGACAGAGACAGAGAGAACTGGACCATTTCTCCTCAGATGATTTACACATGCAAATATGACTTTCATGTGATTACTATTCCCCTTGTGATTGCCGACATTTCAAACCTATCATTTAACACGACCCTTTTGTCATTAAAAAAAAAAAAGATCAGCGTTCTGTGCTTGAAGGCTCCCAAATTATCCAGTGCCTGCCTTTGCTTCTGAAAGTCAAACTCCCCAAAGCTCACAAATCTGTGTTGCATGCATGTGTGGGTGGGTCTGTGTGTGACAAAACAAAGGAGAACACGTGATTGTGGTCCTGAGTTTTTTACATTTTTTCATGGCAGTTTTCTCTGTTTCTTAACTCTCAAGTCAGGCTTCTTCTATCAAAAGTACCAAGAGACCTTTGCCTCTCCAAAGCACTGATTAGGGTCCCAGCAGGACAGATGAATAACAGAGCACAGAGTCAAATGGGAAGTGGGCTGCTGTTGTACCATTGCAAAAGCATCACTCATGGAGGGTTATAAGCTCCCATCAGCATCTTGACTGACCTTAGTCCTCAGCCAAATAAATAATTCTCCAGTTTGCCTGTCTCTGGAGATGTGCTCATAGGATCACAGATGTAGAGCTAGGAAATCAGTCTCTTCATGTTACAAATGAGGAAACTAAGGTCCAGAGAGATTCATTGACTTATCCGGGGTGATGTAGCTGGATCTCAATTCTAGGTCCAATTCTCCATTCGCCACACCACGCTTCCTCCCAAAGCTGGAATCAGGTTCTTTGGGATTCAGGGTCAGGCAGCACATGGCTCTGAAGGACTTTACCATACAATGGCTGAGCCACTGCAGATTTCAGTTTCTATAGCCTTCCTAGAAAGGGGCTTCTTAACTAAGGGTCTATGAGCCTGTTCTTTTTCAATATTTTAATACCTATGTTTCAATACAATTAGTTTCCTTTGTGATCCTGTGTGTTGTGTTTTGTTTTGTTTCTTTAAAGGCATTATCCTGAGATTGGGTCTTTACCAGGTTTCACCAGACTGTCAAAGGGGTCCAGGACACACACAAAAAAAGGTTAAGAACATCTAGACTAGACAACTAAAAACTATGGACGTAATATTATGGAGCACCAGAGTTGTCCCCTTGCCTGCCTAGGTCCTGAGTACTCTGTGGGAACACTGAACCATACATAGCTTCACTAGAGTGCCAAAGGGGTCAAGGATAGAAAAAGATTAAGAACTCCTGACCCAGAGGATAGAAGAATGGAAGGAAGGAAGGAAGGAAGGAAGGAAGGAAGGAAGGAAATAAGGAAGGGAGTTAGGAAGGAAGGAAGGAAGGATGGAAGACTGGTAGAAGGCCCTAGAGTTCCTGCCCTCAAGAAGGAAAGAAAGAGAGAGAGAGAGAGAGAGGGAGGGAGGAAGAGAAACTAAAAAAGGAAAAAGGAACATTTATTAAGTGATGGCAACATCCAGCTGGTCCTTTCAATGATTTCAATTTACCATTTTTGGATGGTCAAACCATCTTCGCAGGATATCCTTAAGGGTGGTAGGCCTTGACCTTGGCCAGTCAAAAATGGGGTGTGTTTGGGCAAATGCCTCAGTGAAATTTCCCCATTGACCAGACCAAATAATTGAACCTTTTAAGTGCCACAGCAGCAGAAAGCACTTGATAAATGTTGAGTAGAAATTATAGGGTTGGATTAGTTGGCCTCCAAGGTTCCCCTCCAGATCTTATGATCCAAGGAGACAAAAATATAAATTACTCTTAAAACCAGAGTGAGATAAGAGGGAGGAGGCTGTGATTTGTTTCTGAGGGCAAGTAGGACAAAAACCACCAGACTTTTTAGTCTTCTCTAGTTGTAGTGGAGAGCAGTAACCAGAAGAGAGCTGTGGAATGCTATACACACACACATACACACACACACATACCACCACACAACGACATCATCAGAAAAATAGCAGTTGTGTCAAATCAGAGGTGGAAGCTGCCCCTTCCCTGGCCACATACATTCACCATGTATCTTACCCCACTTATAATAAGCACTGTATCTACTTCCCACTGAAGCTATATGGGATGGTGAGCTCCAGGAAATTCTGCCATAACTTTTATTGCAATTCTATTTCATTAAATGTGCTAAGTGTAACCTCTGGCTGCCTAGTTTTAAAAAAAAAACATCAGTGGGTATATTAGCAAGCACCCTAGCATACCCCGGACAGCTGCTAGCACAGGTTCTTAGATCTGCTTTTCTAAAGGAAAGCAACTCAAATGGGTCAACAATCTTACTTTAATCCATCAAATGTGTATCATTTACCTAGTTCAGGGGAAAAAGTCAGCACCCTGAACTTCAGAGAAT
>CM053584.1:374289536-374324267 GCA_028627135.1 Pseudochirops cupreus
GCAGTGCTGATATGGTTCCTTGTAGCTGAGCTGACTTTAGTGGGAAGTATCTTTGTGTGCGTTTTGGAGTTCTAGGATTGGTTTAGAGTCCTGTTTTATGGGTATTTTGGGGTGGCTATGTGAGAGCTGCGATATGTTGCTGCTGCTACGCCGCCATCTTGGCTCTGCCCCCAGGAGGGCCTCTATCTACCACAGTGAGTAGAAGAATGATGGAAGAACATGGACAAGAATCTTTCCCCAGGCAGATGCTATAGGAAGGGACCCAGACCTGATTGTGGGGAGGCTGGAGTTCAAGGTCTGATTCTACAATTTATTCACTCTGTGACCTGGGGAAGGTGATTCCTTTTCTAAGGGAACTGGATTCAATGGTCTCCAAGGTCCCAATGAGTTCTATCATTCTAAAAATATGTATGTATGTATGTATGTATGTATGATGTTCTCTCGAAATCTAGTGAATGGACAAGATAGAGGTTCCATCTGAAACCCTACTGCTCCTGAAGTAAATCCTTTGCCAGCTTAATCAATAAATTAAATAAAACAAATAAAGCACGTATTATGTGCTAGAGGATTTAAATTAAAAATAGTCACAGTCATAAGGAGTTTTCATTTTAGGAGCTTCTCCCATGATTCAGCTCTCTGGGCCTCAGTTTCCTCATCTGAAAAATTAAGGGAAGTTCAGTTGGATGATTTCTAAGGTCCCTAACAGCTCTAAATCTATGATATTATAATATAATGAAGGGCAGAGAAGGTCACGAATGACTGATTAGCATGGAATCCTTAAACCAACATTTATCCTAGTCTCTGGGCAGATATTTGGCCTGAAATGCTCCCAAGAGCAGAATTGACTCAGTTGGGTTTCAGTTCATCTCCCGATCTATTTACCCTCTGGTGAAGCTACAGGTGAGGTTATGAAAGTGAGTGGCCCAGGTAAAGAGCAAAGGTGGGATGAGATGCCCAGCCTGCTGACTCCTGGGTCAATTCACGGGTATTGAACACATCCGGCATCTCACATGGACACCTACCCGGACTTCTTGTCTTATTTCTGCATATTACAAGGAGCTTTCCTTGGCAAATGGGCCTAAAATACTGGTATACCAATATTGATTTATCCTCCTTGGCTTGTATATGCTAATTAACTGCATTATCACTAATGAAATCCCCCTCTATGCCCAGCTGCTCTGGGCTCATCGGCAAGAACAGAATTGTTACCACATGTAGGCACTGGGTCTAAATCTATCTGGAGCATGAATTATTTGTCTTCTCAGCACTGTTTCCTTCCATATTTGTGCAAATGAGTTTCCGTAACTCTCCAATAATGACAGAGTCATGAAGCTCAGAGCAAGAGGGATGCCTATTTATTTCAGAATTGGACCCAACTAATGATGGCAGCAGGTGGAAAACATGTACATAATTTTCAAAATGCCAACAGCAAAGCTGCCTTGTCATTATGGATTTCCAACAAGGAATGGGGGAGGTGGTCCTGTTTCTTCTAGGGTTTCACTTGAGTTTCTGCCCAGACTGGTCAGGTGTTTTCTGAGGCATTCATCCTGAGCAAGTCTTCAGACAGATCTTTTGGAGCAGGAATCCAGGAAGGTGGAAGTGTCCCAAAGAACAAAGTCAGAAGGTTCCTCATAAATAATTGGACAAAAACTGTGACGGGCAGTGACCCAGTCACAATAAGCTAGAATGCCTTTTAAAACTAATCCTGTCTTTATATATGATAACCTAGCCAAAATAGCACACAGCTGGACAAAAATTAATTGACTTTTTTTCTTCTTTTCTTCTTTCTTTCTCTCTTTCCTTCCTTCTTTCTTTCTTTCTTTCTTTCTTTCTTTCTTTCTTTCTTTCTCCAAACTAAAAGTTTATTGAGGGATTGTTTCATTTAGGATTCTTAAATCCCTCATAGGATTGTAGATTCAGAGACATAAAGGACATTAGAGGACATCTAGTCCATTTTCTAGATAACGAAATTGAGACTCAGAACAATTATGTGACTTGTCTAGGGTCACGTACCTAGGAAGTATAAGAGATAGAAGTAGGATTTAAACTTGGATCTTTTGACTCCAATTCCAGCCTTCTACCTACTAAGCCACCTCCTTGCCTTCCCATTTGGCTAAAAAGGAGTGAACGGATGCCATTTGCCCAAAGTTTCATGGGTGGCTAATAGGAAAACCAGGATTCAAACCCAGGAGTCCTAACTCACAATACAGTAAATTTTCCACTATAACTCACTTCCCAAAGAAGACTGATGTACAGCATGAGCAAAAATGCCAAGTTTTTCACTGAAGCCTGCACATGTCTTTTCACTACCAATCACTCCCATCCAGCTGAACTTTATCATTTCCAATTTGGCTGTTCTTGTACAAGAAGTGGTGTTTGAGAGGATCTGAAAAGAGTTTTGTGAAAATAAAAAATTGCTTGTGCGTCTGCATGGTAAAAATAGGCTGTGGTTTAAACTGTGCATTTCCATCACAGGAAAGAAAAGGCTTGGTTGCATTTCTGGAGACTGGTACACACTGAAATGGATAGAGTTGTCAAATGCACAATTAGGCATTTTCATTGTAAAAGCACTTCTCTTTGGGGTTTTGAAAAGAGAAGGAAATTAACTACAAAGCCAGCCCAATATGGTGCCAGCTTCTATTTCTTTAAAGTAGACAATGAGGAAATTAGATTTTTTTTTGAAACTGCACACAGCTGGAAATTGAAGGAAGAGCTCTCAGAAAGTGAAATCATCTACATCTTGACCAATGTACAGTAATAGTTAACAACCCCACCTCTGGCAGCATAAATAGCAAATTTGTCCATGATGATTTGGTGTAGCCTTCTTTTCCCACAGTGGGAAAGAGGACTGGATTGAAGACAGAGTGCCTGACTTGAAATCATGTCTGTCTCTACCTATGCAATAGTGGGCAAATCATTTGATCTGTCTCAACTTCAGTTTCCACAGGTATATGTAAGAGGGTATCTCAGATATTAACAATTTTGCTAGTTGAGCGGGACCAAGACAAAGACAAATGTGAGATCTGTATATATATATATATTTTTTTTTTTTAAAAAAGGTGAAGAGCAGCTGGTAAAGGCATCTAGTTAGTGAAGATGACCTGTTCTTCATCTAATTTTAATATTCCTAATTAGAGAACTTAGAATTAAAATTTAGGAAATTCTGAGCCTCAAAGATGTTTTGGAGAAAAAGGGTCAACATAAAAGTTACCTTGCCTAGTAGAGGAACTACCCTAGTTAGCAATGGAGCATTTTAGACATGGAACAGTCCAACTTAGCATCAGAGCCAGCTGTTCAAAACTGATGCCATGTCCATCAAGGAACTTTGTATGGATTGTTCCTAAAGGGAAAAAGATAAAAGGATTTCAAAACCCCAAATTCAAGGGATGAACTATCCTGGGCATATGTGCTTACTACCATGATAGCACCATGATACTTTAAGTTTGCAACACCTCTCCATGGACACTGTATACACTGGTGAGAGAGTATTATTATTATTATTATTGTTGCAGTTGTTGTCTTTGCTATTTTGCCTTCCTTTGAGTAAATGTTTCTGATTAAGAGTCAGTTGGAACAGTAACATTGTGGAATGATCAACTATGATAGACTTAGGTCTTCTCAGTAATACAATTATCCAAGACAATTCCAAGACTCATGATGGAAAATAGTATCCAAATCTAGAGAAAAAACTATGGAGTCTGAATGCAGATTGAAGCAGACTATTTTCACTTTTTTCCCCTGTGGCTTTTCCCTTTTTCTTTCACAACACGACTAGTCTGTAAATATGTTGACATGATAGCACATGTATAACCTATATCAGATCACTTGCCATCTTAGGGAGAGAGGATGGAAGGGAAGGAAAAAAAAATGAAACTTAAAATCTTATAAGAAATGAATGCTGAAAACTATTTTCACATGTAATGGGAAGAAATAAAGTACAATTTTTTTAAAAGAGTCAACTGGTCAAATTGTCATATGGGAAGAACACTGGTGGGGGCTCAATAGCTACAGTATTAGTAGGAGGAGTATACTCTCCCACCAGGGTTATCTCCAGAGCCCAAAGAGAGAATGACTTGTAGGCACTGCTTCCTTCTGGAGAACCCATAATTTGAAAGCACGGATATGGGGGAGTGAGTGAGAACAGAAGGGCAGACAGAGCACACCTACTAACAAGTAAAATGAGGAGGTTGGACTCTGAGATCCTTTCCAGCTCCAATCAATGATCCTATTATCCCAAGGCTAATTATTTTAATAAGAGCTTCTGCCTTGATTAAGGTCACTGAAGCTACTGACAGCCTGTAATGTTGTCTAGTTGTTTACCATCAGCCGCAAAATCAAATGGTGGAAAGATTCAGACCTAGCAAAGACCTAGTCTGACCCCCTAATTCTAGAGATGACAAAGTCCCAGCAAATGTAAGCGACATGTCCAAGGGTCAGCCCCAACCAGTGTGACTGGCTTGGAATAAAATAAAGGCTTCTGAAATGCCCAGGGCATCTGCTTCTGAGAGAGCATGGCAGGGCGCTCAGCAGCCATCCACCCAATTACTCTCTCAATTTGCCAGTGACTCAAGGGAGAATAAATGACTTACCCAAGGTCATACAGGAGGTCAGTCAGTCAGTCAACAAGTGTTTATTAAATATCTGCTTATTATGTGTCAGGCACTGGGGAGAGAAAGAAGCACAACAGACAGTATTTACTTTCAAAGAACTCAGTCTGATGGGGCAACAACATGCAGATAAAGATGAACTAGACGAGATAAACGGGGGATAATCGATAAAGGCAAGGCACTGGCCTTAAGCCTAAGGGAAAGGCATCTTGTGGGATTTTTTCTGAGACTTGAAAAAAGCCAGGGCATCCGAGGTAGGATTTGAACCCAGAGCCTGGGATGATGCTATGTAATAACAGTAGACTTTTAAATTCACTTTTCTCCCAAAGAGTCACTTTTATTCTGGTCATAGACTCAATCATAGATGTAGAACTAGGAAGGATCTGAGAGGCCACCTAGTCCAGTCCTTTCATTCTATAGATGAGAACACTAAGATCTAGATCCTGAACTCAGCCAAGGCCACATGGGTAGTGTCAGGAGTAGGATTTGTTTTGTTCTGTTTTGTTTTTAATTGATTTGTTTGTTTATTTTTAGTTTACAAGATTCAATTCCACAATCCCTTGAGTTTCAAATTTTCTCCCTCCCTCCCCACCCAGGAGTAAGATTTGAACCCTCATCTCCTGATTCTAGAATTTAGTGTTTGTGTTACATATATGTGTGTTTAATCCCTTTCAAAGAGATCTATATATGTGTGTGATTAATTTGGAGCTATGAGTATGTGTGTGTGTGTGTGTGTGTGTGTGTGTGTGTGTGTGTGTGTGTGTGTGTGTGTGTTGGGGATGGTGGAGTGTCAGTCTCTCTCTTTTTTTAAAATTTTTATTTTTATTATTTTGCTTTTTGGAAGGCAGAAGGTGGGGAAATTGAGGTTAAGTGACTTGCCCAAGGTAACATGGCTACTTTTTTGTGTGTTAAGTGTCTGAGGCTGCATTTGAACTCAGGTCCTCCTGACTCTAGGACCTATGCTCTGTTCACTGCACCACCTAGCCACCCCAAGTGTCAGTCTCTTTAAAGCACTCAGTCAGCAGTCTTCATTCCAAAGGTTTACGAGACTGATGGCGAAACTCAGGGGACATTTTGATTTGGAGATTTAAATGTATTCACAGAAAACCTAGGTAGTCACAGCATAATGACACAGAACTTGAGGAAATATAAAGATATTTTCATACGCTAATGCTCCTATATATAGGAGCATAGATCAAGTACAAGAATGGACCTCAGAGGCCACAGGGGCCAAACCACCCATTTAACAGATTTGAAAAATTCAGTCTAGGTAAGTTAAATGACTTGACCAGGGTCACCCAACTAGTAAGTGTCTGAGGCTGGATTTGAACTCAATCTAGATAAGTTAAATGACTTGACCAGGGTCACCCAACTAGTAAGTGTCTGAGGCTGGATTTGAACTCAATCTAGATAAGTTAAATGACTTGACCAGGGTCACCCAACTAGCAAGTGTCTGAGGCTGGATTTGAACTCAGTAAGACGAGTCTTCCTGACTCCAGGTCCAGTTCTCTATCCACTGAGCTACCTATCAACCACCACATAATGAGAGCTAACATTTATATAGCATCTTTCTACATGCCAGGCACCATGCTAAGCACTTTACCATTATTAATTATCTCATCTGGTCCTCACAACAACCCTGGGAGATAGGTGCTATCCTTATTCTCTTTTTTACAGATGAGGAAACTGAGGCAAACATAGGTTCAGTGGCTTGCCCAGGGAAAGGCCGCTACTAAATGCCTGATGCTGGATGGAATTCAGGTCTTCCTGACTCCAGGCCCAGTATTCTAACCCAGTTGACTCACTAAGAGCATACAGGGTAACGTGTCACTGGGTAGGGGCGGGGGAGTGAGGATGTATTACCTGAGTCCTGACTGCCTAGTTGCTCTAAAAGTACATATAACACACCAGGAAAATCAATCACCCATGAGATCATGAGAAATGCACTCATTTGCCTGTTGGAAGTAATAAATGATAGAACAAGTATATTTGAAGTAAGGATCCCTGATAGAGGAGGAGACTTCTCAACATGAATGAGCTCCCACGTTGGTTCACCCTGAATTGTAGTCAAACAACCTGCTCCATTTCAGGTAAATGGCTATTCCTCTCCCGCCATCTGCTCCCCCAACCATTGCCTATAGGATACAATACAAACTTAACCTGGCATTTAAGGCCATCTATTATTTGGTTCCAAATTATCTTTCAGACTTTGTTTTTCATTATGTTCTTTATCATCTGTAAACAGACTAGCTAATTGGTTATCTCATCCTCCTGATTCTGTGAGTTTAATTTGTGGTACAGCCATCTATCTTGTTTGGCCCCTTTTGGCAGGCTGGGCTAGCTTTTCCTAGAGCTCTACCCCATGAAGGTGAGGCTCATTTTTCTTTAAAAGGTATTGGCACCATAATCAAGTCATAATTGGTCCAGGAGTCTAAGGCTCATGTGCTTGATGTAATTTCTTGGTGGTCTATGTACAAAGAGTTAGGGGCATAAGGAGTCAGTGGAGTCTTCCTCCTTAGGCTACATACATGCTTCTGACCAGTTTACTATCTTGTCTAACATGGAGTTAAGGGAGTTGTTCCCACCTGGTTTGATGCTGTATCCTTGCTGACTATCCTTGCCTTGCTTATAAACTATTAGATGCTCTTTCAGGATCTCATTTCATTCCAATCCCAAACCTAAGCCACCAGGGCAGCCTGAGTAAGTTTTGGCATTCTGTGTCATTCTCCATGCTTGGGATGCATTCTCCTTCATCTCTGCTAAGCTGAAAGCTTTCTGGTCTTTCAAAGATTGGGAGCCTTCTTTACACAAAATCTTTGCCCGATTCCTGACTTAGATGAAAGGGAACACGTTACCCCTACCCCATTCCGACTTTAAAAAATCCCTATTGTATCCCCTTCCCCCCAAGTCTCCTTCATATTCTAAGTGGGGGTTTTCTTGAAAACACAAAGCTTCTCATCCACAGAAATTAGTACCCATGTTTTTCCACACTGAAGGGCTATTTCTGGGGTAGTCATGGTTACCCACTGCCTATTGGGTGACATAACTAGACATTCTGGCTAGTGGGACAAATTCAGATTGAGCAGATAAGGTTCAGGCTGAAGAAGTCAGGGCAAATTGGTACAGTCATGGCAGAAAAGAAGGAGGTCTCATATGTACTAAAATATTTATTGCAGCTCTCTTTGTGGTGGCAAAAAAAAAATGGAAATTAAGGGGATGCCCATCAATTGGGGAATGGCTAAACAAGTTGTGGTACATGAATGTAATGGAATACTACTGTGCTATAAGAAATGGGAAGGAGACGGTCTTCCTATTCACCTGGAGAGGCTTATACAAACTGATGCTAAGTGAGAAGAGCAGAATCAGGAAAAATTTGTACACAATGACAGACACATCGTATGTGTGACGACCAACTTTGAAAAACTGGACTCTTCTCAGCAACACACAGCTAGAAGACAACTCTACAAGTCTCAGGAGGGAAGGAGATACCTACATTCAGAGAAAGATCTAGAAAGAACAAAGTTTAAATGGAGACTGAAGCAATCTACATGCTCTCCTTCTTTTCCATGTTTGGTTTTCTTTCTTCCCATTGTTCACCGCATTGGTCACAACTCTTCTATACAACCAGACTAATGTCCAATGTGAAAATATTTGCAGATCCTATATCTGATTGCATGCTGCCATGGGGGGGGGGGGAGAGGGAAGAGAGAAAATTTGAAATTCAAGGGAGTGTGGAACTGAATCCTGTAAACTAAAAGTAAATAAACAAATAAATTTTAAACAAAAAGAAAAGAAAGAGGTCTTTTCCTGAGACAGTCTATCTCCAGTCAGTAGGACATAGTTGCTGACCCTCAAGCCCTGGGAGGAAGAAGTAGACAGAATGAGGAGCAACAGGTAGGGTTGTCAGGGTGGGATCTGGAGAATGATGGAACCTGGGGCGGGGGTGGGGGGGTGCAGCATCAGGTTGACAGAGGACCATGAATCATGGTGAAAGCATGCTAGAGGACCCCCCTGAATGATGGCACCTTAGGACAAAGCCCCATTGCTGCCCCTGCTGTCAACTGCCTACTGCCACAAGATTCCAAGTTTCTTGAGAGTTAAGAACTGAGGCTTTTTTTTTTGTCTTTGCATCTCAAGCACGTAGCACAATGCTTTTGTACCTAGCAGGAACTTATTAACTTTTTTTGCATTAAATTGACACGGAACGCCAATCCTCGACATTGCCAGATTTGGTCATATTGCCTGTACCCATGAGGACCAACTGTGTGTCGTACTTGAAAACGGAATCTTTTGTTCTCAGAGAAAGCTGTCAAGGAAGACCCCGAAAACAAATTGAGGCAAGATTGATCTCTTTCCTCTTGTTTCAGTGGAGATAATGGAAAGTGATAACCAATCATTTTCTGTTAGGAAACAGACCAGAATAAGCAATGTGACAGTCAGCTTGGCCTCCCCTTCCTTCTCTCCCCCCTCCCCAACACTGAGTTATAAACCATCCAGGTCACCCAAGTCCTAATAGAGGAAACGGCTATAATCCAAGTTCAAAGTCATAAGGGCTGAAACCTATTTCAGAGAGAATCAAATTACTCCTTCATTTCCTGGGAGATGAAGGATATGAAGAGACATTTTTTTTTCCCTCATCAAAAAAAAAATGCTTCTAAGAAAAAAATGCCTTATGGACACTGAGAATGAATTGATGGCAAGCCTGGGAGCAGCCCCTGCAAAGAGAAAAGATCTGGAATGTCAGCCCTTGGAGGGAGCTCTTCTGATGGAGTGTCTGCCTGGGCTGACCAGCCTCCACTGCCGCCCTGCAAACAGCCCCTTCTCCACTAATGGAAATATATATGTGCTATTTATAAAAATATCAATAAACCCCATTATCGTCTTGAACCACAACACAGAAATGAATCAAACGCTATTTGCCGAGGAGGTGTGCATAAGCTTGATCAAAGTGGCTCAGACGCCACCATGAGCAGTGTATAACAGCCATTTCTCTCCAAGTAGGAGATGTAGAGACCAGCAGAGTGTCAGCCCCTTGAGGGCAGGGACTTCGTTGTTTTTTTCCTGTTTTGCTTTCTTTCTTCTTTCTATCATCAGAGTCTAATACAGTGCTTTTCACACCCTGAGTAAATATGATACTGGCTAATAGCTACAATGAACATTTGTATGATGCTTTAAGGAGACAAAGCACTTTACATATATTATCTGATGCTCACCTAGAGAGGTAGGTGCTGTGATTATGCCCATTTTTCAGAGAAGACACTGAGGCAAAGGGTCCTCATGGAACATGGAAAGGACCTCAAAAGCCATCAAGTCCAATCCCTTCATTTTACAGATAAGGATCTGGGCCAAGTTAAGAGGGAAGTTAAATGACTTAAGTAGGGTGTCACACACTGTTTGAGGTATGTATCCCCAGAACTTAGCTCAGCGTCTGACCCAGAGTAAGTACTTATTAAATATGTATTGATTGATGGTTAAGCTTTACAGCAATCCTATGGGACAGATCACTTGTTCAACTACTTTTCAGTAGTGCTCCCCTCTTCATGACTCCATTTGGGGTTTTCTTGGCAGAGATACTGGAGTTATCTGCCATTTCCTTCTCCAGCTCATTTGACCAATGAAGAAACTGAGGCAAAGAGGGTTACAGTGACTTGCCCAGGGTCACATAGCTAGTAAATATCTGAGGCCAGATTTGAACTAACAGAGATGAATCTTTCTGACTCCAAGCCTAGTATTCTACCCACCGTGCCACCTAGCTGTCCCTGACTCCCTCATGAATCCCCTCAGACCAATCCTCTCTGTAGTAGCTACAATTTTCCTGTATGTGTTGCTCCTCCCTATTGCATAGAATAGAAGCCCCTGGAGGGTACGACTATCTTTGCTTTTTATGTTTTTATCCTCAGTCCCTAGAATAGTCACTAGCACAGAGTATAGAATCAAGCAGCATTTATTACATGCTCACTACCAAGGACTGTGATAAGCACTAGGAATACGAACACAAGCAAAAATTAAGATTGTTCCTGCCCTCAGGGAGTTTACATTCTAACAGGAAGAAGATAAAGTACGTTGAAAAGCCAGATGAGGGAAGGAGTACAGGGACATGAAGGAGAAGGAAGTCAGAAGAGTTGGGAATGAAGTGGGAAGAGGTGAAGAAATGAGAGCCTGGGTATTTCTTCTAGTTAGAGGATGGGGCCAAAGGGGCAGAATGAACTTCCAGGGTGAGGAGGCTGCTGAACAGTAGAGACAAAAGAAGTTGGGGAGCTCAGGGAGGGAGCGGTGTGTTTAGCAAGTTCTTAAAAATCAATAAATTCTTTGGGAATATCAATCTGAAGATAGACAAAACTCTTCCCTTTTTCAGCCTGAGAAAGCAGCGATATAAAACTCCCATGGAGTCTGGATGGCCTTCTTAGTAGAGCTCCAAGCACGCAGAATTAAATAAAGCCTTTGGGAGCGACCCCATTCCAACGCTGACATCACATTTCCAGCCGTCATTGGCAATGGATCTCTGGAGGGAGCTTGGGTGTGAGCCTACTTCGGCGTTCTACACACATCAGTCTCCTTCTTCTTTCCAGAGGAAGGCAATAAATCTTTGTACAGGTGATAAACTATGCCTGCTGTCCAATGTGGGGAATTCTGCTTAAAATGAAATTTCTGCTTTGTGAACCTTTGTGCCCTGCAAAATTACCACCTGGCACTCCAACCCAGCTTGTGCTCCAGTGAGCTGGGGAGGGATGGGGGTGAGCCCCGGGGGAGCACAGGGCATATCACTGGTCAACCATTGTAGGCTATTTAAAAACTGCAACCCTCACAGGGGTTGGGGGAAAGGGAAAGCTGGGGGAAAAGCTATAGATTTGGAATCTAAAGGCCTGGATTCAAATCTTGGTTCTGTTCCTTACTTTGTGGGAGGGAGAGAAGTCACCTTGACTCTCTGGTCCTCAGTTTCCCTACTCGTGAAATAAAAGGATTAGACTAGATAGTTTATGAGGTCCCTTCTACCTGTAGATTCAGGATCTTTCATTAGAGCAAAAATTCCTAAGAGTAAGGATTGCTAGTTTTGAGGAAGGGGTTTCCCTCTCTGAATCTGGCCTCTGTGCTTCAGCAGCCATCTGAGTTCCACTCTGGTGGATGCTCTTCTCCCATCCTGAGGTCTCTATTTGGAAGAAGTGCCTGGACCAGCCCTCATCCGTCATTTTCTACACTCAGGGGGCACCATGCTTCCAGGCAGATGCCCACACTCCTCTTTCCCCAACTTTTCAGCCGCCTTTTGTACATTGTCTCTTCCCAACAGAAGGTAAGCTCCCTGAGGGCAGGGTCTGCCTTTTGGTTTTGCCTGTATTTAGATCCCCAGTTCTTCCTACAGTGCCGCCCACCATAAGCGCCTAATAAGTGTTCAGTGATTTGATTTGACTTATACTTGAATCCCCTGTGCCTGGCATGTAACAATTGTTTAATAAATGCTTATTGATTGATTGGCTGACCTAGAAGCCCAGTTCCTCTCTTCCTAACCCTTTGTGGGATAGCAGGGTAGTGCAGTGGATAGAGCATACACCTAGCTGGGTGACCCTGGGCAAGTCACTTCACTCTATTTGCTGCTGTTTCCTGATCTGTAAAATGAACTGGAGAAGGAAATAGCAAACCACTCCAGTAACTTTGCCAAGAAAATCCTCAAAGGGGTCACGAAGAGCCCGATACAACAGAAAAACTAAAAACAGCCACCACAAACCCTTTCCACCACTGCTTCTGGAGAAGTCCTCTTTGATTCTTCCCCATCTTCACTGTCCAGCCAGATACCAAGTCCTGTCACGTGGAACAAGGACTAGATTTGTTTGACTGGTCCCAGCATCAAAGCCAGGTGCAATGAATGAAAGTCACAAAGAAGGACATTTAGGGTTAACATCAGAAACATCGATTCGACTTGTCTAAAGGTGGAACTAGCTTCCTTAGGAGGCAACAGGTTCTTCATTCTCAGAGGTCTTCAAGGCAAGATGGAACAACTCCTTATTGAGCATGTGAGGGATAATTTAGAGTGAAGTTTCCCCATTCTGAAAAATCAGTTCTAGAATGGCTTCAGTATTCACTAGGCCTAAGGTCAGATCACCTGACCTTCAAGCAATCTGGGGCTTAGAGCAATGGAGACCCTCCCCCAGAGCCAACACAGCAGAAGATTTGCCAAATAAGATTAAGACTGCTTTCACTGGACCCCCACATGTTTGTGGGTCCTTTGTCTCAGAGAGATTCTTGTGCTTAGGTTGTGGGTCAGCCCCCCTACCAATAGGAGTGAAGGTCAGTTGGGGGGGTTGTGTTTCTGCATTGGAAGATTATATAACCATAGGCTGGCTTCTACCTGTCGCTCTTTCCCTGCAGATGCCATGTTGGGTGACAGGGGGTAGAGTCCTTTCTCATGAGAAAGAAAAAAAGACCTTTTCTGACCTTAGATTCAGACTCTGAACTCTTTCATCTCACACAAGCATGATCTACTGGGGATCCCTGAGTGTGTGTGTGTGTGTGTGTGTGTGTGTGTGTGTGTGTGTGTGTGTGTGTGCATTTATTATGTATTACAGACTGGGAACTGGACTACACTATAAATTTCATCTCATGTGATCCCCACAAAACCCCTGGGAGGTAGGTGCTATTATTATCCCCAATGTATAGTTGAGTAAACTGAGGCAGCCTTCTCTCCACTACACCACCTCACTGGATTAAACTAGGGGGCCCTTCTTGAGTGGAGGCCACACGGTCTGATACCTGTGTTTGGAAGACAATCTGAGCGGCTGTGTGGAGGATGGATCATAAAGAAGAAAGTGCTGTAGGGCTGGGAAACCTAGCCATCATGCCAGTACTCCCAAAGACCAGATATTTTATCTTGCTGGGGGCAGAAACCTCTCCTTCATGACCTGTGGCAGCCCAAAGAGCTGGCAGTCAAGTTGGTGATGAGGCACTCTGAACCTAGCTTGGTCCTCTGAGTGAAGACAAAGGAGCTTATTCTCAGAGAAATGCCCAAATTTCTGCAATCGTATAAATAATCCCCTTAATATGTGCATGTCCTTATGATTGCCACAAGGTAAATGGGACCTTTAAGTGACAATCCCCCTAAATGATGCTATCAAAGGGGGCCTGATACCCTCATTATTACATTAATAAACAGCTGAAATGAGTTTCATTGGGAATGGGCATTCTAGAGATTGTGTTTTAGAATTCAAAAAGCTCCAAGAGATCATTTAGTTGAATCCTGTCATTGAACATAGAAAGAAAGGGAGGCCCAGAGATATGTAAAGGGACTTTCCCGAAAGCTAAGACTGTTAGAATCAGGTGGAAAAGGCCCCAGATTGAAATTTGGAGAGGACTTCAATGTCTATCCAGCCCAATCTTCTCCTCTTGCAGATGAAGAGAGAAACTGAGGCCAGAGAGATGGAGGCCCCAGGTTGTAAAGAACCAGGATTTCACCTCGAGTTTGCTGACTATAATTTCAATATCCTTCTATCATGTCTCTTTTTAATAAAAAGTCATTAGGGCAGTTAAAAATTTTATATTTGGTGCTAGCCTAAGATGTCTTTTTTTGTCGTTGCTGTTGTGGATTTTCTTTAAAAAATGTCATAAGATAGATTTAGAACTGGAAGAGGCCTTCAAGGTCATCTAGTTCAACTCTTCATTTGATAGATGAGGGTCAGAGAGAAAGGACTTTTCCAAGGTCAAAAAGTTAGCCTGGGTACATGTAGAGCCCATATCAGATTGCAAACTGTCTTGGGGAGGGAGAGGGAGAAAATTTAAAACTTATGGAGGTGAATGTTGAAAACTAAAAAGAAATAATTTAATTTTTTTTTAAAAAAAGTAGCTTGAAATCATAAGGAATTATCAAAGTTGAACTATTTACATGCCTACATGGAAAAACAATAATTGTAACTTATGAAACTTCTCAGTATGAGGATAGTTGAAGGGAATATAAATGTATACATATATATGTATACATCCATATATGTCTATATAGGAGGGCATATATGCATATGAATACATATGTAAGTGTGTGTATATATGTGTACAGGTATACATAGACAGAGGGCACAGGATCAACTGAATAGGAAGAGATGATATTTTAATAGGTGAAATTGAGAGGTGAGAGAGGAATATAATGAGAGGAGACGGGGAGAGATAGAATGGGGTAAATTATCTCGTATAAAATAGGCAAGAGAAAACTTACAATGTGGGGAAAGAGCAGGAAGGTGAAAGGGAAAGAGTCAACCTTACTCTCACTGAATTTGGCTTAGGGAGGAAATGACATACACTCTAAACTGAGTATCTTGCCCGACAGGAGAGTAGGGGGGAAGGGGATGAGAGGGGGGATGATGGAGGGGAGGGCAGGTTGGGGGGAGGGTAGTTAGAAGCACACGCTTTTGTAAAGGGACAGGGACAAAGTAGAGAATAGAACAAGTGGGGGAGTAGGATGGAGGGAACATAGCCAGTCTTTCACAATCTATCCACTATGGAAATGTTTTGTGTAATTAGGCAAGTACAACCTATACTGAATTGCTTATCTTCTCAGTAAGGGTGGGAGACGAGGGAGGAAGGGAAAGAATCTGGAATTTAAAGTTTTAAAATCAAATGGTTTTTTTTAATATTATTATTGTTGTTGTTATAATTATTATCATTATCATTTACATGAAACTGGGAAATAAGATATGCAGGCACCGGGGTATGGAGACCCATCCTGCCCTACCGGAAAGTCAGGGGGCCACGGGGGAGGAGAGAGGAGAGAGCAGATTGGGGGAGGGGGGACACACTGGGATGGCTGTTTTGGGGGGGTGGGTAGGGGAAAGATGGGGAGAAAATTTGTAACTCAAAATCTTGTGGAAAGGAATGATGTAAACTAAAATAAACACAAAAGCTAATTTTGAAAAAAAAGGTAGCTTGGTAGGCAAAGACAGAGTGTGACCTCACATTCTTTGACTCAAGGACTCCTCAATTTTTTCACTATACCCTGGGGCTTTCCAAAATGTGTTTTACTTATTATTACTATTCTTTTAAGTAAAGGCTGGTAGGTCATTTATCAGGTATACTGTAAAGGGGTTTTGAATTTTTTTCCTCCAGGCATTGATTGTACAGCATGGCCCCGGGTCCCTTCCAATTCCCAAATTCCAACATTCTGGGATTCATTACTGACTGCCTTTGTGTCCACCCTTTGCCAAGCATCCTGACACAATTTGGAGGCCTGGGCCAGAAAGTCCAGACGTAGCCACAAATCCAGATGTTTTGTAGCATATAGACAGAAACGTCGCCAAGATTTTTTGATGGGATTTTTCCGATATTCATGCATTCTCTCTCCTCTCCCACCCCCATGCAAGCCAATGCTATTATCTGAACTGAACTTAACATCTGCTTGAAAATGGGGGCACAAGAAAGCAGGGGAAAAAAACACCAACTAAACTAAAACTGTGGCTAAAAAAACAAACAAACCCCAGAGGGAAGCTTGCAAGGCTGTTGGAATGCTTTGTGTTAAGAGTAAGTATACCTCTCCCTTGAGTCTGGCGATGGGAAGCTGTAGGGAGAGATCCAAGTAATCATTTGGTGAACAGCTCTGCCACCGAATATAACCCCAGCTTCTTTCACGTACTGGGACCCTAACCATCCTTTCTACCAATTTCCCTCCTGTTTTTGCTATGTCTGGGGAAGTGATGCAAAGCCCCCAGAAGGATGTAAAAGGGCTACAAAACCACCCATCCATCCACCCACCTCACAGGCTGAACCAAGGTAAGGCAAAAGGAGCTCTTGGGGAGGATTTTTCACTGTTGTCTCAGGGGTGAGGCCTGACCCTGGAGGGTTTAATGTGCATGGTGGGGGGATCTTAGAGGTTTATCCAATCCAAACAGAGATCCAGATCATAAGGCCAATAAGTGGCAAAGCAGAGATTCAAAGCCTTGTCCTCTGATTCCAAACTCACTGTTTTGGGTTTTTTTTGCTTTTATTTTTTGGAGGGGGAAGGCAGGGCAATTGGGGTTAAGTGACTTGCCCAAGGTCACACGGCTAGTAAGTGTTAAGCATCTGTGGCCGGATTTGAACTCAGGTCCTTCCAACTCCAGGGCTGGTGCTCTATTCACTGCACCATGGTCACTGCACCATCTAGCCACCCCTCACTGTTCTTTTAATTAAGAATAAATGGCCTTTCTATGGGTCTTGAAAGTTTGTTAAGAGTTTTACATTAATAGTAAAGTCCAGTGGAGAAGATTCAGCTGTCATTGTTAGATCTGGGTGACCTTGTAGAACCTTGCGGTGGCTCCTTCTAGCACTGACTCATCACTGAAAAAATGAGAAGAGGAAGAGTCACCTAACTGACTCCTGAGAAAAAAAGAGCTAATGACTCTGGGGATGTATACAAATGAGCCACCAGTCTAACTCTCTCCCTCTCCCTGTCTTTCTCTCTCCCTCTCCCTCTCTCTCTCTGTCTCTCTCTGTCTCTCTCTGTCTCCCTGTCTCTGTTGCTCTCTTTTTTTGGGGGGGGGGATTGCTTGTCTCCCATCCAGGCTTCATAGTGCTGTGAGCACATGGCCACCTCTGCCACTTTTATGTTTGCCCTTTCTTGATCTCACATGAACAAGAATTCCATGGTAGACATGGCATATAGCAGGATTTTAGTAAATGTTTACCGACTGACTGCCATGTCTAGGATTGAGAGTCTTCTTTTGGTCTCAAATGATCCAAAGGTCCTGGAACCAATGAGAAGAAATTCAGTTGGGGCACTAGGAAAAGACAGCTGTGTCAGAGAGGATGGCCATCATGGAAAGGAAGCTTAGCCAACTGATTGGACACTGTAGACCCAATATGACATGTAAATTGCCTGACTGGCAATTCTGCAAAGCTGCTCTATGTTTGAATGAGGCTTACATATTAGCTTCAGGCAAATGTTACCTTGGTTGTAAGTTAGGACAGGATCCTAGTCAGCTAATTCTACTAATAGGGACTGATTTTTATTTTTTGCACTCCTTTTTGTGTGTAGAAATAAATTACTTGTCTCATCCCTGATACATATTCTACACCAAATGCCTTTTTTGCTCCCCCATTTAGGAGAGCTAGACAGCAGCTATAAACTAAGGTTTATGCAATTTCCCCCCAAGACACTAGGCTGGCTGACTTCTTCTGCTTCACATTTAAAGCCCTTCACAATCTGGCTCCAATCTATTTTTCTAAACAGGTTTCACATTACATCCCTTCTTGCACTCTGTGATCCAGTCTAGCTGGTCTCCTTACCCTTCCTTGTATGTGACCTTCCATCTCCTGACTCTCTTCTACTGCAGAGGCTATGCCCCATGCCTGGAATACTCTCCGTCCTCTTTCCAGGCTCACAGAATCTCTAATTTCCTTCAAAGCAAGGTTTCAGTCACCCAAGGTCTCCCCCAATCCCCTCTTAATCATTAGTGCCCTCTACTCTCTTCCCAATCCCCACAAATTACTTTTTACTTACATTTTAAAAATATCTTAGCATGGATTGGGTATGTAGTGGAAAAAGAGAAGGAAATTAAGAAGACTTTGGTTCAGATCCCTCCTCTGACACATCCTGGCTGTTGGGCAAGACACTTAATCTCTCAGTGACCCAGCTAATTCTGAGACTATAAGCTGGGGAGCACATGTTAAAGCATAGGGATAGAGGTAATTCTTCATCTGTTGTTCCTTACACCGATATAATCACAAATCTGGTTTTAAACAATCATCTATCCCTCTCTTTCTCCATTTATCTATCTCTATCACCATTTATCCATCCATCTATCCATCTATCTGTCTTGTCTGTCTCTATGACCTATATCTATCTGATATATACATATAGCATGACTATATAAGCACAGTGTACATATTTGTGCATTTACACACATGTGTGTAGATGTACATATAAGGATATGTGAATACACACGTTTATTTCCTCAGTAGAATATAAGCTTCCTGAGGTGAGGGAATGTTTTCTTTCTATACTCTTTTGGAATGTCTTGCACATAGAAGGGGCTTCATGCTTCTTGAATGCATGGGTGAAGTCACTTGCACAAAGTACAGGATCTGAACTCAGACCTTTCCAACTCCAGCCTAGCACTCTATTTACCATGTAATTCTGGCTCTCAATACCATGTTGCTCTCTCAGTTAGACTGTAAGCTCTTTGAGGGAGAGACCATGTTTTGTGCATTTGTATCACTTCAGACAAGACTTAACCTCCTGCATCTATTTTCCTCATGTGTAACACAGAGGGCTTGGATTAGATGGTGTCTGAGGTCATTTCCCACCCTAGGGCTATGACCTGATATCTTCCCATCACTCAGCAAAGTGTCTTTCTCATCTTAGGCCCTCAATACATTTTATCAATTGCTCAATTCTAATGTTATTTATGGCCATCTTAGAATGTGAGCCAATACTTAGAGATTAGATGAATATAGAACCTTCCAGAGTCACCAGATCTGTACAAACTGATTTGGCAGATATTAATTTAAAAAGTCATTGAAAATATTTTGGAAGACAATAGATTTTTAATTGGAAGGGGCCTTTGAGGTCATCTGGCCCAAACCTTTCATTTCACAGAGGTAAAAGCCAAGGCCTAAAGAAGTCAACCAACTCTCCTAAAGTCACCTAGAAAATTGTAGAACAGAATTAAACCTGGGTCCCCAGACTCCAAATTTAAAGTTTTTTTTATACTACAACTATATGTTTTCTTAAAGGCTTCCAAGGTATGAATGGTAGTGTTGGAGAAATTTTCTTACAATGCCCCAAGTCTTTGAACTCAGCACACTATGTGCAGAAGAAAAAAAAGTGAGTGATGAAAATCTGCGGTAATCTGGCTTAAGTTTAATTAATCGATCAATCCACAAGCACTTATTAATCATCTACCGTGTTCCAGGTGCTGGAGGGTACAAAGGAAAAACCAAACTGTCCCTGAACTCAAGACGCTGACATTCTCCCTATTTTGGTCCTCCACCCCTAGAAAGCAGGCCCCCTCACTTCTGTCTCATAGAATCCCTACCTTCCTGCAGGGCCTTACTCAGGCTCCTCTGCCTACATGGAGCCTTCCTCACACCCCGGGTACCAACAACGGGGCTCTCTCTTGATAATATTTTTGTATAATTTTGTATATTCTTTGTCTTTCTTTATCTGTACTCTATCTTTCTCTCTCTCCATCTCCATTTAGCTATCTTTTTCTATCTCTATTTTCATCTACATGTCTGATCCATCCGTCCATCCAAGTATCCATCCATCCAACCATCCATCCATCCGTCCATCCAAGTATCCATCCATCCACCCATCCATCCACCCATCCATCCATCCGAGTATCCATCCATCCATCCATCCATCCATCCATCCATCCATCCATCCACCCACCCATCCATCCATCCATCCATCTTTTTCTTCATCTGTCAGTCTATTTCTATTTCCATCTATCTATCCATCCATATAACTATCCATCTTTCTCCATCTCCATCTGTCTCTAGCTCATCTATCTACTCCTATCTATCTCTATTTCCAACCACCCATCTATCTATCTATCTATCTATCTATCTATCTATCTATCTATCTATCTATTTATCTATCTATCTCTTCATCCATCCATCCATTCCTCTAACTATACATTTATCCCTCTATATATCCATCCATCCATCTGTATTTCTTTCTTTCTATCTGATATATCAGATATATACTCATATATAAACACAGAACATACATATATAACATACAGATATAAACACATGTATGCCTGTCAGATCCCTCTAGCACAGAGATTTTTCACCTTTTTTTGTGTTTTGGGCCCCTTTGACTATCTGGTGAAGATTATGAACCTCTGCTAAGAATCATGTTTTTAAATACTTAATACAGACTCTATAGGATTACAAAGGAACCTAATTATATTGAAATAATTACTAAAATATAAAAAATAAGTTCCTGGAACCACTGCAGACCCCCTGGGAGCAGAATGCTAGCCTTAAGCAGCTTTGTTTCTCCAGCACATAGCACAGTGACTGGGACCTTGTAGGCACTAAATAAAAGGCTTTAAAAAAAATTAATGGAATTGAACTGATGTCAGCCCACAGCAAAACTCTAGAAGAGATAGCTTGTGAGCATTTTAAAAAGAGATTATCATGATTAGCCAGGATGAACACAGATCAAACTCACTTCTTTCCACCGTTTAATAGGATAGACTAATAGACAAGAGAAATCCCATAAATACGGTGGGTCTTGGTTTCAGCCTAGTACTTGACAAAGTTCCGCATTGTATTGATGTGCACAAGATGTAGTAAGAGGGAGGAGATGACTGAGGCTTACGGTGGTACCACCAGGCCCGTAGAGTGTTGATGTATGGATAAATGTCAAAGCCAGAAGCAAGTCTCTAGTGGTGTGACTTGACATGGACAAAGCCACAGGAAGGAGGCATGCTTGATAATGTGAGATTAGTAGGGAGAACTCCCAATTTCATGTCATTAAGCAACACAGGATGCCATTAAGTGGCAAGATATTATAAGACCTAGACAGATGGGAAAGATAAGTTAATACTAATAAGAGAAAACATATACAAATTCTAAGTAGAGAGACAATAAGGGAAAATGAGTTAAGCACTGGAATAAATGGCCTAAAACCTGTGGGCTGCCATCTTGATTCTGGCCAATGCAGTGAGCAACTCTGAGCCTCAGTTTCCTCAATGGCTGCTCTGCCTTAAGAGGGGGACTGACAAATTCAAGCATCCATGAAGATGGCCCAGGATCTGCAATATCCTGTGAGGACTGGTTGAAGAAACTGGGCATGTCGACCTTGGAAAAGAGAAGCCTCAGGCCAGACCCAACACATGTCTTCAAACACTTGAAATTGTATATGGAAAAAACACTGTCTCTTAATAAATGCTTGTGAATTACCCGATTGACTGATTGACTGAAAAGGTTCAGTGTGGATGCTAAGGCCTGCAGGGCTCCTGTGTAAGGCCCATGCTGTTCACTGGTGAAAGCAGCAGGCTCCTGGCTGTCTTATCCAGCTCCTATTAACCCCATCTGTTCTATGGCCCAGTCTAAGGCTATGACACATAAGGCAGAACTAAAAAAAGATCTTGGCTGGATCTAAGGAACAATTAGGGCAGACAACAAGAGCTATCCCAAAATAGAATGAGTGGCTTTGAAAAGTACTGAGCTCCCATCCCTGGAAATATGTGAGCAAAGGACTGGAGGACGTACTTACCAAGATGTTGGCATAGGGGGGATAAGGAAAGAAGGGTGTTATAGTGCAACAGCATTGGCTCTTGGGTCAAAGGACCTGGGTTCAAATCCTGCCTATAACATTAATTGTGTGATCTTGGGTAAATCATTTAATATTAACAATAAGAATAATAATAATACCTAACAAATACACCGTGCTTACTATACTCCAGGCAATGTGCTGAGCATTCTATAAATGTTAGTTCATGTGGTCCTCATGATAACCCAATGGGGGGGAGGGGAGGAACAACTATTATTAACTATTATTAATGTCATTTTATAAATGAGGTAACTGAGGCAAACTGAGGTCAAGTGACTTATGCAGGGTCACATAGCTGGTAAGTATCTGAGGTTAGATTTGAACTCAGATCTTTACTCCAGGCCCAGTGCTTATCTACTGGGTGACCTTGGGGCCTTCCTGGGTCTGAGTTTGCTCGTTTCTAAATGAGGGTATTAGCCCAGATGACCTCTGCTGTCTCTCCCAACACTAAATTTCTCCAATTCTATGAAAATAAATATTGGAGAACATCCTCTTATTCCCCGTCATTATAACCACCTTTCACTAGCCTAGTGAGTCTTAGCTGAAGGAAGATACCATTCCCATGAATTACAATTTGAATGACAACAAAATAGTGCTCTGGATGATTGCTTCCTCATTCTCAGATTCAGTATCAATGCACAAAAATTTAGACAGATTCAAATCATATGTGGGAGGCCATGTGGCCCAATGGATAGAGAGTTGGCCTTAAAACCAGGGAGACCTGGTTTCAAATTCTGTCCCTGACATATAAAAGTCACTTGAAGACCAGAGGCTGCAGAAAAGGTGCCAATCTCTATGGGTGCAGGGAGCATCCTCCCCTGGTAGTTCCCTATATCAATGAAATTGCAGGTCCAATCACCATCTTCATTCCAAATTCACATATGAAATACAGTGAAATCAGAAACACTGAAAGCCAGCTGCACAAAATATAGGCACATTGGGAGATGGTGAGCCTGGTGCTAGTCTTCTTCATTGGTATCAACATGCTCAAAGGGTACCACAGTCACTCAGGAGAGGGACACCCAGGTCAAGTGACTTATCCAGGGTCACCCGGCCAATTTCTATCAGAGGCATGTCTTGAGTCTGGGTCTTTGTGATCCTAAGACAATTCTCTGTTCTCTATGCCATACTTCCTCTCAATTCAACAATAGTCTCCACTTAGATATCACCTTAAAGTTTACAGGGTACTATACTAAATGTTATTCAAATCAATCAACAAGCTTTTTTTAATGGTCTACTATGTGCCAGAACTTAAGGATACAAAGCCTTGAATGAACTAATCCTTGTCCTCAAGAAGCTTGTATCAAGCAAGAGAGAAAATGCACACATAAATAAATATGTGTGTAGATATGTGTACATACACATGAACATACATGCACATGCCTATATACATACATATATATGTGCATCTACAAATGTATTTGAGTGCCATTTATCATACAATTTGAGCTTATATTCGATTGAGAGACAACACACATAAATAAGCATGTGTGTACATGTGTGTAATGCACTGTATGTATATCTGTGCACATATCTACATGCATGTGTATATACACATTTATAAATATAGGCATGTACACATTTATAATACATGGGTTTATATTCAATCAAGAGATTACATATATGAATAAGCAGTATGTGCGTGTGTATATGTATACCTATACATGTACATAAACACATCTATACACATGTATACTTATAGATAGGTGTGTGTACATTTATAATACACCCATTATAGTCAATCAAGAGATAACACGTGAATAAGCATGTATGCAATATATGTACACATATGTGTGTACATGCATGTGTCTATACACATGTATGTGTGTATTAACAAATATAGGTATGTATATTTATAATACATGAGCTTATATTCAATCAACAGAGACAACATACACACAAATAAGTACATGTTTATGTGTATACATAAACTCATATGTATTTGTATAATAAGTACATATCATATATAAATATATGTATATATATTATATGGTATATATATTATATATAGGGTCACATTTATATATGTCTCTTTTTATTCATTTCTTTATTTAGCTATAAGTAGGACACAAAGGTAAAATGCTTTCTAAAAGGTAAATCCTCTTCATTTTAAATACTGTTGGTCACCAGGGTAGAAGGTTCTAGCATCTGTGCATTGATTGGCTTCTTTCTTTCTTTCTTTCTTCCTTTCTTCCTTCCTTCCTTCTTTCTCTCTTTCTTCTTTCCTTCCTTCCTTCCTTCCCTCTTTCCCTCCTTTCTCTCTTTCTTCCTCTCTCTCTCTTCTCCTTTCCTTCCTTCTTCCCTCCATCCTTCCTTCCCTCCCTCCCTCCCCCTCTTTTTCTTCCTTTCTTTTTTTTGTAACATCTTTGGTAGAGATCACAGAGATGCTACATGAGTTGTATTTCTGGCCACAAGGGGGATATTCACACCAAGATAATTGATTTCATGAGAAGACCTGGGAAGAGTAGACCAGAAGGCTTGAATTACAACCAAGGTTAATCTTCCCATCCCCCATAGCACTAGCCTGGCTTGTGCCTGTCAGTCTCTTTCCTCCAAATGGAGGCCAACAAGGGTATGTGGGAGAGGAAGATCCTTATGACCCAATGAGCTCCTTTTACAACAAGGATGATCCAACACTCTTATTAGGGGCTAATAGTATAGGAGAGGAATGGGTGTAACCATTGATCTCCCTTCCTTCACTCTCCTTCCCAGAACCATGCGTACTTAGCCATGTATAGTTAGACACTATTGGAACATTATCTGTCCCCCTCCCCCTAAAAATAAAACAAAAAAATTTTTCTGAGTACTTACTGATTCTTAATGGGAATTTCAGTTGAAATTATAATAACTCACAGACCTAACACTCCTAAATTAAATGCTATAGGAACACCAAAAATAGGGAGAAGAAACCACAGTACAAATTGCTCTGACTCAGGAGAAAAAGAAGTAAAGGGAAAAAAATAATTTGACTCCACAGTATTAAAGAAAATATTTCTGTGCAACAGACCTACCTTACGCACACGCCAGGTAGAAGGCCACCTACATGGCCTATATACGCGCACTCCAAGTCTCATGTTATGTGAGACTACCTATAAATTAGGACCAGTGAAAGGGTCTTCTATTCCCAAAAGAATCTTGGCCACTGGCCTGTCCCTCTGTCAGTAATCCCACCATAGCATTATTCCTCTGGCAGAAGCCCTGCATTCCCAGGAGCGACTTATTAAAATGCAAATGTCCTTTCCCCGCTGTTATTTGATCTAGTTATAGAACTGGTTGCAACACCAATTAGACAAGAGAAAGAAATTAAGAGCATAAACAGAGAGGAGAAAAACTTCCCTATTTGTCTATGACAGTTTGGTTTTCACAGAAAACCCCAGAGAATCAGCAAAGAAACAAATGGAGACAATTAGTAGCTTCAGTGAAGTCAACAGTTACAAAATAAACCATTGAAAATCAACATAATTTCCATTTGGCAAAAATAAAACCCAAATAGTAAAGCAGAAAGAGGAGGCTTATTCAAAATAAAATAAAAATGCCTCCTGGTGCTAAAAATAATAGCATTCTACCCTCGGGACAGAGAATCTAGGCTTTTATAGGATTATCCAATCATCTCACTCATTATACATGTTCTCATTAAACATGAGAAGCAGGTGACTGAGTTGACCATGACTCCAAACCCAGTATCTTTGTTTCTACCAGAGAAGTAAAACCATAATAAACTACTGACACTTTCTTGAGAATAAATTTGAGATTAACCTTTCAAGACTGTTATGGAAGGAGTCATCAGAGGAACAGGTTTTAAGGGAGGCTGGAGGGAATGTCAAACACAGGGAAGCTAGGTCGTGCAGTGGATAGAGTGCCAGACCTGAAATCAAAAAGGCTTGATCCTTACAGCAATGCAGGAAGGTAGGTGATAGTAATAACCTCATTTTAAAGGTAAAGGATGAGATGCTGAGAGAATTTAAGTGATTTCCCCTAGTAAGTATAAGCCAGTAAGAGTCAGGATTAGAATTTAGGTCTTCCCGATTCCAAGTCCAAAACTATACTCTATCTGTAAAAGCTAGTAAACAGACATGGTCTAGGATTGGAGACACAAAGACAAAACACAAGATGGTTCCTGTCCTCAAGAAGCTTACATTCTTTTGGGGAAGGAGGGAATATAACATTTAAACCAGTAAGTATATATACTTGATAATCTGAGCCAGATGGAGGGAATAGAAACAAGTGGGGGGGGGGGGGATCAAGAAAGTCCCAGTGGGCCTCCCAAGGAGACAAGGGACAGCATCGGGCCACTGGGCATCTGGAGGTTTTGGACACATTTAAAAGGAATAAAAGACTGAAAAAGGGCCCAGTTTTGCCAACTTCCACATCACCCTGCTCTGGAGCAGGCTTAATCTCCTTCCCTAAAACCCCAGGGGGCATAATTTGCAAACAATCAATTCACAAGTAATCCAATCCATTAGAACCCCTCCCTCCTCCTCCCATGGCTCTTTTATGGATCAAATCTCCAGTTGTTCATTGCTCTACAGAGCATGAAATATTTTTAACAGCCAGAGATTTGTCCTCGAATGATGAATAATGCATGGCCAGGCAGGCACAAATAGAAACTGTTGAGATCCATGAAAACTCGTTCTCACTGCTCCTTCACTTCCCACTCATCCCAAAGTAAGAAATGCCCCAAGCAGGTCCCGAGCATCTTTGGAGATTTGCCAGTGAGATTCAGTCGAGGAAAAGATGAGGTTCATCGGTTGTTTCCTTTAGGGCAGTAACCAAAATTGTCCCCTTAAAAAAAGCTGGACAAACAAAACTTAGCCTGTTGGGGCTAAGAGCAGTTTTGTATTCTTAGGATTTAGGAGACTCATTCATTCATTGGTTTTGTTCATCCATTTGTTTATTTATTTATTGCAACTGATTTTAGAAAGAGTAAAAAGGACAATAAAGAAATTAAGTCTGAAGGGGAGGGAATGTATGGAGAGGGAAAGGGAGGGGTCGATATCAAATGACTCTCATTGGAACTTTGAAGCCCCAGGCCAAGTTTCCAAAGGCAGTCAGGCTGCAGCTGTTACCTCTCTTGCCAAGCCCAAGAAGGGTCAGTCACAGGGTTTGGACCTGGTGTCTGTGCTAACAGGTGGTGGGAGCTCTGATCAACCAGGGAACCCCCGGATTCTCAAAGAAACTGTTCTGGGAACAATACTTCCAGTCCATGGCACATACTACTATCTCTTGGGATGGATCAGCAGCTAGGGAGCAGAGAGAGTTGGGTTTGGAGACCTGGCAACATATCCTACCGCTGGCTTCTGGCGGGTGGGAGTCAGCTGCATCATATTACTGATGAAGAATTTCACAGGAAAAGAGATGTAAAGGAAATCACTAGAGAAACAACTTGACTTACATCACAGTTTTGCCCAGGGCTAGCCTCAACTGTGGATGCTTCCTGCCAGGGTATGTGTGGGAGTCTGATGAGGTCATCTTATCCATGATTAAAACAGGGTTCTATGGTGTGGAGGCAGCCGAAAACAAAGTCCTGAACTGAGCCTCTTATACCAACCACATCCACCGATCCTCCTGGGGTGAGAAGGGCACAGGCTTTGGTATCATGAGAAGACTCCCTTCTCTACTAATCAGCAATGTCATTTCAAACTGGCTCATCTATAATAGGAGGGAGTTAGTCTATTCCAAGAGTTCTTAACCTTTTTTGAGTTATCAACTCCTTTGGCAGTCTGGTGAAGCCTACAGACCTCTCCTTAGAATAATGTTTTTAAGCCCAAAAATAAAACAGAGATAATTAACAAAGAAAACCAATGATGTTGAAATAATTATCTGAATTTAAAAAAAAAAGTTTACCCAATCTAGGTTAAGAATCCCAGAATTAGATCATCTCTAAAATTCCCTCCAACTTCAATATTTTATGATTCTAAGACTCTGCGATCTATGTAATGATACATGAAACATTTGTGATTTTAACACTGCAGTGATATCTTGGTATGGAACCTCCTTTCATCAAACCAGTCCAGATTTGTCTATGAACAGAGAGTCAGAAAGGTATTGTCATGCAATGGAGAGAGCAATGGACTTAGCGTCATAAATTCAAACCTCAGCTCTGTCTTATTAGCTAAGTCACTTCTCATTTTTGGGGCCTCCATATCTTCACGTGTAAAGTGAGGAGGTTAGGTTTGTGGCCAGGAACCCCAAAGGTTCTGTGGATAGATTTCAAGGGAACTATGAACATGAACAGGGAAAAAAATACAGCTTTATATCAGTATAATTAGTTTCCTCAGTAATCTTCCAGATTTAATTGTGTGCACTTAAAATCACCATTCCAAGAAAGGGTCCATAGGCTTCACTAGCCTTCACAAAGAGTCCATGAGGTTAAAAATCCTGGTCTAGATGTCCCTAAAGTCCCTCTTGGTTCTAGATTTATGATGCTATATATGGCTTAGTAGACAGGCATTGGGGAGTCTATGACTTAGTAGATAAATCCTCATGGTCATATTTGAACTCATGCCTTCCTGACTTGACTCAGCCTTCTAACTTTCATGTCAGGCCATGTCACTATATAACCAGAGACCACATCAGATGTCACAGAGAGAATTACATTATGATCGCTAATATATTCAGTCATCCCCCAAATAACAAAAACAGCGGGTGTCCATGGTGATATTTAGTATGATTTATCGGGGAAAAGTCCTAAATCCTAAATCACTAATTCTGAGTTCTTGGATCAGGGATGTAGGACCACAAGGGGCCTCAGAGGCCATTAGGCCAACCCCTTCATTTTATAGGTGAAGAATTGAAAGTGAGAGATATTAAAGGACTTGACCAAGGCCACACAGTTGCAGCAGAACTGAGATCAGAGCTCAGATGCTCTGACTGAATCTTGTGGCCTTTACTCACAACTCTCTCTCAGATCCAGCTTAGTCACTCAGGCCAAGGTACTTAGTCACCCTCAGCCCTATCCATAGAACAATGACATTATGAAGACAGCGCAAAGATAAATGAGTACACTGGAAGGAAGAGCATTGTATGAATGTCCCAGTTTATCAAAGCAGTGATGGTGCCAGGATTAAGTCAGGGAAAAGAAAATTAAAATTAAATTAAAATTAAAACACCATGAAAAGAAACTACTTCACAGACCTTGATGCCAAGCTCTATATTCTCTCCTCCATACACGTCCATCCCTGGGTCCAGGAGGCCTATTTCCCCGAAGAACTTCCTATTGACCACAAAGGAACACCCAATCATTGCCGGAGTCCTGTAGGAGAGAAAACAAGACAGTGAAGTTGTTTTCAGTAACAGATGATGCATGTTCCCAAAAAGTAAGGTGGCCCATGGCACAGGTCACGCACTTAGAGGTGAAAGGTACTTAGAGTCCAATAGGTATGACTGCCTCACTTTACATATGGAGAAACTGAGGCCCAGAGAATTTAAGTAACTTCCCCAGCATCACACAGAACTTTTTCCAGTGTACCCCTGCCTCTCTTGGCCTCTGTAAAATCAGAAGGTGAGATCAGATTATTTCTACATCTCTTTTCAGTTTTGATCAAGTCAAGACTCCTTAAAATAGCCCTGGCCTACAGGCCCAGTTTTGCCTTGGCCTGACCAAGGCTTTAACTGGATATTCTAGATCATGTTGGTATCTTTGTTATTCTAACAACATCCTATCATGGCCTCTGTAGGCTGGACTGAGAGTCAAGAGACCTTGGTCTGAATCCTGGCCTAGCTATTACTTTGCTCTTCAAACCTCAGGCTAGTCATTCTCTCTAAGCCCCAATCCCATCTTCTGTAAAATGAAGTAGTGAGCTCATAACAGCTCTTTTTGTGGTGGCAAAGAACTGGAAAATGAGGGGATGTCCATCAATTGGAGAATGGCTGAACAAGTTGTGGTGTACGAATGTAATGGAATACTATTGTGCTATAAGAAATGAGGAGCAGGTGGACTTCAGAGAAACCTGGAAAGACTTATATGAACTGATGCTGAGTGAAGTGAGCAGAACCAGGAGAACATTGTACATAGTAACGGCCACATTGTGTGATGATCAGCTGTGATAGATTTAGCTCTTCTCAGAAATGCAAGGATCTAGGACAACTCCAAAGGACTTACAATGGAAAATGCCATCCATATGCAAAGAAAGAATTTTGGAATCTGAATGCAGATTGAAGCATACTATTTTCTCTCCTTTTCTTTTGTTGCTTTGTTTTGTTTCTTCTCTGTCATGGTTCCTCCATGAGAAAATTAGTTCTAATTTTTCTTTACATCATAAATAATGTGAAAATAAGCTTAACATGAATGCATAAGTAGGGCCTATATCTGATTGCATGCTGTCTTGGGGAGGGGGGGAAAGGGATGGGGCAAATTTGAAACTCAAAATCTTATGGAAGTAAATGCTAAAAACTAAAAATAAATTTATTAATTTTTAAAAAAGAAAAAAATGAAGTCGTGAGATCACCCTCAATGGAGTCTTAATGTGGAGGCTGGGCGGCCACTTGTAGAAAATTCTGGTCTTTTCTCTTAGATTCTGAGATCCTCTCACTAGAAAGTCTCTGAGGTCACTTCCAGCTCTAAAATTCATTGGATATATAATAGAACTCACATTTGATTAGGAACGTAATGAAGTTGATTCCCCAGGGAAGGCACAGATAATTGACTCCTCAGTCAGGGCAAAGGAAGCCAGAGCATGGTGAGAGCCCCCAAAAGAGAGAGGAAGGTTAGAGGCACTGTGAGTAGAATGTGCCCACGAGAGCCACAGACAAGGGATGCCTACAGACCCCTAGGGGAAAGGGACAACTCACTGAAGGTAATGTGCTGACTTTGAAAGGGGGAAAGGCTACTAACCCAAGAAAATTGCCTCTAACTCCTATGACTATGAAGTAACCTGTATCTCTCAGAATAAGATATTTGTATACCAGATCATAGCTTTTAGAGTTTAAAAGGACATTTAGAATTCATCAGGACCAGGAGGTAAGGTTTTTGGTATTTTGCTTTTTCCATTTTTATAGCTCAGCCAAATACTTGTCATGCAGCCCTAACACATACTCAGAAAGATGAGGCTTGGAAAGGATGGCGGGCAGACACAGAATAGCAAATTATTTTTGATGTGGGATGGGGTAGATAGCTATCAGTCAATAAAAATGTACAAAGCACCTATGGGCCAAGCACTGTGCTAAGCTCTGAAGATACAGAGATGAAAACAACATAGGATTTTGCCTTGAGGAGTTGACATTCTACTTGGGGAGACAGGTTTACAGATATCAAAGACAAAAGGGAGACAGCCCCTGCCCTCAAGGAGCTTACATTCTGTGAGGGCTTTTACCTTTTTGGTGTATCCTGGACCCCTCAGACAGACAATCTGGTGAAGTTCATGGACCCTTTCCAAGAAAAATGGATTTTAAATAAATAAATAAAACAGAATTACAAAGGGAACCAATTACAACGATATTCATAAAATATTCATAAAATATTCATAAAATGCCAGCAAAGAACCCATTTACTATAGGGATAAGACATGCATGAGAGACAGCCGCATTTTGACTCAGGAAGTGCTGGATTCGAATCCTGCCTCAAACACTAGTTGCTTAACCACGGCCAAGCTCTAAACCTCAGTTTCCTCATTTGTGAAATATACCAAAGGTCCCTTTTATCTCTAAATATATGATTTCATGATGCAACAAGTAGGGGAATCAGTAAGAGCTTCCTGGGAGAGGTGAGCTCCGATGGGGGTGCCAAGAGACAGAGGCAAGAAAGGAGAATATTGCAGGGCTGGGATCTTAGGGCCTTTGATGAGATCTGGGAAAGACCCCAAAGGCCATCTAGTCCAACTCCCTCACTTTACAGATAAGGAAACTGAGGCTGAGGATGATTTAGTTTTTTGCCTAAGGTTACAGAGACTACGTAAAGGTACAGAAAATTAGAACAGGTATTAGAACAGGTCACAATGGGAGGCGAAAGTAAATTTAAAATAGGGACTTGGGATGGGGAGGGCTGAGATTAATCAATTAATCAACATTTAATTGCATCTGACTCTTCATGACCCCATTTGGGGTTTTCTTGGCAGAGATACTGGAATGGTTTACCATTTCCTTCTCCAATTCATTTTTACAAATGAGGAAACTGAGGCAAATAGGGTTAAGTGGCTTGCCCAGGGCCACACAGCTAGGAAGTGTCTGGTCTTCCTGACTGCAGGACTGGGGCTCTGTCCACGGTGCTGCTGTATTCCAGGCACTGGAAAGACAAAGACAAAGAATAAAACACCTTTCAAGGAGTTTACGTTCTAACGGTCCTGTTTCCCTGACTCACCCACCCATCATTGCTAGCAATCTCTTTCTGACATTCCTTTCTGTTGACTCTAGATGTATCTTGTACTAACAAAGCTCCTTGTGAGCAGGGCCTATGGGAGGCAAACCATTGGCCCATAATGACTGAGAATATCAAGGCCATTTTCTGAGCTCCAGAGGTAGGCTGAGGAAGGCTCTACCGCCAACGTCCCCCCGCCCCCCCCCCCCGAGCTCTTAGATCTCACTTGGTTTGAGATTTGAACAACAACAATAAAAAACACCCCAAGTCTGGCCAAGTTCCACCATCTGGGTAGAGGAAGCCTGAACTTTTCCCATGTTCCCGTGGGTTTCTATGGCTCAGCACTGTGGGAGGTGATGCTGCCGTCAGAGCTTCCACCCCAGCCTCCTTTAGTGTTGCCTGAGTCACCAAGCATATAGCATCCAAGGTATTTCCTCCTGGCCTCCCCTAAAACCTTGACACCTGACTGATACCATGGATAGAGGTGGTAAAATGAAGGAAAAAAGAAGCCTTCATTCTGGCACTGTAAAAGGTCAGCCCAGCACAGAAGGGCCCAGGCTGTGGACAAGCACCAAGGTGCATGTATGAGGGGATCTGGGAGAGAGTGGGGGGCAGAGTTTGACTTGGGAAGGGGTTGGGGGCAGCCTGTAGAATCAGCAGAGGATGCTGAAGGCAGCTGTGCTTGCAACCCCAGTGCTGGCTTATTCTTCCTGAGAATGAGCAGCAGCCGAACTGTGCCACTGGAAATTTTGCTGCAATTGGATCCAGTCCCTGGAAGTGTTCTTTGCAGCTCAGAATAATTTGGGAGTTGCACAGATCTTGTGCTGTTCTCATGTCTTTGTGGATCATGAGTCCTCTGCGGTGCCCAAATGGAGTAAGGACAAACCAGAGGACCACAGGTCTAGATAGCATCACTCAACTAGCAACTTTCTAAGGCAGGATTTGAACACAGGACTTCCTGACTCCAAGTCCAATGCCCTAACCACTAATCCATCCCACTTTAAACCCAAATCTGTACCATTTTATGTTCAATTCTTTGGCACAAACTACAACTGGAAAGGAAATGGAGAAATGAGATTCTGTGGGGAGTAAGGATAGTTCAAAAGGTTATGTGGAAAGGACAACATATTTTTGACTCAAGTGGCCCACAATCTAGGTGCCTGGGGCTGAGGTTTTGGTTTTTTAGTTATTAAATTTGCCATTTAAATTATGAGTTTAATAATAATCCACGAACTCAAGAACTTCAAGATAAAAAAAATCATATATGCAACGGTGAACTTCTATTGCGTATATTTTTTAAGTGTGTGTTAAATGTAACAAGGTGGTATCCAAAATGCCTCCTTCTGTGTCCCATTCTGAACATCTTTTCACTTTCTGCTGTATATTTTAATGTTTTACTGAGCCCACCCTTCCTGCTTTTGTTGCCTCCCTGGGCCTGCCCTTGTAACAAATGAACAGTTGGGCAAAAGAAAGCAGTATATTGGCCATATGTGAACATGTCTTATTATCTGCAGCTCTAATTCATTGCTTCTCTGTAGAGATGTGGGTAGCAGGCCTCATCCACAGAATCTGAAGCCAGATCAGTCGCTGTGTTGACCAGAGTGCCTCAACTCAGTTTCCAGGAACCCTAAAACTATAATGCAATTTCCCCATATGTGGACAGAGCAAACTGGCCTAGAAAACCAACCCTGGGTTCATCTTTCATCACCAAGTGAGTGACCCAAGGCTACATCCCTCCATACTCTTTCACTGACTCCCATCTCTCCATTCCACACACAAGCACAAATACTTTTGGCAAGACTATACAGTCTGGCCCCAAAAACTAACATGGCCCCCCTGCCAGCCTCCAGACTCCCTTCTGGGAAAACCAAAGGGCAAAGCAGGGGTAGTCCTTCCCCACCCCCAGCTGTCCCTATAGCTAGGACCATCTATAAGTGGTTCTCAACCTTCCTATGCTACGACCCTTTAATACAGTTCCTCATGTTGTGGTGACCCCTAACCATAAAATTATTTTTGTTGCTACTTCATAACTATAATTTTGCTACTGTTATGAATCGTAATGTAAATATCTGATATGCAGGATGTATTTAAATTGAGCGTAACCCACAGGTTGAGAACCGCTGCCTAGCTGCTCTCCTCAAGCCATCAATCAGCAAGGGATTTATTAACTGTCTACTACATACCAGGCTCTGTGTTAGGCACATGGGATCCAAAAGGCAAAAATGAAACCTCCCTCCCCTCAAGGGAGGCTAACATCTATCATGGGAGGTAACATGTACACATATACAGATTAAGGAATAAATCCAAAATAAGTCACTGCAGTTCAGTGGTTGAGGGGAATGGATAACAAAGTATGGTGGAGATACATGGTGGTTGCTACTGTTTGGCCATTTCAGTATTGTCCACCTCTCCATAACTCCATTTGGGGTTTTCTTGGCAGAGATCCTAGAATGGTTTCCAGCTCATTTGGTAGATGAGGAAACTGAGGCAAACAGGGCAAGGTGATTTGCCCAGGGTCACACAGCTATTAGTGCCTGAGGCCAGATTTGAACTCAGATCTTCCTAACTCTAGGTCCAGTGTTCTATCCGCTGTGCCA
>CM053584.1:374324767-374344708 GCA_028627135.1 Pseudochirops cupreus
GGTCATGTGTGTGCATGGATATTGCTGTGTTTTAAGGGGGATATGGTGAATACAGAAAAGTATGAGAAGACTTATATAAACTGACACAAAGTGAAGAAAGTAGAACCAGTAAAAAAAAAACCCACATATGTATTATACATACACACATATGTATAATATATGTATATGTGTAAGAATACATGTATATGCAAGTAGAACCAGTAAAATACATATTGTTTATTATATGTACATATATGTATATATGTGTTTTTTTAAACTGGTTGTACGTTCTTCAGTTTTCATTGGTTTACATAAGTCTTCCCATACTTTTCTGTATTCACCACATTCCTCTTAAAACACAGTAATATTTCACTACTTTCATGAATTACAACTGTTTTAGACATTAATAGGGTCCCCTAAACTGAGCAGGAAGAAGGAGGAGACTTTATTCAACATCTCCTACAACCCAGGCCCTGTGCTAAGGATTTCACAGATATCTCATTTGATCCCCACAACACCTCTGGGAGGTTTATAGCTGAACAAATGGAGGCAGACAAAGGTTGAGTGGCCTGCCCAAGGTCACCGGGGAGTGTCAGAGCTGGGCCTGGAAGTCCAGCTGTCTGATCACTGTTTGGGTGATCAGAGGGAGCACTCTCTTCCCAAATAGGAAAGAAGGAGGGATTATGACATTGTAGGACACATTTTTATTTCCTCCTCATTTAAGAGCACACAGGCTTTGGGCCCAAATGTGGAGCTGATGAAGGGTAGCCAATGGATGATGGGGATGTAGGATTTGGGAATCCTATTTACTATTTTTCTACTCTAAATCTTGGACTCAGAGTCAGGAGGCCGAGTTTGATTCCTGATTTAGACACTGGGTGACCCTAGGTAAGTTATGTAAAGCCTCTGAGTTTAGTTTCTTCAGCTATAACAGAAATGGGTTGAACTCATTAATATCAGAAGGAAGGAAGGAAGGAAGGAGGGAGGGAGGGAAGGAAGGAAGGAAAGAAGGAAGGAACAAAGAGAGGAGGAAAAAAGGAGGGACGGAGGAAAGAAAGAGGAAAGAAGGAAAAAGGGAGGGAAAGAAAAAGGAGAAAAGTTGAAGATGGGAAAGGCAGGGGAAAAAGAGGGGAAGAAGGAGGGAAAGGGAGACTGAGGTATCCAAAACTGATTGCAGCTGAGATTCCTTTTCTGTTATGAGGCAAGTGGGTCTCACATCAAGATTTCTGGTCGTTGCCAGAGAACGAGGGTGGATTTTTCAGGGAGATGTTGGCCAGCTTGCCTGGAATTCTCCACTGGCACAGAATAGCTATTTAATAGGGACAGCCTTGATTGCCTCTGCTATATATCAAGATGTCCAAAGAGCAAAAAATCATGTTTTCTGTCAAATTCAGGATCTGGGGCTCAAGTCTCTTGCAAATACATTCCAATCCCAGGCCAATGTTTTTCCTGCTTAATGGAGGACACACTGGCTCTCACTGCACAGAAGGGGAAGAGGTTATTCAGTCTACAAAATAAGGGAAGGCTTCCTTCATTGGAACTTTGTCACAGAGAGTTTCCCAGTTCACTGTAAAACCCAGGAAAATCTAAAAGGGATTCAATTACATTTGGTTCCATTAAAATCAACTTAAGTCAACAATCTTAGTTGAGCACCTACTATATACATGACGCTTTGTTCGGAGCTGGGGACGTAAAAATAGAAATTAAAAGGGTGTTTGCCCTCAAGGAGCTTCTATTCTGTTGGGGATGGGAGTGGGGCATAGGATCCACTGTCCCTGGGAACAGGTTGGCCCTTGAAGATGCTCTCCTTTCTCATATCCATCTTTTAAAGTTCAACCCAAGTTCAGATCCTACATTCAAATCTTCCCTGAGACCATCAGTCATCTGGAATTTCTTCCTCCTCCATAATCTTGTACATATATTTTGTATTTATTTACTCATTGCTCCTGCCCTTCCCCTACCCTTACTCCCAGAATGTAAGCCTTTTGAAGGCAGGCTCTTTTTATGTTTCTCTTTTATGTCAACAGGACTTAGCAACATGACACAGTGGAAAGAGTGAATTTGGGGTCAAACGACCCAAGAAAGGTGACTTAAATCTGGGTCTCTTAATCAGGCTCTTAATTCCAAGTGATCCTTGGAGAGATTTCAGGGCATTCATGAACTTGGATGAGAAAAATAATTCCATCTTTATTTTCACTAATCTCCAAATGAAATTTAGCATTTCCTTCAATTCCATAAAGCATTATTATTCTAAGAAGGGGTCTACAGACCTCACCAGATTGCCCAAGGGGTCCTTGACGAGTTAAGAATTCCTGTGTTAGATGGTCTTTGAAGTTCTTTCAGTCATGGAAATATGATCTTATTGGCCTGGTTTTAAGTTCCAGCTTGTACCCTTGGGGAATCACTCCACCTCTCTTGCCTCAGTTTCCTCCTCTGTGAAAGGAGTGGGTTAGACAAGATGTCATTTGAAGTCCTTTATTGCTAGGTGGCACCGCCAATAGAGTCAGGAACAGTTCCAGTCTGCGTTCCAGTCTGGCCTCAACACCAGCTGTGGGACCCTGGACAAACCAGCTAACTTCTCTTTACCTGGTTCCTCCTCTGTAAAATGGGGGATAATAAGAGCACCTGCCTCTCAGGGGTGTTGTGAGAATCAAATGTGAAAATAACAGCAAATAGCTTTGAACATATGGCTGGCATATAGGAAGTGCTATGGAAATCTCTATGATCATTATTTATTATCATTGGTGTGCCTAGGTGGTGCAGTGAATAGATGGCCAGACTTGGAGTCAGAAAGACTCTTCTTCCTGAATTCAAATCTGGCCTCTTATCTGTGTGACCCTGGGCAAGTCACTTAACCCTCTTTGCTTCAGTTTCCTCATCTGTAAAATGAACTGGAGAAGGAAATGGCAAACCACTCCAGGATTTCTTCCAAGATAACCCCAAAAGGGGTGATGAAGAGTGGAACTTGACTGAAAAATGACTGAACAACCTTATTATTATTACTATTAGCTACCAGAATATTGCAAACATTCGTAAACATCGCAAACACTCGTAAACATCGTAAATACTTGTAAACATCGTAAACACTCAATCAATGCTTGTTAAAAGAATGAATTTCACTGAGGGAAGTCATGCATCATATACATACATGCAAAGCAGGGTGTGTTGTTCAAAATGTATATACATTTCATTAGCACATAGCTCTGTGATATCTTTTCTTTTCCAGAAAATAAACATTACCTTTACTAACAACCTAAGTGTATGCACGTTTTAAGGGGGACACACATTTAGGGGGCAGCCGGCATATACAAAATAATCTAATTAAGTCAGTGTGGATAATGAATCTTGTCAAGTGGTCGCATGTCTTTGAATTCACGCTTTTCAAAATTATACTAATATAAAATATGGTTATTAGTTCCAGCCCAATGGAAACATGCATTTCAAATTCAAATAATGGGATGGCTTTCTGAGAGTCATTTTTCGCATTAATAGGGGCCTGGCTAAACAAAGTTGTTTCAAGAGATAGTGAGGAGCACTACCCTGGCATGCAAGGAGAGGCTTTCAGAAGAGGTGAGCCGTCCAATGCTCCAAGGGATGCTTTCCAAGGGCAGAAGGAGGTAGGAACTCAGGGAGAAGGCCACGGCTCTTTTCTTTCACATCTAAGCCCAGTCAGGGCCTGTTGGGTTTTGTAGAGCTCGTCTGTAACCTCCACCCACTTCATCTCTCTATCAACTTCCCTCCCATAAGTCATTTTCCAGGAATAATATTATTTGTTCTTTTCGTAATCACATTTTCTTTAGGACTTTTAAACTTCTATCCACCAATTTCATTATGTTTGACATTTTATTTCCCCTAACCAGAATTATCATTAATAATTCACCAGCACATCCTGGGGAATTCTAGTGTTCTTCTAGTTAAAGTGTTCTAGCTTTTATAAAGTGACATAAAAAAAACAACCAAACCCTAAAAAAGGTCTCAGAAGTAGGTTCTGAAAATACCTTTATAAAGAGAGCTGGCCTCTGAGCCAGGGAGATGTGGGTTCAAGATCTTCCCTCTGACAGATCCTGGCTGTGAGATTGGGAAACCCTCTAAAGCTAAGATGTAGGGAAGGTGCCAGCCTGCATCAATAGAGGGTCTTTACTCAACTGAAGTTCCCACTCCTAGTGAAATTACAGGTTTAGACTAAAGTAAGAGTACCTGGCCCCCTGCATCCTAAAGTTTCAATGGGGAAGAATAAAAAAAATCTGGGGGACCAGAAGCACCAATCAGGGCAGGGATGGCAGCCAGAAAAACATGGGGCATTGAGATTGGGCACTGAAGACAAGCTTGCTTAGGCTCAATCCTGATCATGGCATTCAAGAATTCCATCCAATGAGAACGATGAGGAGCTTAATAATATCACTGTTCTGGGCCTCTGTTTCCTCCTCTGAATAATAAGAGATGGACTTGATGGCCTTTGGCATCCTTTAAGGTCTGTATCTATGATCTTAAGGTCCTAATTCACTTAAGCACCCCGTGCCTCAGTTTCCCTATCTGTCAAACTGATGGTCTCTGAAGTCCCTTCTGGCTCAGGTACTATGATCTCTTGCCATTATCCTGTTGGCTACTAGGGTTATCTCAGGAAAGTTTTCTTAGTCTAAGGAAGATGAGCATACACCCCACCATTTTCATTGAATTATAAAAATAATTTATTTTATCTGCTTTGAACAGTTTGCCAAATATTCAAATTAAAGCCTTTTCCTGTTGGGTCATGGGCTCCTCTGGCAGAATGGTGAAGCTTGTGGACCCCTTCTCAGTCTTTAAGTAAGTGATGGAAATGCTAAATTTGACTTAGAGGTTAGTGACAAGAAAGATGTAATTTTTGCCCCCCTCCAGAAGCCCCTGAAGTCTATCCACAGACCCCTGGATCCCAGGTTAAGAACCTCTGACTTCAAAGAGCAAGATCAGAAGAAGGACTTGGCTTAGGACCACTTATTGTGGATACAAGAAGGGAGGAATAAAGGAATAATAACAGTAGACAGATATTTATACAGCATTAAAAGTTTACGAAGTGACTTATATGCATCAAGTCATTTGGGACTCAGCAATACCAAAACATGAATGCCATAGTATTTGTTATTTCTTGTTGTTCAGTCTCCTTATAAGTGTCTGAAAACCCCCATTTGGGGTTTTCTTGGCAGAGATACTGGAGTGGTTTACTATTTCCTTCTCTGACTCATTTGACAGATGAGGAAACTGAGGCAAACAGGGTTAAGTGACTTGCCCAGGGTCACATAGCTAGTAAGTGTCTAAGGCCATATTTGAACTCAGAAAAATGAGTGTTCCTGACTCCAGCCCCAGGGCTCCATCTACCGTGCCCCTAGCTGCCCCTAATTTGTTATTAGCTCCTATTTTACAGATGGGGAAACTGAGGCATGGGACAAAGAAGTGATTTTCCATGGTCACACGGCTCATGTTGGAGTCAGAATTGGAAAGTCAGCTCTTGCTGACCTCGAGTCTGGCACTCTTCCATTGCACCAGTAAGGCCTCCTAGGCAGGGATCCTGCTTAATCCAATCTTGTTAACACTGAGCAAAAGACACTGGTTCTTGGGAGATAAATTTATCTGTGCCAAGTTCCCAGTTGTTCCCCTTCACAACTGCCATGGCTGAAGAAAAAACAAAACAAAACAAAACAAAACCCAGCGTCTATTTCCTGGCTTAGGCTGGAGAAAGTCAACAATTTGGAATGAAATCACGGTCAGTCGCCTTAAAAAAATGTTTTTAATGCTTTTAAGCTTTCAAATGGAAATAGAAAGTTGCTGGAAAACTTCTGAAAGCACACAGAGCTTTAAGTCTGCATGTGAAAGCCAAAAAAAAAGTTGAATCAGTAGCTAACAGGCAATCCTCCTTCAAAAGTGCCCCTGGGCTGGTTTTCTCAGTTGCTTGACTGATGTGTGGTGACTGTCCTAGGGATTTCTGGCTGTTCTTTATAAAGCCAGAGAAAGGTTGGTCTTTGGGATGATATTTCACTCATTCATTCAACAAACTTTTGTTGAGGACCCACTATGTGCATGGCAAACATGGGAGCTTCCATGATGTGGTTGGGGTAAAGAGCTAAATGAGGAATAGAACTTAGATCTCTTAATTTCTGTGACTTCAGAAACTGTGAGAGGTGGGTAAGGGGGCAAATATTTTGGTGCTGGGGAGATCTCACAGAACTACATTTATGGCATATTTGGAATCTCCCTGGTGTTAAAAAAAAACAAAAAAACTACTCCCTTCTCCTTCTCTAAAAACAAAGAAACTAAGAATTGAAAGGGGACTTCAAGGTCATTGTGTCCAACATATGTGAATCAGACTGCCCTCTCCAATAGCCCCAGTGAATAAGTCATTCAGCCCGAGCTTGAGGCTCTGACAGGAAGGGAGCCCCAATGACCGCCCAAGGCAGCTCTTTCTACCTTCAGAAAGCTGGGTAATTATCAGGAAATTTTTTCTCCTTTCCTAGTTCTATTGCCTGGGGCCACACAGTCAGTCAGTTAAGACACATTTATTAAGTGTTTACTATGAGCCAGGCACCAAGCTAAGCATTGTAGACAGAGAGAAAGACAAAAAACCAGCTCTAATCTCAAGCTCACAGTCGAAAAGGGGAGACGATATGCATGCAACTATGTACAAATGCGATATGTAAGGGCAAATCAGAGGGAATCCCAGAGGAAACGATGCCCTTCCAACCCCTTCTCAAGGAAGTCCTACAATTAGCAGCAAGGTAAGATACAGTACTAGATAAAGGCCTGGATACAGGATACAGATACAGAACTGGAATGAGAATGGAGAAGAGCCGAGTTCAAATTTAGACCTGGCTAGGTGATTCTGAACAAGTCACTTAATCTGTCTGCCTCAATTTTTTATCTGTAAAATGGGAATAATACCAGCAGCCTCTTCCCAGGGTTGTTGTAAGGATAAAATGAGATATTTGTAGAGTTCTTCGTATCCTTAAAGCAATATCGAGATGCTGTTACTAATTACTAGTTTTAGGGCTTAGGGCATTACTTCTCCAAGACTTCTCTTATAAAATGCAATACCTCTGACACAGGTAATATGTCTAGCTGTATCAGCTACAAACATTTTAGTGTTCATTTCTTTACCCATTCATTGGGCAGCTTCAAAATATTTGGCTCCCTTAAATAACCTCCCAGAACTGCCACGGCAATCAGCTGTCACTTTGGGTGACATGTTTGATGCCATAGGTTCTAGCTGGTGTCTAAGAAGTTGGTTCAGCAGCCTGGTTTGGGGCAAGAGAGTGAATGCTCACCTATGAGATCCCAGGTCTGTTCCAGGAAAGAGACTAAGGTTGGAGTGAGGAGGGTGGGACGAATGGCCAGTGAGAACGTCATATGGTGTGGAGTTGAGGGCTACTTCCTGGGTACTGCATCCCACAAACACTGGCCTATCCCCTCACCCACTTTTCCCCCAGCAGTTCTCTAGTATTCTGATGACTCGGTCACTCACAGGAGCCTCCTAACCCTGTGTTCAGGGCTTTCTCCTCTTTCAGACACTTGATAGGGAAGGAGTATGGTACAGTGGGCAGAGTGCTAGATTTGGAGTAAGGAAAACTGGGTTCAAATCCTGCTCTGCCAACATGCTTTGTGACCTTGGGCAAATCCCTCATTTTTCTTACCTAAAAAATGAGGTCTCTCCAGCCTCTAAAACCTATGATCCTATACCCTACCTTTAATTCGGATTTATCCTTGTAGAGGGTCATGTCCTGTCTCCCTAGCTAGACTATAAGCTATCTGAGGGCTAGAATCATGTGTCAAAATGATAAGGTAGAAAAGAGTGCTTGAGGCAGATGGAGCAAGCAGGACATGAAATAAGAGATAAGACCAGGATGTGACCAGCCAGAAAAGTGAGCAAAGAAGACAAGGACTGGGGAGGTTAGGTGGCGTAGTGAATAGAGCACTGGTCCTGGAGTCAGAAAGACCTGAGTTCAAATTCGACCTCAGACACTTAACACTTAATAGCTGTGCAACCTTGGGCAAGTCACTTAACCCCAATTGCCCTGCCTTCCTCCTTCCAAAAAGACAAAAAAAAAAGAAGACAATGACCTTCATAGGTCCCTAAAGATTTTCTCCTGTCTAGTGGCTGAGTGGGGAAATGGTTCAAATGCAAACAGTGCCCTAAGGGTTAAAAATAATATGAAGGGTCACTTTTCTAACACTTTGTGAAGCCCTGTAGCTAATTCTGGAACTTCAAGGCACCCTAAAGTCCTTTCCCCTTATCCTGAACCTGTACCAAAAGAATTGCTTTTGTCTCCCTGACCCTGTGCTTCCCAGGGTCCTTTCATTTTTAAACTGTGTCCTCCAGCCCTGTCCTTAAGTCTTTAGACAATAAAGAATTCCCGTTGTCTCCCTCCTCCTATGTCATCCTGTTCTGTCTTTAATCTTTAACCCCCATAAAAACCTCTAAAACTACATCATCATTCTGAAACCTCTATAGAAGCACAACTTCCCCAAATATCGGGGTCTCACTTAGCTTTCTTGCTAAGTAGGCCCATGATACTCCTTCACGTAAAATAAAAAGCTCCCAATGGCTATGGAGAAGGTCTAAGTGACTTCTTTCACACCTGAGAGAGCCCTCCCAACTCTAAACCTCAAGAAAATTCCATGACAGATAAAGTCATGGACCTGGTGTAAGGAGGATCACATTCTGTTTCAGAGATTAGATTTGTGGGCCTGGGTAAATAAATCACTTAACCCCATGGGAGCCTCAGTTTATCCACTTGTCAAGTAAGGATAATAATAGCCCCTACCTCAGAGTGTTCTTGAGAGAATCAAAGTTCATCTATGCAAAAGGTTTTGCAGACTCTGACGTCTGTATAAACAGACTGCATCCCTAGTACCCAGCAGAAGGCCTTGAATTCAATTCAATTGATACATACTATTAAATATTGTTTAAGTTGATTTAACAAATTGCCAAGATTTTATTAAACATCTGCTATGCATAGCCCAAGCAATGTGCTGAGTATGGGGATAATAATACAAAAATGAGACGATGCCTGACCTCCAGGTGCTTATATTCTAACATCCTACTCACCCAGATGTTCACAGATAAGTATGTACTGAGAAGAGAGACAGAAACAGAGAGGGAGAGAGGAAGACAGAGAGACAGAGACAGAGTGAGAGAGACATAGGGAGACAGTGACATGGAGAAAAGTCTATGGATGTATGAGTGTGTACATAGGCTCATACATTTGTGCATATATGTGTATGTACACACACACACACACACACACACACACACACACACACACACACACACACACACACATAGAATATTTTTACTTAGAGCTGGGGCGGGGTAGACCAGCTGGCCTCCCAACATCTTTTCCAGCCTGAAAAGTCCATAGCTTTTATTTCTAAGTCGGGATTTGTAATTCTAATCAGAAAAGAAAGAGAATCTGGGTGCTTGTGAAGAAGCTTGCGAATGGTATTGACTCCTAGAGACTATCCTTTCAAGCCTGCGACAAGCAGAGCCAATTCCTCACCTGAGAAGGACAGTCACAGATAAGTCCCACAACTCAAGCCCCTCTATCAGTTACCCCTCTCCTTCAATACGTTTCATAACCTTCCATTCTCAGGGATAAGGAAACCAGAGAAGAGAAAGGGCAGAAGGGCCTAGGTCAGGATCTATACTGGATTTCTATCACGTAAAGAGTGGCCCTAGATACCCAGAAACTCAAGATGTAGATTGGTGGTGGGGATGCACTTGGAGGGAGCTCTGGATTCAAGTCCTGCTCAAGATACTTAGGACCTTGGGAAAGACACTTCAACTCTCTGTGCCTCAGTTTCTACCAGTTCTAAATTTATTTTCCTAGGCTACATCTGAGGTCTCTTCTAGAATTAGAGCCTGGCCCTCAGCTCCACACTATACGACATTCTCACCGGCCATTCGTCCCACCCTCCTCACTCCAACCTTAGTCTCTTTCCTGGAACAAACCTGGGGTCTCATAGGTGAGCATTCACTCTCTTGCCCTAAACCAGGCTGCTGAACCAACTTCTTAGACACCAGCTAGAACCTTTGGCATCAGACATGGAGCCTTTGCCCCCTCAGTTACCCAGGCACCCTTTCTAGGCTGTTTTCTCCAATTCAGTTGTAAACTCCTGGAGCTCAAGGGCTGCCTGGCTCGATTGTATTCACAGCACTCAGCACAATTCTTGGCGTACAATGGCTCAGCTGACAGAGGGCCAAGTCTGAGTTCAAATCCAGCCTCAGACACTTAGCTCTGTGCCCCTGGGCAAATCACTTCGCTGTATCTGCCTTAGTTTCCTCCTCTGTCAAATGAGCTAGAGAAGAAAATGGCAAACCACTCCAAGAATCTTTGTCAAGAAAACCCCAAATGGAGTCATGAAGAATCAGACACGACTGAACAATGACTGAACAAAAGTTCTTTATCTTTCTTTCTTGGTTTCCTTCCCTCCCTCCTCCTCCTTCATTGTTTCCTTCCCTCCTTCTCTCTCTTTTCCTTCCTTCTTTCCTTCCTTCCTTCCTTCTTTCCCTCCTTCCTTCTTTCTTTCTTTCCTTCCGTTCCTCTCCTCTCTTTTGGAGTTGGCCATTCCCAACCTTTGCACCACTTTGGAGGACAGCACCAAAGTCCCTACCCACATTTACTAGCCCAGAGTTTTTGTTTTTCACATCCCCTCCATCAGCTTCCTGAAGCTAAGGAGCCTTGGCACCTCCATCTGGGGGGAAGGACAAGCACCGAAGAGAGAAAGATCTTTCGTTGGCCTCTCAGAGACAAATCGCAGCAATGCTGCGTCTTCCCTCCGGCATCATGTGCTGCGGATATTTCTGGATCTCAGTCCCAGCTGCTCTGCCCTCTCTAACCTTGCTTAATCATCCCAGTTCTATTTTCTCGCCCACATATAAGTGCTACAGTAGCAGAAGTGCACTTTTTTAAAAAAAAGGATACAATTTAAAAGATCAGTTAAATTTAGTGTCTTTTCTGAATTCTCTCTGAGCTAAACAAGTCTAAGAGGAACTTTTAATGAATCAGACCGGGAGCCAAATACACGTTCTTCCTCTCTCCTAGAGCTAATGAAATCTCATACCTCATCTCCAGTCCTGGGAGCAAGGCTGTCTCCAAGCAGACTGAGAGAGGAGAATATAGACAAAACGATGACTTGCAGACAAGTCTGGAGGTTGTATCCTCACCACAGCCATTAGCCATTAGCTACCTTAGCATTTTCCTTGCCCAATGACCCATTTGCTGGGGCATCCTGGGAATTCACTCCTCCCTTCTTTATCAGCCTCCTAGTTACTGACATTCCCTTTGGCCTGAGGAATCTCCCTCCCCTCTCCCATCCCTATAGGAATCACTGGGACTTTAACCTAATTCCTTCCATGCCTTATTACCCCTGAAGCCTTCACTATACCTGGCCAGGGCAACAGTCACAGATTTTACCCTATGGCCCCTCATTGAGTCTTCAGGGGGTCAGAGGGGCTCAAAGATCAGAATTAGCTCTCAGGAATTTCATAGATTCTTGATCCAGAAGAGCTTGGGGCTCATGAAGCATAGGGAAATTTCAAATCATAGATCACAGATTTAGAGATAAAAGGGGCGGTGAGGTGGGGCATACATACGTGTATAATTTACCTCTCTGGGCAGCTAGGTATCCCAGTGGACAGAGGGCTAGGCTTGGAGCCAAGAAGACCTGAGTTCAAATCCAGCACCAGACACTTACTAGCTCTATGACCCTGGTCAAGTCATTTAACCTCCATCAGCCTCAGTTTCCTCAACTCTGAAATGGGAATAAAAACAGCAACTACCTCCCAGGGTAGTTGTGAAGAACACAAGTGATAATATCTTTAAAGCACTCAGCACAGTGCCTAGTATATAGTAGGCACTTAATAAATGTCTGTTTTCTTCCCCTCTCAAGTCCAGCACCCTCATTTTATATATGTGGAAACTCACGAACAGGCCAAGTGGTTGCTGGTCAGCAAAACACTTAACAAATGCTCTTTTCATTCACTCATTCTTTCTTTTATTCATTCATTCATTTGTTCATTCAAGTGTCTGAGAAGGCATTTGGACTGAGGTCTTCCTAACTCCAACTCTAGCTCCCTATCCACTGTATCATACTGTCAGGAGGGACCTCAGACATCACTGAATCCTCAGAAGTCCCTTACTTTACAGATGAGGAAACAAGTCCAGAAACAATATGGGACCTGCTTGAAGTCACACAGGAAATACATAAGAATTTGAACCCAGGTTCTTTGTCTACCCATTCAATGTTTTTTCCATTTCCCTTTCAATTCATCTGACTTGGAGCTCATGGCTACAATGAGAACTCTCTCAGCCACTTTTCATACTCAAGTAGATCTGTAATATATCTCATTGACTTGGATACTTCTCCAATGATGCGACCCATACCCCATCACTGTCTGCCCATGCTAGGTCACTCTTGGCCACGTTCTCTCCTCAATTTGACATGCAAAGTTCATCACTTGGAAGACATTTCCAGGGGACTGATGGTCCGCTCTGACCTCCCCTTCATGTTTTACCAAGACTTTTCCTCAAGGACACCTTTTACTCCTGTTCACCACCTGGCACACAGTAGGTGCTTAATCAATGCTTTCATTCACCCATTCATTCTTCTTTGAAGCTCCACATTGATCATTTATTTTAGTCTACTCTGAGGTGGTCCAGAACCCAACTGGCTACAAGATCAGCTTTCTATCCACAATCTACTATGACCATAATGATATTAACTCCTTGCTTTTTATTAGGGATGGCATTCTTCACCTAGAATCTGTGAATTTGTTTCTAAAATATTTCAATGGCTGTATTTCAATATAATTAGTTTCCTTTGGATGCCTATGGATTTTATTTGATGCCTTTATAAACAAGATCCTAAGAAGAGGTCCACAGGCTTTGCCAGACTATCAAAATAGTCCAGAACACACACACACACACATACACACACACAGATTAAGAACATCTAGTCTAAGGAGATGACATTATTGATGCCACAACATGCCTCTATGAGAAATTAATTGTCAGTTCTTTGGAAATGATTGTGTCCCATGTCTCAAAGCCAAAAGTTTAACACTCTCGATTAAATCAGATTAAATCAGGAGCTGAGTTAATAAGTCAAGGACATAGTGATGCTCCCTGGCATTAACAAGGCAATTTTCTTTTAGGGAGGTGAGGATACTATCATGATGTATACTCTTTTCATCCTCCCCCTGTCTTCACTATATAAGAAAAGCAGCTTCTTCTCATTTCATAGAGAGAAAACCAAAGTGGCCCCAAGAGTCTGTATGGTCACCAGCCCAGAGGAGGCCCAAGGCTAGTACTCAGAATCTAGAACACAGATGGAAAAATGTTGGAATTAGAAACCTGAGCACCTGAGTTTGAAACCAAGCTTGGCTATTTGCTATCAATGGAACATTTGGCGAGGGACTTCTCCCTTGGTTTCATTTCCCTCATCTCTAGAATGAGGGGGCTAGACTCAGTGATCCCTTCCACTTATAAAGAAGACAGAGCCAGGTTGTCCTGGGGAAAATACCGGTCTGAGGGCCCCTGGGTAGGCTATGTCCTTTTCTTTTGCTGGATTACTACCTAGTGTCAATGTGTTCCAAAGGAAAGAGAATTGGGCTGAGAGCCAGGAGATGTGGAGGGGTGGGTGCTACACAGAGAGCTAGATATGGAGTGAGGGGACCTGAGATCAAGCCCTGGCTCACTAACCACCAGTGTGTCCTTGGCAAATCACTTAACCATTGAGTTTCAGTGTCTTCACCTACAGAAATAAGGTTAGAACGTTAGGTTCCCCTCCAGATCTAAATCTATAAATATAAAACATATTAAACTATCTATAAATACATCTCTAAAGCTATAAAATATCTATATGTGCATCTCTAAATCTATATCTATAAATAATCTAAATCTGAAACTGTAAAATTTTTATAAATATATCTCTAAAGCTAAATCTATAAAATTCCTACAAATATATCTTTAAATTTAAAAATATCTATAAATGTATCTCTAAATCTAACAACATCTATAAACAGATGTCTGCATCTAAATTTATAAAAAGAGCGATGCTGTGGAAGTCACGTGACCTCTGGGCCTCAGTTACACCAGCTATAAAATGAGGGGCCTGGTTTAAATAATCTGTACCGTTCATCCTGTCTAAAATTCCATGATCTGACGACTTCTATTGTTTTTCCAGCTCAAAGACGGCCCCTGCATTTCTGTGTTTAGTTATGGGTATCTGGGGGTTCTTATCATGCTTTCTCCTTCTGAATACCACTCTCTTCTTCCCCCAGAAATGCCCCTCTATCCTTTATCTCACAGCTCTCCACTTCCTATGGAGAGTGGAGAAACATCTGTCCCCCACAACAGAACAGAGCAGAAGAGTACTCAGTTTCAGAGGAGGCAGGCAGCTGCTCGAGACAGAGAGCTGCGTCCATTTTCCCCTGGGATTGGATCTTGTCACCAGCGTCCACGGGCAGGCCATTCACACTAAAGACTGCTGGCGTGCAAAGGCTGACGGATGATGAGTGTGTCGGGGTGGGAGCGGGTCACTCTGCTGGTGAGAGTCCTATTGGTCTAGGGCTGCCGTCTCCCTGGATGATGCTGTTGTCTCCAGATACCTCATTACAGCCCAAGAGGCCATGAAAGAGGGGATGATGACCATGGCAAAGGCACTAGGGAGCCAAGGATGCTGAAAATAGCAGGTATCAGCTGACGTCACCAAGCACTCAGGCACGCGGCAGGCTGTGCCTGAGACACAGGGGACTGGATCAAATCCACTCCCCAGCACAGACAGCACAGAGGCCTTAAAGGGGATAAAGATGATATATTCTAAAAGACGATTCATTTTTAGGCTCGGAAACTCTAAGGCATCCCCACATTTGCACTGTGTATCTGGCCATGTAGGTACTACAAAGTATGATTGGAGTGAGGGGCCTTGAGTTCGAGTCATGACACTATCACCTGCTACTTGTGTGACCTTGGGCAAATGACTTCACTTCCTGGGTCTCAGTTTTCTCATCTGAAAAAGGAGAGGATTGGACTCATTGACTTTCAAGGACCCTTCTAGTTTTCTTCAAGAATTCTTAAGTGAGAACATGGAAAGACCTTAGCTTAAAATGGCCAAGGTCTCCCACTGCACCCTGGGCCATCTCCAGGCATCACAATCTATATCTTGCCACTGGATCCAGATGGCTCCAGAGGAGAAAGTGAGGCTGGTGACTTTGCACAGCCCTGCCTCACTTAAATCCAATTCTCTGGCATGTGATGGCCTCATCTTCCTGATATCATGGTCCTCTTTGAAGAAGAAAGGACAAAACACACAAGTACCCAGAATCTGTGAACTTTTATGATGACCATATTTCAGTATAAGTGATTTCCTTGATAAACTATTGGTTTTATTTTATGTACCTAATAACATTATTCTGAGAAGTCTACAGGTTTCACCAGACTTTGAAATGGGCCCAGGACACATAGAAAAACGCTTAAGAACTCCTTGTGTATATGATATCTCCCAAAAAACAGCCAAAATGCCTAAAATGTCCAACATCATCTCCAAGGAATCTGGGCATAGACCATAGATGCAGAGCTAGCAGACAGCTTATGATGTCATCAAATCCAACACTCTGATGTCACTGAAAAGCAAACTGAGATTCAGAGAGAAAATGATTTGCCAGTGATCACATGGGCAGAACTAGGTCTTCTGCCATCAGACCTAATGCATAGAGTAATGATTGCGGTAAATGCTGGGAACTAAGTGGGAATGATTTTTTATTTAAGGAAGAGAATTGGGAAGGGTCCAGAACATGAGGAGTCGCCAAGGTTGGCAGACACAGATGGTAAAGTACAGTGGGGGATGCTTGAGAATGACACGAAGGCTTCTAAAGACAGGTGAAGAGATGGAGCATGGGAAAGAAAAAGGGGGGACAGAGGACAGAGAGGCAGAGAACTGTAGAATATGGAAAGAGCACTGCGGTCTTAAGGCTGAAGATTCAGAGTTGAGTTTCACCTTCCACCAAAGCTGCCATATACCTTTGGGCCATTGCCTTAAGCCTCCTTGAGCCCTAGCTTTTCTTATATGTCAAACAGGGACAATCACAGTCCCTGCTCTCCGTATCTCACTGAGTCCTTGTGAGGCTCAGATGAGATAACGCATGAAGAAATGATGTGTCGACCCTCCATCTGTCAAAGGGATTGTCATGTGATTCTTGAATTCATTTGGGCCACTCCCCTCAGAGCTTTTCCAACAGTTCCTTAGAGTGTTGGCTGTCAGAGAGGAAGCTTCTTACTCTAGACTATAGGATGGGGCAAGTGCCAGAGGCAAATTATCCCAGGCCCAACCCTCCTTCCTAGGACTCCAATTTTCAGAAGCTTCATCTTCCTTTAGGTTCAGTGGCCGTGTTGCTTCCTAATTCCTCCAAACTGAAAGTAGTTTTTTCCTCTCTCCTCAAATTTTCCTTCATCACGTTGTCTTGATTTCTCCTTTGCTCCCCTAATAGTCCCTAATTTGTATACTGTTTATAGGCATAGGTGCCCTTCCTCCACAGTAGAATGGAAGCACCTGGAGGGCAGGCTTGTTTCAGTATGGTGCCTTGCACACAACTAGGTGTTTAATTGATCTTCAGAGAATGCACCAGTTTAACACCACAAACTAGGCTACAGGTGAGCTGGTGTGGGAGTGCTTCAGAGCTTTTCTAGGACTCTTGAAAGCGGAAGATTGTGTTCACCTTCCCCTAAATACGCCCTTCTCTGACCAGCTCTTGTCCAGATCCCTCCTGCAATGTCATTTCAAAATAGAGGCAGAAAATGACAGACGAAGAAGACATGGAGAGGAGCCATGACTTAGTGGAGGCAGGAAGGCTTGGGCCTAAGTCCTACCTATGATCCTTATCAGCTGTGCGACCTTAGACAACTAACTTCCCCTCCTTAGGCCTCAGTTTCTGTAAAATGAGAGGGCTTGGACTAGATGGCCTCCGAGGCCCCTTCCACCTCAAGGTCCAGGATCCTGTGTCATTTCAGATTTCTGGGCCTCAGTTTCCTTCTCTGTAAAATGAAGGGTGGTCCTGGTCAGCTCTGAATCTGTGAGGTGATGAGGGATGTACTCCAGGATGACCAGAAGCACCAAGAGAAAAAGGCATCTCCTCATTGACTGTCAGAGTAAAAGACACACACCCTAACTCCAGTCCCTTATTAGCCCACGAATGCTGATTAGACAATAATTACTTTGGGATATAATGCATGTAATTAGCAAGATCTCCAGGGGAACATAGCATTTGCTACCTTTCTCCTCACATTCTCATTTCTAGTCTGAAGCTGTGGCTTCATCTACATGGGGGGGCTCCCTGCATGGGTATGCCCTTCACCAGTGCAGATCAGCCACACGTGCTGAGATCTTCATGAGCATAGACCTAGAGCTGGAAGGGACCTGTGAGACCATCTGGTTCAACTTTCTCATTTTACACATGACGAAGCTGAGGACCACAGAGGGAAATGATCTAGCCAGGGTCATGTGGCCAATAAACATCTGAGGGGGGCTGTTCCCAAGGTCACAGAGTTAGCCCATGTTAGAGATAGGACTAGAACCTGGTTCTAGGAAGAACCACAACACCACGGTAGCTCCCTCTCACCTCCATCCCTAGGAAAGTCATTCTCACAGAAGGGGCTGAATGGTTCCCTGGCTCCCACCACAGAGGCCCCACTCCAGCAACCTCCTTCCACATCTTCATGCCCAACAGCCTGCAATGTGGGCCATGTCAGGTGCCTCCCATCATGGGCACTGTGAGGTCAGTATCTTCACAAGGGGAGATATTCATCAGGTCCCTCCTCTGCTCACAGCCTCCAACATTATTATCATCTTATATGGGCTGTATGCCTCTCTTGGTAGAGAAGTGTGCAATTGAGTGTGTGTGTGTGTGTGTGTGTGTGTGACATTTAGGCTGCCCAAAATGCTCCTACTTCCCTAAAGGGGGATCCCACCCTCATTAAATCACACATCCTTACATGCATTCTCCTACTAGGTCTCTACAATAACTATGTGTGATAGACAGAGTGGGAAGAATGTCAGAATCATCTAATTTTAGACCTGGGAGGGAATCTTTGGAAGCATCATCACCCCCATCTTTGATATGAAGAAACTGAGATTCATAGCAACTAAGGAATTTCCCATCAGTCATAGAGCACAATGCAAAACCCTGAAGAGTAGCATATTTGCATTACCCTACCTGCCTACTTTAAATTAAAGAAAAAAAAGACAAAGCTTTCCAGGGGATGTTACCTGGAAATGATGCCTGGCTGTTAAAGGAAACGACAAAAGCTGTCTTTGAAAATAATAACGAAAATAACTAAGGAAACCTTCACTCTTTCTTTCACTGGTTCATCCCAACTTGGGAATCTTCATTTTCTCCAACATTAATGCTTGAAGCTACCTATACCCGCCTTTTCATCAACTCACCAAGTTTTTTGGCTTTTTTCACATCCCAAGGAATTTTCAAATCTCTCCTCCCTCATTTCATTAAAAGATAGGAAGCCTCCACTAATCCTCAGCCCTCGGTCATTTGCATTTCCAGCCTCCAGTATAAGCCAGAGCTGGACGGCTGCTTTCGAAATCCATGGTGTTTCTTCCCGGCTTCTCGCCAGGACCACAACTACCAATCACTTCCTCGCTGCGGGGCATTCCTGCCAAGTTATCCAAACATTCCCTGGTTCAGCATCTGGCCCTTGGAAAACCAAGGCTCTGTGTCCAAGGATATCATCTTGATGAGCAGATTCCCACAGTGATGAGAATGAAAGAATTAAGTGCCCAGGGCCAGAGAGCTGGAATTTCATTTCCTGGGCTTGCCATGTGACAAAAGGATGGAAAAGGCAGGATTGGTCCACAGCCACAGCTGGCAGGCAGCTTTCCCCTCTGCGCTCTGACTCATATCTCTACTCCAGGTGATTCCAGGCTGCAAATGGATAAAGAGATTACCCTCCCCCCCCAAAAAAGTGGATGTTTCTTCCAAGAAAGAGGACTTGCTGAGTGAGCCAGAAAGTCAGCTGTCAGGGCCAAAGGCACACAGCCCGCCAATGTGGAGGGATGGGGATGTGGGTGGATAAGCAAGCAGTCAGGGCAGGTCTGGAAAAGGAAAGAAAGGACAGTTGTCTGCCACGGCCACCTGGGGAAGCATGGATGAGGGTTTCAGGATGGGACCAGGGTTCCAGACTAGGCACAATTTCCCAAGCCACAAGGAAGTCTTGATTGAAGGATTGAGAGGAAATCCTTCTTTCTGGGAATGGGACTCATTCTGAAAGGCTCCAGACGCCTTCCCAGAAACTACAAGCCTACAAGCTTTCTTGCCCGATGCTAGGTGCAGTCTTGGAGTCAGACAGCACCTTCTCCTCCCCTTGTTTCTAAACCCCTTAGCATTTAACACATCTGCTGGGTGTCTCTGAGAATCTCCTGGAGTCAGAACTTCTTCACCCATGGGAGCCATGTGCAAATTCATTCCTGCCCCTTTCCCCTGAAGATACTGGTAAGAAGGCTCCCAAATGTCTGCTTCTTCCCCAGCCCAGGCTCTGATATCTGACTCTCAAGGATGAGTTTGGGGCTAGGGCGCCACTCCTGAGGCGGGAAAGCAGAATCTTCTTTTGGTTGTGGTTGGTGTTGTTTTAACTGCAAACCTAACAAAGACCAGATAAAAACGGGCATTTGCCTAGACATAATGGAGATCCTTGTACATGAAACTGAATTTCCATTATGTATATTACATATGCCACTCACTTTTCTTTTAAAATGTGTAATAAATTTAATGTTAACTTTCAAAGCTGTCCTGTCTGATCCTTTCTGCTCTTCTTTCTCTTCTGCTCATTTTAAAAAATGATTCAATAACTCTTTCTTCCTCCTTCCCTCCACCATTCCCATTCTTTCCATTTCTTTCTTTCTTTCTTTCCTTCTCTCTTTCTTTCTTTT
>CM053584.1:374344808-374385655 GCA_028627135.1 Pseudochirops cupreus
GAATAAATTTTTAAAAGAATAAATATATCAGAAATGAAAGAGGCTTAGGAAGGAAGGGAGGTCCCTGACAGTAGAGGAAATCAGGTAAGGCATCATCTAGAAGGGACAGCTTGAGCAGCATCTCAGAGGAAGAGGCAGATTCTATGAGGAGGTGAGGAGGGAGTGCATTCCAGGCATGGGGACTGGCCAGCTCAGAGGTTTGGAGATAAGAGATGAGGGGCCAGATGTGAGAAATGAGAAAAAAAGCCAATTTGCCTGAATTGTAGAGTATAGGAAGGGGAGGAATAGATGATGGAGAAAGAAAGAGAAAGTTGGAGCTGGGTCCTGAAAGGCTTTGAAAACCAAACAGAGACATTTTAATGTTGTCCAAGAGGCAATTGGGAATCATTTGGGTTTAATGAGCAGGGCTGTGACATGGTCAGATCTGTGCTTAGGAAGAATCCATAATCAGATCCAATCCTCACAATCACCCTGCGAGACAGACACAATAATTGTTATTATCCTAACTGAGGAGGCTGGACTAGGTCTGTGAGGTCTCTTACAGCTTTTATGATCTTAATTTATCAACAGACTGAGATCTATGCTGGTGAATGGAATTTCCACACTGGAATTTCCCTAAGCGTACAGACTCATGGATTCTTTTTATATTCATTGCATTAAGCTGGTCAAATGGATAATGCCAATGTTACTGTCTCCATCGTACAAGTAAGGAAACCGAGTTACCTCTAGAGGCCTGTGAGCCAGTGACAAAGCTAGGGTAACACAAAAGTGACTTTTTAAGGACAGTATGTCCTCACATGGGAAATGTACAGACTTAACTCAGAACTCCCAGTGTGTGTTAGTTCCTCCTCAACACTGACTCCCAGGGGGCTGCCCCATAGAATGAACCAGGATGAAGGGAGATTTTAGCCTCCTCTCATTAAGTCCATGTCGTGGTCCTGGAAATACCTAGTGTTGTTGGTGGGATGTTCTGCCTGCCCCCCAGCCCCCACCCCAATATACAACACTCTCCATTAGGAATGACTCCTTTGGAGTGAGTCAGTTGTCAGCCAGAATTCATTAAGTGCTTACTCTATTTTGGGCATCTTGCTAAGCCCTAAGGTTACAAAACAGGACAAAAATATGAACCTTCGAATTTTGTAGAATTTCATAACCAGAAGTAGCCTCAGCGGCTATCTGTTCCAATCCATAATTCCCCTCCATTCCCTAGTACGATACAGCCAACAATGGGCCATACAGCCTCTGTCTGATGACCACCAGCTAGGGGGAATTTCTAGCGGCTCATGTTAATCAGAACTAGTCAATTCAGTGAGCATTAATTAAGCACCTATTATTTTCAAGGTGCTAGGCTAGGCTGTTGGGGGGTAGGGAGTGAAGTGGAGAGCCAGAGAGGGGAAAAGTTATAAAGACAAAAGCAATGGGACTGGGTTCCAAAACCACAGCTCTGGAGTGAGAGGACCTACCTCTGTGCCCTCCCTGGACCCCTATTTCCTCATCTATAAAATAGGAACGTTGTACAAGATGGCTCCAGAGGTCCCTTTCAGATCTAGAGCCATAATCCTAATTAAAGCCTGTATGTAAGACCTTGGGAAGGTCACAGCTTCCCTGGACCTCAGTCTTCCCATCTGCAAAATGGGGGTACTGAACCTCCAGAGCAGGGGTGGGGAGACTGCAGCCTTGAGGTCACATGTGGCCTTCTAGGTCCTCACGTGCGACCCTTTGACTGAATTCAAACTTCATAGAACAAACTCCATTAAATAAAGGATTTGCTCTGTAAAACTTGGACTCATTCCAAGGGCTGTACTTGAGGACCTACAGGGGATTTGTTCTGTAAAACCTGGGTTCAGTCCAAGGGCCGCACTTGAGGACCTGGAGGGCCACATGTGGCTTCAAGGCTGCAGGTTCCCCACCCCTGCTCTGGAATATCTAGAACCAGGCACCAGCCTTCTCAACTAAGATGACACCTCACAATGTGGCTGTAAAGATCAGATCTGATCATGCATTCTTCTTAAGCATAAAGATATGACCTTGTGATCTTGGTAAATGCTGAAGGATAATGCTCAGACAGCTCCATTCAAGCAAAACAAAGTCAGGAAACACTTATAAAGTGCCTACTAGGTGCCGAGCTGGTCAGGAGTTAAATGAATCCCACCGTGCTGACGCACAGAAGGAGAAAATGGTAGACAGCAGAAAACCCTTCCAAAGAGGCCTTAGATCTGCCACACTGGGGACAGGGGAGGGCTCCCTGCTGCATCACAGCCAGAAAGGGAAGCTGATAAGGGTGAAGAGCTATTTTATCCCCCAGAAGAATCGGAAAGAGCTTTCTCAGGCCCTGAACTCTTTCTCTCAAGTTTAAAGGCTTTAAAATCAATTTTATTAAGTTAATTGATTGCCATTTCTGCAAACGTGGAGATGCTGTTTTCTGTGTTCTGTTAGGCTGAGTGAGTGGCTCCCTAGACTCCCGGTTGGATCTGATAGGATTGTGTGAACAAAGAGGAAGGAAAGAAGCCTCATTAGACATCATTAGAAACACAGAATTACAGAATGGCAGAGCCCCCATCCCATCCAACCTCCCTCACTTGGCAGAAGAGAGAAGGGAGGCCCAAAGAGAAGACCCTGCCCAGGTCACGCCTCCAATTCCTAGCAGGACAAGGTGAGAAGCCAGGGATCCTAACCTCAGGGCTCTCTTGATCTCCTTCCCTTCCCCTCTACTGTAGATGGCTTCCTCTCCTTTCCAGGCTGGCCTAAGAAAACAGAAACTCATCCCCTGACCTAAGAAGACGGTGATCACATTTCATTACAAAAGGACTCCAAACACTGCCAATAAAACCTCGCTCCAGACAGAAGCTGGGTCCGAGTCTAGAGTCTATTCTTATCTTATTTGTTTTCATTTGAAATAGCTTTGACTCCTTGAAGTTCCCTCAATTAAAAAAATATCCATGTGATGCCAATTTTGAAAAAGGAAAGGTACCTGAATTATCTTGCCTCAGGCAGGGACTGGAGTTTGGAAGCAGGTCAGAGGCCTTAAGTTCACATTTTTCATGAGGTCAGTGCTCTGAGTGTCCTTGTCTCAACTCCATTCTCACAGATGAGACTTGGATCCCAGAATAAGGCTACATCTTCCCCTCAGTGTTCTAGGTGTACCCCTGAGGAGTCAGGGCTGATTCTTTAATGCTATGTGGTCACACCTCAGACCAGCCAAGATTATCAGTTGAGAATCATTTTAGTAAGCTGGTCTTGATTCGTATCTAGAAAGAAGTATTTATTAAGATGGCATTGTAAGGGCAGATGTTTCAAAACATGCCCCCAAAACTCTGTGATAAATTCTCCTACAAGTACAAACAGAGCCAAGGGGAAAATGGGCTCTAACCCAGAGAGAACTGTAGGGGTAAGCACAGCCCCTAGGTGCTGAAAGTCCTTAGCTTACGCTTTTGGGGTGCTTGAGAAGCAGGGTAAAATCTGTGTCCAGTCTGGCCTTCGCTCCCAAACATAACACACTGTGTTGGCAGCCACTGCTGTCTGTGAGGACAAGGCTGGGGTGCTGCCGAGAAGATGGGAAGCCAAAAATCCTCTGGACCCTTTGAAGCTCTGGCCAAAGTGGGCAGAGAGAAAGCAAAGACTTAGGCCAAAGCTGGAGCTGATTCTCTCCTTCCTCCCTCTATCCCCCTATTCCCACCCAGTTGCTCCTCAGGGGTGTGTTGGAATTCTCTCATTTACAGGAGATTAGATAGATGGATAGATGGATGGATGGATGGATGGATGGATGGATGGACGGGTTGGAAGATAGATGATTGATGATAGGGTATATACAAAATATATTTGTATACATATATAAATGTGTTGTATATATGAATATGCACATATATCTATGTACACATATGTATGTAGATAGAGATAACACACCCACACAGAACCAGAGAATACGATGAAATCCCTTAGTCCACTAGAACAGATTTCCCATCATTTTACTTCCTCAAATAGCTTTTGACACTTTTTTGAAGGCTGATGGTTTTCTGAACTGAGATGTGTTCTCATAAAGTTAAGATATCAAGGCTAAGATGGGATGGGGAGGTTTAGAACTCCTCATTACATTAGGAAAAACTACTAAATTTAGCATAGTGTCTGTAGGTGATTAATAAATGCTTGTCAATTGAATGGGCACACAGGAAATTCAAATTATTTCCCTGACTCTACACTATGTGACCTTAGGCCAAGCATATAAACATTTCCACACTGCCATTTCCTCATCTGTAAAAGGAAGTGAAAAACCCTAGTTTCGCTCTTTTGGGGCAATAATTTTTTTCCTATTTTGGGTCTTCAAATGTGTAAAGAGAGTGATGCCATCTCCTTTAAATCTTCCCTTCTCTCAATTAAAGACTACCATCCCCATCCCTATCCCCAAGGTTAACCACCATATAACATGCATTTTCATCGACCCACAATCTTGTTCACTCTCCTCTGGATCCATTATAGTCCATTAATGTCCTTCTAAAAATGTATCAAGCCATATTTCACATCCTAATCTAGATGGAGTCTGACCAGGCCAGAGGACAGTGAGATAATCACACCCCTTGTTCTATGCCTAATACTCTCACCAACACAATTTAGGACTGAATTATCTTCTTTTGCTGTAGTCTACAAACTCCCAAGCTAGTTAGCCATAGAGCATCCTTGTAAAATTTATTTTTCAAACACAACTATGTGGTCTTATATTCAAATTTCAACTTCTTGAATTCAAACCATATTGTTCAACCCTGTTAAGATCTTTTTGGAGTCCAATTTTGTCTTCTAATAGATTAGCTATCCCTCTCAGCTTCTCGTCATTAATAAATCTGGCAAACATACTATCCATATCACTGATAGGAATATTATGTGCATCATTGGGCTTCTTCTGCTTGGTACTAGATGGATAAAACCAGGAGTGGAGGGTGGAAATTTCGAGCTCAATATTTCAATTAAGGGTTGAGGAAAAATAGAATGGGCTAACAGGAGCACTGGTGATTTTCCCAACAATGGAAGCCTTCCAATGGTGGCTAGATTAATACTTGGTAAAGATGTTGTTGAAGGGATTCTCACTTTGAGTACTGGGTTGCACTAGTTGACCCCCGAGAACATTTCAAACACATCAGTGCTACGGTTCTGTTTTTATTTTTAATAAAGCAGGCTCAGTGACAGAGGCCTGTGGTTTTCTAATACAGACTCTCCTACACATACACTGTAGAGTGATGATGCATGAATCAACATTCGCCCTTGTCAGCCAACAAATTCTAAATTCACCTAACTCTATTATCATCTAGTCCAAATCTCTCCATCTTGTCTCCAAGTATACTATCATAATATTCTAGACTGAGACTTGGAATGGACTGAAAGGATGCCATCTATTCCAGCTACTTTATTTTATAGAAGAGCAAAACTGAGCCCCAAGAAAGTTAAATGACTTGTTCAAGGCCATACAAGTCAAGTCCACTAGCAATTATTAAGTATTTATTATGTGCCAGGCATTGTGCGAATTATGGAGAACAAGTACTAAGTGTTAGAATTTACATTCAAACCCAAGTCTTCTGACGCCAAATCCAATGCTTTTTCCATTGGAAACATGCTCTTGTGAGAAAGTTTCTCAAATGCTTCTCTGAAAACCAATGAGAGAATGTTTATGGCACTTCCCTGATTTACCAGACTAATAATCCTGTCAAAAAATGAAATGAGGTTAGTCTGGCATGACTTGTTCTTAATGAACCCATGCTGGTTTGTAATGATAACTGCTTCTATTTCTAAGTGCTTGCAAACTTCTCCTTTCATAATCCAGTCAAGCAATTTTTTCCCTGGGAATTAATGTCAAATTCATCAGTCTACAATTTGAATGGTACCTTTTTCTCATCTTTTGAAAACAAGGAAAAAATGTTTGCCCTTTTCTGATTCTGCGGTATCTGTCCTATTCTCTTAAGACAAGGAGGCAAATAGGACCTCTGGCATCCCTGAGTCTTGGTGAGATTCAACTCATTCCTGGAATACAGTGGTGGTTGGTATTCCTTATAACAAAAAAATAAATCACACATAAGGCATGGCACAGTAGCACTGCATATGGAGAATTTGTGGAAACCTACAAATCTGAATGAGAAAACTTGATGGCTTAGTGTTTGGCCAGAGATAGAAGGAGAGCCAAACAAAAGCAAACTGTGTTGGGAGTATATTACATACTGTCTGGCCAGAGGGAAAAAACAGATGATAACTTCCTAACTCCATTAAATTTGAACCAGAGAAAAGAGATTATGGCAATGGGAAACTTTACCTAGCAATCTGCTGAAGACCTCTCCCCAATAAAAGCAGAGCACCTAACAAGTTCTTAACTTTCCCCGCTGATAATTTCCACCTTTTTTTGAAAGTAGAAAAAATGATGAAGGAAACTGTTTGGGAAAGCTCTGTGCCTTATTTATTTTCAAATCTCCAATAGGGGCTAAAATACTTTGTATACAATAATCACTCCATAAAGGTGCATTGAATGATGTATAATTTCAGGGTCATTAAAAAAAGTTATTCTACCTTGTTCTCAAAGTCAAGAAGATCTGGGTTCAAGCCCTATTTGACACAGACTGACTGTGTGACCCTAAGCAAGTCAATTAACCTCTTAGTACTTTAAACCAACGTTGTCAAAGCCAAACAGAAATGGGACCAATAAATCACACTTAAGCATTCCTACAGGTGGCCTATTGACTTAGAAACCCACATATTAGCATTTTCTATGTTTTCTTATATTTTCATTTGTCAACTATTTCCCAATTATATTTTAATCTGGTCCAGGCCCTACTATAGACTGATGTGGACCATATAGGGCCAGTAGGTTGGGTGTTCTGCCGATTCTTCTGTAGACAACTCTCTAAGTCACTTCCTGACCATTTCTTCATCATGCTTTCTCTAATGAGACCTTATCTGCCTCTTCCTCCCTGGAGCTTTGGGTTCTACCTGTGGGTCCCCTACGGGAGATTCCTCTTTTTGTAGGCAGGGCCCATGGTTCCATACTTTCTGATCATCACTTCATTATTCTTTCCTTACTTTCCAGAATCCCTTTATGGGTTGTCTTCCCCCAGTAGAATGTAGGCTCCCTGAAGGAAGAGATTGACTTGCTTGCTTTTGTATTCCCAAAACTTTGCAGTTTCTGGCACATTGTAAGCATTTAGTTAATGCTGACTCTATTTATCTTCCCATTCCTTTATATCCATCCATTCACATCTATCTGTCTGTCTGTGGCTATAAGTTATAGAGAAACTCCCCACTTGTATTGGTTAAGGGAATTTCCAACTTGGGGAGCTCCCGGTACCTATGATACCATATGCCCAGTCCCTATCCTCACCCTTTTTCTTCTGCCTCTGATGTCCTTTGACACATGTTCAGGAGTATAGCTGTTCATCACTGAGCAAATGGGAAGGTTTGATGAGTTCTACGCTCTCCCAGTCAAAGAGGTCATGGCATAAAATGTCCAACAGAGAAGCAAACAACTTGTGACTTCCAATACCCAGTAATCCCTGCTGCTGATCCAGGCCTGAATCCTGGCTTTTTGCTGTGTATGATCTGTGTTCCCTTAGGTATGGTTCTTAACCACTTTGGTTTTGGTTTCATTTATAAAATGAAGAGATTGGACAGGGATTTTTAACCTTTTGGGGTCATGGATTCCTTTGGCAATATTAGAGTTATGTCTTTAAATGCATAAGATAAATACAAAAGATTACAAAGAAAACCAAGTATATTGGAATACTAAATAATATTAAAATAAGAAATCAGATTATAGTTAAGGAGGTTCACTTTCTGCTATGGAATGGGAGATTTAAGGAATCAATCAATCAACAAGTATTTATTAAGTGCCTACTGTATGACAAGCTCTATACAAACCATCTCTATTCTCAAGCACCCTTCATTCTAAAGCAGCGGTTCTCAACCTGTGGGTTGCGACCCCTTTGGGGGTTGAATGACCCTTTTACAGGGGTCACAGGGGTCTCCTAAGACCATAGGAAAACACATATTTCCAATGGTCTTAGGAACTGAGACACCGCTCCTCTATCCGTCTCCAGGCGAGTCTGCCCACATGCAGATACACCCACATACCAGTATTAAAGGGCCTCGGTTAAGAAGGCTGAGAACCATTGTTCTAAAAGCAATAACCAGGACATTTAAAAAAAGTACAAAATGAATTAGATATAAGGTAGTTCGAAAGGGGGATCACTAGCTGTGGAAAGGATCCAGAAAGCATTCATTGGAAGATACTTGAGCTGTGTATTGAAGGAAGAAAGATGGGGTTCAGTGGAGAGTGAATTCTGGACATAAGGAATGATTAGTGCTGAGGCATTAAGTTCATAATTTAAAAAAAAAAAAGAAAAAGACAATGAACGAAGATGCTAAATATTTTTCTGGGATGTGAACACCCACTGGAAAAGTGGAACAATATTTTTCATTTACTAATGGGCCTCTGGCAATAGGGGTGGTCAGACACTGGAGAGATTACATGATCTATTATATTATATTACCTCAGTCTCAAAGATTGCCTATTTAGAGTTTCCTGGGCTGGAATCCTGTGAGATGAGTGAGTGCCTAAGTAAAGGGATATTTTATTATAGTTGGATATGGAGAGATTGTGCTACAATTGACAGAGCTCAGCAACCCTGGTGTATTCATGGGGTTCTAAGAAGAAAGGGAGGAATCCTGAGCTACAGGGAGCAGAAGGCTGAACTGGAGGTATCTCATGTCATGGGATGCTTTCAACTGAGCAGACATGCCTGGGACCCAGCTCAACGAGGTGGTAAAAGCAGCACTCCTTTTTGGAACAGGTTATCTGAGGCACCGTTTTCACGCGAGATACCAAGACCCAACTGGAATGAGACAAGGGCCACAACCAAAACAGATAGCACCTAAGTCTATGTGTATAGGCATGTTAGTCCATGGGAGGCTGAAAGTAATTCTTCTGCTTGTGTTTCAAGTAAATACTTTGACTGATTCAAGGTTTCTGCTTGTTCTATGATCTGGTATGTACTAAAACAGAGGCTCAAGTCAAATTCGTATAATGTGAGAATTTCTCCTAAGTCTGAGGTAACATATTTCCAATGTTGATTGGGTCTTGTACTACATTTTAATCAAAGATGCACCTATTACTTACAAAGATTTATTAAACAACAACAACAAAAAAAAACCAACAAAACCCCAACATTAACAAAAGAAAAACCTCAAAAAAGGACAAAAATTATTTTAATTAAATTTGTAATTTTTAAAAGAGAAAGACAATGAATGAAGCTGCTAAATATTCTTCCGGGATGTGAGCATTTATTGGTCTTTAGCTGTGACACAAACATGCGCAAAGGGACTTGCTATCCTGACAGTTGCTTCAGTTGTGTGAATGGATTAAGGCATTCACTGACCCGGCTGTCACAACAGTCTGTCTTGTGGAGCATGCAGACACAGCCTCGGGGGCAAAGCACAGATCAAATGAACCAACTATGAAAAAAAATTAAAAGCATTTATTTTACCAATTAAATTGCTCGGAAGGTGGAGGAGGGGGCAGCAGCAATGGTCAATACGTTCTAACTAAAATCCAAATCATTAGAGAACATTAGTGAATCTTGGCCCAGGAATTACATCTGTCTTCTTAATGAATAGACAAAAGAAAACTGTAGCCATGTGATCAAAGATTTCATCCCTGGTCCCTTTTCCTAGAGCAGATGCTTGACAAAAAACTCCTGGGATACAAATGACCATATGCTGAAAAAAGGAACAGTTTATGGGGTTAGCTCGGTTGTTTGCATAACTGGATGATGGCATGAGGCCCAAACAGATCTTAAAATGAGTTTCATAACATGGGGGAGACACTTTATAGAGCATTTTCAAAACCGTCAGCTCATCTGATGCTCTGTAAGTCTGTAAGGTAGACACTGCTAGGATTTTCATCCTTGTCTTAGGGATGTGTAAACTGAGTCTCAGAGAAGAGATTTTCCCAATGTCACCGAGCTGCTAAGTGGCAGAGTCAAGACCAGATCCTACCATAGCAATGCTGAACCTGTTTCCTCCTGGGCATGAAATTGGAGTTGATTCATCAAGTAAATGAGAAGGAGCATGGAATAAGTGGACAGAGTTCTAGCCTTGGAGGCAAGAAGATCTGGGTTCATGGCCTACTTCTGACACATGCTAGCTGTGAGCATGGCCAAGTTAAGCAACTTGGTGTCCCCAGGCATCTCTGAGACGGTAAATCACAGAGGAGTTTCTGTTCTGAAAGAGAAGGGAATTTCTATATTGGGAAATCCACATGCAACCAAAACCCTAGGTCCAGATTCTCCTAAATTCAGTTAAAACAACACGACCCAGATGTGAAGAATAAAAGAAGATTTTATTTGTTCCACCCTTTGTGTCTTGTTCAAAATACACAATTTCTAAGATGTACTCTAGAGCCTCTGCCTGTGAAACTCTATTGCATTTATTGAAAACACGCAAGAGAGAAAGACCAACGGGTAAGGGAGGCCCATTCTCAAGGGGACTTGGAATACAACCAGACAACATTAACTCTATTACCCATCAATTCCTAAGGAATGCCTTGTGACAATACCACGAATGCTTAATTGAAAGACTCTGGTGAGGAAGATAAGCAATAGCTCATTCTGCAGGGCTTTCTGCAATGTAGCATTTGTCTCTTTTGAATTTAATAAGTGAATTGGCTGCTCACCTATGTGGGGAACTGCTATTGGCCTCTCTGTGCATTCCTTGGTCAACTCTCGCTCTCCAGTATGAGTGTGTGTGTGTGTGTGTGTGTGTGTGTGTGTGTGTGTGTGTGTGGGCAAACACACTTGGGGGTCAGTGGATTCGGAATCCTTAAAAATATCACTAGGACTGATTCCATGCTTGCCCAGGGTGACAGAAGAAATTACAAACTGTTTTTTCCTTCATCCTGGAGTGTCAGCAAGGACCTCTGACCTCAAGTTTTCTCAGGGTCCTTCCAGCTCTAAATCTACAAGCTTATGTATCAGAGGAGATTCCTACCTGAATGGGAGATTGGGAAGGAAATCAATTCATTAATAACATTTATTAAGTACCTACTATGTGCCAAGCAATGAGGGTATATATAAAGAAGCAAAAGGAAGACCCTGCCCTCAAGGACGTTACAGATTAATGAAGGAGAAATGCTTTTCAGCTCAAATATTCTGCGTAATACTTTAACAAGGCACAGAAAAACTGCCTTGCAAAATAGCAGGAAAGCTCAGGATGCATTCAGAGCACAGCCTGATTGAAGCCTAGAGGGATGTATGTTGGGAAAATAATATAAGACAAGGTTGGACAGGTAAAGCAGTACTAGAATATGGAAGGCCTTGAAAGCCAGATAAAGGAGTTCAAGCTTTACTTGGTAGGCAATAGGGAGCCATGAAAAGATTTGGAGAAGATGAGTGACCTGGCTAAATCGATACAAAAGATAGATCTGTGCAAAATGGAAGAACTGGGCCTAAAATTTAAGCAAGGAAAAAAAGAAATATTACTGAGGTAAGAAAAAAAAATTGGAAACATTAATTTGAAATGGAACCAGCAACACATGGGATTCTGTAATAAGTTTTGAGGCTGAAAAAATTTGGAAAATAGTTAGAAGGAAAAGGAAATGTGGGAACATAGGCGTGTGTTCATATTTCTAAATTTTTAGAGGATGCATTTGTGAGCAATTTTAATATTGGCTCCCTTAAACTTCATGCTTTTCATTACAGACAAATATAGCAATTAATAAAGTTCATGGACAATCTTTCAACTCTCTCTCTTTCTGAGTTCCTCTTCCTCTTCCTCCTCCTCTTCCTCCTGACTTGCCACAATGGAAGGCCCTCTTTTATCAGGCCTTCCTCTCCTGACTGGTTACTCCATCTCCAGGAAAGACCCCAGCCATGCTTCACCTCATTCGTGCCTAGACCCTCCAGACTCTTCTTCCTTCTCCTCACCTATCTCATCTTCCCAGTTGTACAATCTTTCCCCTTTCCCCCTTTCCAGCCTCCCTTTATATGTTGTCTGCTCCCATTAGAAGGCTGCTATTCAGTGGCCAACTCTTCCTCAGCCCATTTGGGTTTTTCTTGGCAAAGATCTTAGAGTGGTTTGCCATTTCTTTCTCCAACTCATTTGATAGATAGGAAACTGAGGCTAACAGGGTTAAGTGACTTGCCCAGGGTCACTCCACTAGTAAGTGTCTGAAGCTAAATTTGAACTCATGAAGATGAGTCTTCCTGCCTCTAGGCCCAGCACTCTATCCACTGTGCTCCCTAGCTTCCCAACTAGAAGGTAAACTCCCTTGAGGGCAGAGACTATCGTGCTTGTTTGCATTGTACATTCAACACTCACCATAGTGCCTAGCACATAATAAGAGCTTAATAAATGTCCTATCATGTAACTCATGTATACCCATACATACGCGCCCATATGTCTTAAAAGTCAAATGTCAACCATCTATAGCATGGAACAATAATTAGCAAATTCAGCATGTTTCTGTTTACTCATATTTGTAAAGCTCAGCGTTTAAGTAGCAGTTTCCGTCCTAAAGATAGCAAAGAATAGTCACTGGCAAACCAAAAACGGGGTGGAGTTCAGAAATGTAATTTTGATTTAAACAGATTCTACTTTTCATATTTGGAAGTCAAGTTTGACTCACAAATTTTAGAATTAACCACTCAGATCAAGACCTCACATACATAATTACCCTTGAAAATCACAGTGTAAGCAGAATAACGATGCTGTCCATTCAGTAAATGTTTTTCTTCTTATTGTGGACATTAGCCAGCATTCAGTAACAGAACTTTGCATATGTATTTTTAACCTTCTTAACAGAATTCCATTTAACTAGATTTGATTCATTTAATTTAATAACATTCTTCCTTAGATATTTCATTCTCTTGTGCTAAATTCAACTTAATCTTGACATTATTCATGAAAAGAAAAACCTCAGGGCATTTCTGCTAACAGAGAAGCTCTCCAACATTGACCAGGGCTGGGGGTATCCTGCCCACATCATGTGAAAGGTCAGGATCAAGAGCTTCCTGCCATGCAGTTCAAGAACAAACACAGATTTATTTCTGATCCATGAACAAAACGGGGTGAAAACTTCCCAGTCCAATTCATTTGCCCTCCAAGATCTAAGGCCAGAAAGAAAATGGTGACCGAGAGAGAGAAGGGGATGGCTGGGTACCTAGGAAATGCCAGCCTTGGATTGCAAGGAGAGTTTCTTGGGATTTGTTTTTGTTCTTTTTTTTTAATGGTCAAAACAGATTTTCAGGTTCACTGCCTGTTTCTGTGACCTCTCTGGTGCAGCTAGTTCAAGCGTGGCATGCACTCCCTGGATGTTCAGCCTGAGGTTTCAAGGGGCCTCTGGTACTGACCCTGCTTTTGAAAATGTCATCCTATAAGTTACTTCTCTTATTGTTTTTTGGAAGAAAAAAAAGAGAGAAGCTGAATAGCCACCAAGTTCATAGAGACAGAGCTGGGGTACTTTAAGACGCTGTCTCATCCAACCCCCTTGCTTTACAGATAAAGAGACTGAGGCCCAGTGAAGTCCACCGAGACCTTCGTCCAGACACAGGCCCTGAGAAGTGAATCCCCCAACCTTCTCAGGGGCATTGGCGTGTTTTTCAACCAGTCTAGCACTCACCGAGCCAGGCACACAGACAAAAGGGAAACAGTCTCTCTGCCCAAGGAGTTTACATTCTATCAATACGGCTCCCTACACTAGATTGGAAGCTCCCTGAGGGCAGGGACTGAGCCTTGCTTCATCCTAGCACCCCCACTGTCTAGCAACCAATTACAAGCATTTATTCATTGTTTACTCTGTGCCTGATACTGTGCTAAATACTGGAGATACAGAGAAAAAGTCAAAAGAGCAAAGATCCCTGCCCTCGAGGGGCTTATATTCTAATGAGAGAAAAAACATATATAAATTAGAACACAAAAGATAAACACAGAGCAGGGAGAAAGCAGCACAGGGCCTGGTCCAGTCAGTCAGCCTGCTGAACATTTATTAAGCACTTATTACATACCGGGCACTGTGCTAAGGCTGAGGACACACAAAAAAGGCAAAAATAGTCCTACCATCAAGGAGATTATATTCTAGTTACAAACAACTGTGTTCAAGCAAGATATACATGATACATACACGTGTATACGTACATTGCTCAAATTCAGTTGTGTCAGAATCTTTATGACCATACTGTCCATGTCTCCTTGGCAAAGATAATGGAGTGGTTTGCCATTTCCTCCTCCAATGGATTAAGGCAAACAGAAGTTAAGTGACTTGCCCAGGGTCACACAGCTAGTAAGTTTCTGAGGCCCAATTTGAACTCAGGTCTTTCTGACTGCAAGTTCAATGCTCTATGCACTGAGTCACCTAGCTACCTTGTGTGTGTGTGTGTATGTGTGTATGTATATGTACACATACAAATACATATATGTAAATGTGTATATACACACATATGTCTACATATATGTGTCTATACATACATATGTGTGTATATATATACAAATATATATATATATATATATATATATATATATATATATATATAATTGGAGATAATCGATAGATGGAGGGATGGCAGTAGCATTAAGTAGTCTTGCAGAAGGCTGGGTTTTACCTGAGATTTGATGGAAGCCAGGGAAGGCAAGAGGAAAAGAAGGGCAGGGAGAGAATGCCAAGCACTGGGTCAGCCGGTGAAAATGCAGAAGAAGATGAAATCCCTTGTGAGAACAGCAAAGAAGCCAGGGTCACTGGGCTACAGGGTACCTGGGTGCATGTGTGCAAGATATAAGACCAAGTTGTAAAGGGCATCTAAGCCAAACAGAGGGTTAGCATATGAGCCTACAGGTTACCACCATTGGGGTTGACTGAATTAAGGAGCATCACGGTGGTCAGAGATGTGCTTTAGGAAGCTCTCTGGAGAGCTGGCTGGAGGGGCAGGGAGATGAACCCTCAGAGTGTTGCCATAGTCCAGGCAGGAGATGGGAGTGGCAGCATTTCAAGAGAAGAGATGAGAGGAAGGGAAGAGTATTGAGAAGTGGGAGGTAGAATCAACAGGACTGGGCTAATATTGCATATGGTGGTGCTGGACATGAGCAGTTGAGGACTACATCTTGTTTGGGGCAGGGTGGTGGACTGAAAGGATGGGGTTTTGTTTGTTTGTTAGTTTATTTGAAGATATAGATAGCATGAAAGTCTTCCTCCCCAGAATGCCTCATCTCCTTTGATTTGCCCAGTTCACAAGTATGTCTTGAATAGAGATATTTTTAGGGAGCAGTACAGATGGCAAACATTCATGAATAAAGCAAAGGGAGCGCAGGTTGAGAAAAGAAATGAAGACCATCGTCCAAGAATGTAAGGCAAGGGAAAAGTCATGGTGCCAGGGGAAAATCAGCTAATGAATAAAGCGGGGGTGGGGAGGGTGGGGGGGGCGAAGGCTGAAGTGGAAGACAAGGTCATGAGTTTCCTCCAGTCAGGATTTTTGTTTTTTTTCCTTTTTGGAGAGGGGAAGGCAGGGCAATTGGGGTTAAGTGACTTGCCCAAGGTCATATAGCTAGCAAGTGTTAAGTGTCTGAGGCTGGATTTGAACTCGGGTCCTCTGACTCGGGGCCAGTGTTCCACTCACTGTGTCACCTAGCTGCCCCTCAAGTCAGGATTTTTAACTTCTACCAGCTAAAGTCAACTTTGGACCCAATACCAACAACTCCTGGGGCCTTACATCAACATATGGTGGGTGGAATGGGAGCTTTTACTTAGATACCATGGAGGGGTTGTGTGTGTGAGAGACCATGTGGTATTGTGGAAAGAATGCCCGGCTTGGAGTCAGATGATCTCAGTTCAAATTCCACTCCTGTCACTAAATAACTAGTCCCATGGGCAAATCACTTCATCTCAGTGGGCCTCAGTCTCTTCCTCTGTTAAATAAGAGGGTTAGGTTAAAGGACCTCTAATGTTCCTACCAACTCTAGATCCATAACCCTGTAATTCTTCTCAATTCAATCCTGGGTATTTACAGCACTCAGCTCAGTGTCTGGCATATAATACAAATTTTAAAATAATTCCATGATAGAATGGATGGGTTTCTGGCAGAGGGGATGGAATGAGAAGCAGGGGGAAATTGAGGTAATGTTAAAACAAAAGACAGCAAAATTTATTCTTAGAGAAACGTTTGCTGAATTAATTTGGCAAGATTTGTTAAGCTCAAAGTTATCTTCAAGGTCCTGGGCAATATGCTAGAGATTTGGAGATAAAATTGAAATCATTGCTGCCTTCAAAGAGTGTGCATTCTACTTCAGGGGAAAGAGGAAACATAATGTGTTATTGTTGTTCCACCTTCACTTTTGAAGAGAACCGATGACATCATGGGATGATATTCAGACTTCAGTGTGAATTGGATGTACACATCTACACATTTGCATATATGTATGCAAATTATATGCAAAATCATTTGAAGGAGTGAGGGGAAGTACTAATGATCAAGGATGGGAGGGAGGACTGTAAGAGCTTTGTGCAGGACTTAGCTGAGCCTTGAAGGGAGTTTGAGAAGCCAAGAAGTGAGAGAGAGAGTACATATCACTCAGAATGAGCTCCAGTGCAGAGCCCTGGAACATGGCCTGGAGGTCCCACGGATACCACTTTTATGCAAGTGTGAAAAAGCTTCAGTTGGAGCCACTAATTGGTCTCATGTACATTTTGGTGTGGGAGTGGTGGAGGAGAGAATGAATTATCTCTGACCTCCTTTGTAGAATTATTTCTGAAATGGAAAAACAAAAAACAAAACAAAAAAGCTAGCTCTCTGCTTACCTAAGCATACTCTATTTTAAAACTGGGAGGCCAGAGGCATGTGAATATGGACCTACCTGTCTCTAGGAGGTGTGAATTGGTTTTTAGGGGTCTGCAGGTCTGCAGGTTTCAAAATGTAAAGATTGAGAGAGATTTCTATAAGGGGTTGTGATGAAGGTGTTAAGAGTGACAGATCAAGGGAGTCCTTCATCATTTCAACCATGAGTCTTCCAATCTTCTTGAGATTGGCACCTCCTGTGGAGGCAGATAAGTTCCCCAGAGACCCAGTTAAGAGGGCACAGGGAACTTCTCTGCTTGATTCCCAGTGAATACGCAGCCTCCAAGAAGACTGGGCACTGAGCGTCAGGCAGAATGGACTCTCTGATTCTAACCATGAACTGCCCCTACCTTGTGGTCTATTCTCTTCCTTGGCCTTTTTAGCCCTGAATAAAGAAAGGGATACTGAGGGGGGAGGAACTTCTCCCCCCAGGGCAAACCTAGGTCTTCCTGCCTCCAAGGATGGTTTCTTTGCTCTGGGACACACTGCCTCTCAGAGTTGGTCATCCTTATCCTGTGGCCAGCCAACTCTCTCTACACTCTCATAGCTTTGGAATATTAAGCTCAGATGAGACGACAGATGCAGGGTGCTTGGTGAACCCTACAATACAACAGACAAACTAGCTAGGATTATTAAGGCATCATTTTCCTAGAAAGAGGAAACATCCTCTGGATCCCCAGGCTGATGGATGTGCTAATGTTTCTCTCCAAGGTGAGACAAAGGGCAGTTACCTGTCGAGGCTTCAGACTGTGTATGCTGGTGGCCAGCTTCTAAACTGAATGTTAAGCTGCTTGTCCTCTGAATCCCTTCTAATGTGAACAGCATACAGAGTCGCCCAAAGCTGAATTTCTCTGAGTGCTCTGCTCACCCTGAGACAGTACAGAAATGCACCTTTGGGCTTTGCTGGGCATGAAACAAGGTTCTCATATGCTAGTCAGACACAGGTGTATGGTCCTCTGAATTCTTCAGTGCCTTGGCTCAAGGCCATGTGTTGCCATCCAAAGGGGCAGCAGGTTCAAATCCTGCCTTGGACACTTCCAAATATCCTATAGGTCTTACATAATTTTGATACTTTATCTTCTCAGACATCATTACAAGGCTTTGGCTGTTTTCAGTGACTGACTTTAAACCAGAACAGATGGGAACCAAAATACCCTTGAGTCCCAGGGACTTGTCCTACATATGTACCCTCTTCTCCAGAATCTAACAACCCAAAGGGAACATCTGGATGGGCAGGAAATGTAGAAAACTGGCCTAGGATCTGAACTCCCCTCCACCATAGGAAGGAAGGCGGGAGAAAAGCATTTAGTGTGCCCAAGCTCAGCACCTTGTAACTGTCCCCTTTGATCCTTACAACAACCCTGGGGTGGGAGGTGCTGTCATACTGCCATCTTATAGCTGAGAAAACTGAAGCAAACAAGTTATGTGACTTGTCCAAGATCAAGCAGCTAGTAAGTGTTTAAGGCTGGATTTGAACTCAAGTCTTCCTGACTCTGGGGAAGCTAGGTGGTACAGTGGGCAGAGTGCCAGGTCTGGAGTCAGCAAGACCCGAGTTCAAATCTTGCCTCTAACACTAGTTATGTGACCCTGGGCAAGTCATTTCACCCTGGTGGCCTCAGTTTCCTCACCTGTAAAATGAGCTGGAGAAGGAAATGGCAAAACCATCCCAGTATTCAAGAAAACCCCAAATGAGGTCATGAAGGGTCAGACTTGACTAAATGACAAACACTCCTGGATTCTGGGCCTTAAACTCTATGTGGTCCATGTAATAACCATGTAACAATAGTAACATTCATATATCACATTATACTCCAGGTGCTGTGCTAAGGTCTTTATGATTGTTGTCTCATTTGTTCCTCCAAAAAGCCTGGGCAGAATTTTTTTCATTTTATTGTTGGGCAGAATATGGTAGACAGGAGTGAAGTGACTTGTCCAGGGTCACGCTGCTACTAGGTATCTACGGCCTGATTTAAAAGCAGGTCTTCCTATCTACTGTACCATATAACAACTGATGATGACAATAACAGTTTACGTTTATATAGTCCTTACAATGTGCTAAGTACTTTACAACCTCATTTGGTCCTCACAACAACTCTGGGAGGTAGGCACTATTATTATCCCCGCTTTACAGATGGAGAAACTGAGGCAGACAGAGGTTAAGTGATTTGCTCAGGGTCACACTGCTAGTAAGTATCTGAGGATAGATTTGAATTCAGGACTTTCTGATGCCAAGCTGAGTGCTCTATCCATTGAACCACCTTAGCTGTCCTCAGAGTTTTCTCTGGATGCTGTGCGAGCCTGGGTTGGTGGAAAGAATGCCGGAATTTGAGTTAAGAATTCTGATACTTGGCCATGGTCACGTCACTTCCTGTCCCTGGCCTCAGTTTCCGCCCCTACAAGATGAGAGAGTCATCTTTTTTTTTTCCTTTTAGGAGGGGGGAAGGCAGAGCAATTGGGGTTAAGTGACTTGCCCAAGGTCACATGGCTGGTAAGTATTAAGCGTCTGAGGCAGGATTTGAACTTAGGTCTTCCTGACTCCAAGGCCAGTGCTCTATTCACTGCACCACCTAGCTGCTCAGAAGAAGTCACCTTGACAACCTCTGAGACCACTTCCTACGACAACCCTCTATGATCCTTAGTGGAAATAACAATTTAAAAAAACCCCAAATCTCCCTATAATCATGGGAATCCTTGCAAGCCTTACATCCTCTGCAGCAGCCATCTGTCACCATTTCTGATTTCCCATAAACAGAACTCAAGTTATCGGCCAGCTTTTCACCCCGCTGGTTTTCTTGCCATAAGACCAATGATATTCCAAAAAGCCAGTAAGTGGATCAGGGAGAAACAATGTGATCATTGAGAGCACACAGGGAATTTCTTTGGACCTGGAGAACAGAGACAAAAAGTCAGTGGGGAATGGACTGGCAATAGGCCCAAAGCTACAGAGAAACAAAAATGCAAAGACCAAAAAACCCTCCCAAAACACAAACCTAGAAACTCCCGATTCAAAACTATAAACTGCAGGAGAATCCCACCCACCGGGTGAAAAGTGCCTGAGCCGGCAATGCTTGCAGAAAGAGTTACGGTGGATTATTTCCCTTTGCCATCCATCCCTCATGGCCACTGGCTGACCTGGAATTGCCATCCTGACTCCTCTGGATCAGCTCTAGAGCCACAGCCCATACCCTAGAAATGATGCAGCTGGGGATATTCGTGAGACTATTATTTTTTTTTGCACATATCATTTCTTAAGGTCTTATCGAAATTTCCCCAAAAAGACTAGAACAAGGATCCCCAATTTGTGGACAAGTAAAGAGAAAAAAATTCAGGTGACTCAGGTCCTCTGGGGGACTCTTAACGGCCTCTTGGGAATCTTGTTTCATTTTCACCCTCTGTGGTCCAAAACTTATTCCCTTCTCCTCACAGATCTACTGGCAGAAGGGACATCAGAAGCCAACCCCCCTCAATGATCTTATCAATTTCATCAAATATTCATCAATAAGGAAACTGAGGCCATGAAAGACCAGGTGAACTTCAGACTTCCAAGCCAGCTCTCTTTCCACCAGACAGCAGTGTTTCCCTATGGGATGTAAACAGGGTTGACCTGATTTAAGACCCCAAATCTTTCAGTCCAATGGGCTGAAAAGCATGGGGAATGCATCTGTCCTCCCCAATTCTTGGGCATCTCCCTGACTCTGACTTCTCTCAGACTCATGGTCACAGGGTATTTGTATGTAAGTCAAGGAAACATTCACCTCCAGCTGCCCAAGAAACCCCACGGAAGTGACTGTGCTCGTGGATTGTCAAGGAAACTAATGGCCTGCCCTGGGAGGCTGGGAATCGCCCCATATCTCATCTTTGCAGACATAATAAATGCAGGCCAGATCTAAATGATTCCCCCAGGAATGGGCATCCACCGATTCGGGCAATGCCTCTGCTGTTTCTGCAATAGAGGTCTACAGACTCATAATAGGGGACTAAAAATTGATTAGTGTCCTGGAATTTGTGGGGCTAACATTCCCCTCTCAACCCTGGGTGTATTTCTGGGGCCAGCATCCCCCAATAGGGGAATGTTTGTCTCTGAGTCACGTATATCAAGAAGTCAAGTGGTTCTTCAGGCCCTATCAGAAATCACAAACATTTCTTGGGGCAGCTAGGTGTCGAAGTGGGTAGAGTACCAGCCTGAGAGTCAGAAGAGTCTGAATCCAGTCTCTGACACTTACTGTGTGACTCTGGGCAAGTCACTTAACCCTGATTGCCTCCCACCCCCCATTCATAAATACATGGTTAAACAAACAAATAAATAGAACCAAACATTGACTACTTGCTAAGTGCTGGGGAATTAAAGAAAGGCGAAGAAACCAAACCCAAACAACTCCAGGCCTCTCAAAGAGCCTAGTCTAGGAAGAGGACCTCCAGGGCACCTTCTCATCTCCTCAGAGACCTCTCCTCCCTCTTATATCTCCGGACACCTTCACACACCCAGCCTCCAGCTCTGCCACTTCCAAGACCTCTGTCTCCAGTCTACCTTCATCATGCACAGGTGTGGTCTCTGCCTACACCTCACTAGCTCATCCTTCACTTGACACAATTACTAACCCAAGTGAACTTGCACCAGGAGCCAGAATTCCTGGTTATAACTCTGCCTAGGGAAGGCCACATCTCTCTAGTCTCTGGATCTTTGTCCCATCTTTGATATGATGGGGCCTCATGGGTGTTGCAACTTAGAGATCCTAGGATCATAAATCTGGACCCCAAAGGCCACCCAACCCAAACCCTTCATTTTACACATGAGGAAACCAAGGCCTGAAGCAGTGAGATGATTCACTCAATGTCACACAGGGTCTAAGTAGCAGACCTGAGACTGGTGTGCAGGGTCTTTTCCATTGTACCATGCTGCTGAATGTCAGTTCCTTGAGGGCAGGAATCATTTCATTCTGCCTTTCTCTCTATATCCCCAACACTTAGAATAGAGCCAAAGTAGGACCTCCAACTCCACACCCAATCCTCTTTCCATGCCCCCATCCAATCTCCCAAACACAGGGACCCACCTGGGCCCAGTCCCCTCTGCTACTCTCCTATTTCAGGGTGGGCTTCCTTCCCCAAATCCTTGATATGGAATGTGGAAGAAACAAGCTGGGCCTTAGGGATACAGGGTATTTTACAAGGCTCTCCATCTCTTGTTCAAGGATTGACAATCAAATAAAGACAAAATCATAGGAATCAGTCTTTATTTAACATTTCTGTTTTCTATTGTATATGTGGTTAAACTGCAGTTGAATGTAAGTGAGATGGAGGGAGTGTGGGAGGGGAAGACATGGCCTTGCTTTATATTTGAATCCTAAGTGTTCAGCAAAGTGTCTGGTATATCCTAAGTACTTAATAAATGCTTTCTGAATTTATGAATATTTCTGAAAGAGAGCCATGGCTGGGTCACCAAAGAAACATTCCCAGTAGCATGTTCTATTACCTCGTCCCCTGGTCAGCCTCTGTCTCTGTCTTTCTCCTTTTATTCTTAATTAGCAAACATCCATTTCTTTCCTACCCATCTGTATGAAAAACAAAATCCAAGCAACAAATTTAAATGTGTGTGTGTGTGTGTGTATCCCTCTTTCTAGTATAGTATCAACACAAATCCCCACAAAGCTGAAGCCCATCTCACTCTTCAGCAGAATGAAAGCTCCTGAAGACTAGGTCTTGGTTCCCTTGATCTTCGTACTGCAGCTCTTCTCCCAGAGCCTGGCCCAGGAGAACCCTTTGGTAAACATTGCTTCCATTCACTGGACGCTCTCCCTGTCTGTATTTCTTTCTGGGGAAAGTCCATCTCTGTCTCTGAGACAGCAACACATCAAAGGAGAGCTGAAGAATTGGGGTGGGGGAGTCTGGAAGGGTTTATTTGGGGGGGGGGGTAGAATAGGAAAGAGGCCTCAGCACTCACAGTCACCCTTTAATACCGAGGGAAAACGGCTCAATCAGACCAAGAATGCCGAGGTGGCTGTTTGTGAAATTTAATAGGCATTTTAATGTGCTTTAATTGTGTAGAAGTGCTATTTAATGTGGTGTATCCATTTTCATTTGCTGCTCCAGAAACTGCAGCATTCGAAAAGCTGAGAGGAGGCCTGGATGTCTTGGGAAGGAGGGGGACAAGAAAGGAATGTTGGCCAGGAGAGGATGAGATCATCATGGCGCAGCCCTCCAGCCAGGGGCCTCTCTTGCTGCTTCTCCCCCGTTCTTGGCCTTGGATATGTTCCTCCAACAGCTCTGCCTGCCACACACACTCAGGCGTGGGTGCCCAACTCCTTCCCTTGCCAGCGCCCTGGCTGTCGAGATTGAGAGGGTGAGATGCTGGAGGACCAGTGTTTGCTCTTTACAAGGATACATTTTTTCTGTAATCCATGGGTCTTTTCTAGAGGGTCCTTAGTCAGGGCTTTTGTTACACTAAGAGTTGTGAATATAAAATGATATGAAGGGCATCTGGAAAGCCCCCATCCCTCTGTGTCCAAGTATCTCCCCAACACGTTGGGTCACAGGGTGGAAATTCTAGGTTCTGAATTCTAGATATTTCTTTGTGTGAGTGAGTGAGTGAAGGAATGAAAAAGGATTTGGGCTTACTATGTGCCAAGTCTACACTAAGGGCTAGGAACATAAAGAAAGGGAAGGTGGACCCAGTCCCTGCTCTTAAGGAGCTCACACTTTAGTTGCAGGAGAAATATCTATTTAAGGAAGTTCAGCAGCAACAAAGGAGGTCTCATGAGAACCACAAATTCCTGGTGCTGGCTTTGAATTCAAAGGATCTGAATTTGAACCCTGTCTCTATCACCTGCTGTCTGTGTGACATTGGTAAAGTCACTTTACCTGATCAGTCTTGATTTCTTCATTTGTATAACCCAGGGGTTGAATCAAGTGACCTCTCAGGGTCCTTCTAGCTCTAGATGTAACAGCCTGTAACCCTCTATCCAGAACAGAACTCACAAACTTTCCTTCCTTGGGGTGGGGGTGGGGATCCTCCTCTCTCCCTAACTTCCCTATTTCTGTTAAGGGTACCGCCATCTTTCTCATCACCTACTAGTACAGTGGTTTTCAACCTGTGGGTCGTGACTCCTCTGGGGGTCGAACGAGGTCACCTAAAACCATCGGAAAACACATATTTCTGATGGTCTTAGGAACCAAGACACCGTTCCTCTATCCATCTCCAGGTGGGTCCGCCCACATGCAGATACTCCCACATACAAGTATTAAAGGGTTGGGGCATTAGGAAGGTTGAGAACCACTCTTTAAGTACAACCTAAGACACCCTGTCTTATCTAATTAAGTGTTAATCTGTTATCTAATCAGGCACCAAGTTTTGTTGAATCTAATACAGTTATTACATCTCTCTGGTTCTTTCCACTCACATGGACACAACTCTAGTCAGTCAATCAACAGGCATTTATTAAGCGCCTGCTGGTTGCTGGACCCTGGGCTAAGCCCTAGGTAAAAAACAAGTTCAGGAACAAGCCCTGCCCTCCAGAAGCCCCCACTCTAATGGGAGAGATGACTCATCCATAAGGAGGTCCATACAAGATGCACCCAATGGAGATGGCAGGACACTAGGCGGGGGCAACCCAGAAAGGCCTCTGTCAGAAAAGGGGATTTTTCAGAGAACCCAGAAGGTGGCAGAGGTGAGCAGAGAGCAATCAGACATGGGGGACAGGGTCCGGAGAGGGAGCTTTTGGAGTGAAGAACAGCAGTGAATTCAGAGTCTCTGGATGACAGAGTATACAGATGAGGGGAAGGAGTAAGAAAGATTGAGAAGAGAGAGAGGGGCCAGGCTGTGAGGATTTCCTATTGGATCCTGGAGGCAATAGGGAACCACAGATGTTTGCTGAATAGTAATGGTGGGAGGTTACACGCGTGATGTGGTCAGATTTGTGATTTAGGAAGACCATTGAGGCAGCCGAGTATAAAATGGGCTGAACAGGGAAAGAGAATTGAGGACCAATGGCACTAGCGCTGTGCTTGGCTCTTGATAAATGCAAATTAAACTGAATTATTAAAGTATACATAGTCCTTTGGGGTTGAGGGGATATGTACTAGTAGATCTAAAGTTGAGATTTGCTAACATTGATGCAGGATGAATTTACCAGATGTTTTCCATCCATGACTGCCATTTGAGAAGGGAAGTCCTTGGGACTCCTAATTGGACTTCTGAGAAGTGTTGGTGGGAAGGTGAGGGAAAAAAGAGATGTCAGAAGCAAGGAAAGAGGCCAGGAAAATATAAACTGTAACAACTTTACAATTTTATTGAGGTCTGTGATCACACAGACGGTGTCTCTGTGGGATAAACAAATGAATGCATGAGTTTAAAAAAATTTTTTTTTGCTTTTTTTTTTGGAAGGGGAAGGCAGGGCAATTGGGGTTAATGACTTGCCCAAGGTCATGCAGCCAGTCAGTATTAAGTGCCTGAGGCTGGATTTGAACTTGGGTCCTCCTGATATGAGGACTGGTGCTCTATTCACTGTGCCACCTAGCCATCCCAAATGAATGAATTTTTAAAGGTACTAAGTCCCTGCTACATACCGAGCATTGGGAAAATGAACACCAAAGTGAAATAGTCCCTGCCATCAAGGAACTTTATTCTAATGGATAGATATGACATTTACAAGGGTCTCCCTTATGTGGAGAAGCCCCCCATCCATCTGTCAGACAGGACCCTTGCCCTTGCCTTAGACCTGAGTACAACTATGGGTAATGTCTTATGCCTCTCTGAATAAATGTTTATTGACTGAACAATGTTCACCTGCCTCAGGCCTGGCTCAATTTCTCCTTTGTCAATCTATGGGCAACAGTGCTAAATAAGTCCTAGTGTGCCCAAGTCAGAATATCCTCACTCCTTGTACCCTCCTCTCATTGCCAAGAAAATAGCTTCCCAAGGAGAAGGGCCCCCCTCTTTTTATGGGTTCCCCTGAAATGCTGGGACGGCTTGGATGATATATGCAGTGTTTAGGCACCTCTATGAGGAGAGGGATGGAAAGATTCCTAATTGCCAAGGTAATTAGACCACATGATTTCAAGTACACCTTGACACCCCAAAGTGGGACCAGCTGCACATATGTCTATGCAGAAATTGGATGATCATAAAAAGAAATTTTATCTTGATATTCTCTGTATTGGGTCTATCCAGGGACAGTTGCTTTTATCTGCAGGGACACTGGCAGAAATCTTCAACTAAGGAAACAAAGGCTGTTTCCAGTAGCATTTTTCCCACTAGAATGGAAGCTGTTCGAGGACAGGGATTGTGTCATTTTCATTTGCCTATAAATAGATGATAGATGGATAGAGAATTTTGTGTGCATCTATCTATCTATCTATCTATCTATCTATCTATCTATCTATGAGAGAGAGAGAGAGAGAGAGAGAGAGAGAGAGAGAGAGTCATACCAGCTAGGTGGCACCATAGTGCACAGAGTGCCAAGCCTAGAGTCAAGAAGACTCTTTTTCAAGAGTTCAAATCCAGCCTCACACACTTACTAACTATGTGACTCTGGTCAAGCCACTTCACCCTGTTTGCCTCAGTTTCCTCATCTGTCAAATGAACTAGAGAAAGAAATGGTAAACAACTTTGCCAAGAAAATGCTAATGGAGTCACAAACAGACAATTGAAATGACGGAACAACAGATATAGATGTAGATAGAGACACGTAGACACACAAACACACATACATGCATATAATATATATTCTGTATAGTAACAGGTAGAGATGTAAACATGCATTGGTGAATATGCCCATTTTACCAAAGTTGTCTTTTTTCCTCTTTTGGGTAGCATTCTTGCCTTTCCATCCAAGTTGGCAGCCAACTACCATTGGGCACGTCCAAGTACAACAGAGGGAGATACTCTCCTGCCCCTGCACTGTCCTAATGACAATGGCGATGTTAACTGGACCAGATGTCATTAGTCATGGAAGGCAAAAGGAAAAAAATTTAGGATTATTTAGACAACTGGAAAGAGACCCAGTTTGGGGGACAGAAGCAAGTGACAGGCTATTCAGGGGCTTGAAAGCGGGAGCCAAGGAGATGTTGATGGAGGGCATGCTGAGCTGACCTAAAATTTTGTAGGGAGCAGTTGGAATGTGAGAAGAGACAGAACAAAGGGATGGGGACCGTGGGAGCATCCTGGGGCCAGCAAAGGTATGGTAGACATCACACTCTGTCCTACTTCCCCACTCCACTGAGGGCTGGCTACCCATGGTCTCCTCAGTTCCTCCTTTTTCTCGTTTCTATATTATCAGCCACAGATGTAGCTGTTACCACCACCAGAACAAAGACAAATGGAGACACACAGTGAAGAGGAGATATGGGTGTAATAAAGTGAAATAAGTGTTTTCTCCTCTAAGGGTGACTCCAAACCTAGGATAGTACCATAAATTTTGGAAGGCTTACACGTCCCTGAGGGAGGTGGAGTCTACCAGAGAGGAAAGGAAAGTTGCTTTGGTTTGAGTTCTTTCTCTTTTTCATTTTTCCCTGGCTAAGTAAAATCCCCCTTACATTTGATATATTATTAGACTGAATGCTTGCATGGGATCCAAGTGTCTTTCCTCTAAAGAGCTAGACATGAGCTTCATTCTGATGTTCCTAAGAGAAATCCTACATGAGACCATAAGCAAAAAAGAGAGAGATTTCTAAGACTCTCCAAGACTGTGCTAACAAAAAAACTTCAGATTGGGACCACCACTATAAAACATTTTCTTTAAAAACATAACAAAAAAAAACATTATGGCACAGTCATGAATTTAAATTATTTTCTCTTTAACAGCAACAAAAACAGCAGTGGTAGCAGCAGTTAACAATAACAAAGGTCAGCCAAAATCCCTTTTCCTCTTGCTAAGGAGGAAACATACCCTCAAACCTCACATAAAAGTGAGATGTGGAAATGGGGACTAGGGGTTCACCAAATAGCGGGTTAACTGGGCATTAGCCCCTTGGTGGTTTCAACTTTGGTGCTGGGAAAACTCTCCGAAACCCAAATGCCTCAGTCAACTTTCCAAGTACTTCTCACGAAGAGGACAGAGTCTTTGACTCACTATGCATCTGGCAGGGTCAGCCTGACAAATGACCAAGTCTGATTGGCCAACCCTCTCAGTTTTGGAAGAGAAAGCGATTCCCAGAGACCATGACTGACAAGATTTAAGTGGCAGAGCCTAGATTAGTGCTCGGGTTAGCTGACTCCAAATCCAATTGTTCTCTCTATGATACATCATGCATCCTACCCACTAATCAGCATTAATCTCTCAAACTTGGATTTTTTAGACAAATCCTGAAGACATTTTGAGTGCTTCATAATTTTACTATTTCTCTTGAGTGGGAACTCTATGATGTAACAGAAAGATCACTAAGTTTGGAATAAAAAAGATCCGAGTTTGAATTCTGGCTTTTCTACTAATTAAGATCCTGGAGAACAGGGACTATTTCAGACCTTGTCTTTATATTACCTCATATCTATCATGGTGGTAGGCACACAGTAGGTGTTTGATGAATGACTGCTGACTGATAATCTCTCTGTTCCTCAGTTTTCTTCACTGTAAAGTGAGGTCCCTTCTAGCTCTAGACCTAGGATTCCCATAATAATTTGGTGAATTCTAAAGATTTTCCCAGCTCTCATTCCATAATCCTTATAAAATGTGCCAACTCCAATTCTATCCCTCAAAAAAAATCCATTCAATTAAGTTTTTAAGAAATCATCCATTCCCATTTCATAGACCCAATGCAATATGGGAAGGTGGGAGTGAAGGAGTGTTTCATGTTCTATGTATAGCCAAAGCTACCCCATACACCTGTAGACACCTGGGAATTAAGACAACAGAAATTGAGAGCTGGGCAGCAAGGTGGCACAGCAGACAGAGAACCAGGCCTAGAGTAAGGAAGACTCATCTTCCTGATGAGTCTGGCCTCAAATATTATTAGCTGTGTGACCCTGGGCAAGTCACTTCACGCTGTTTGCCTCAGTGCCCTCATCTGTCAAATGAGCTGGAGAAGCAAATGTCAAACCACTCCAGTATCGTTTGCCAAGAAAACTCCAAATGTTGTCACGAAGAATTGGACGTGACTGAAAATGACCAAATAACAAAACAAAATGGTCTACTTGAAGAAATGCTGGGTTTGGCCGGGATTGGGAAAAGCTAGGTTCCAGTTCTGTTCTGTCATTGGAAATTGTTATCAAGTACTGGTGTCTACTTTCCTGCCTTAGTAGACAGTTTTGTGAAGCAGGCTGGAATTCATCATTGCTGACTAAGTGTCCCAAGCATCAGCGTTCAGAACCCAAAATCTGAAGATGCATGAAGTTTAGGCATGGAAATTGTGAATTTATAATCATAGAAAGCCCGTAATAAATGCTTGCTGGTTGACTATGACCAGTTGACCGTAAAAATTTAAAGTTGATCTCAGAAGTCAGTGAGTCCCAGTCCACTTTAGACATATGCGCTAGGGCCAATCACTTAACCAATTTCTGTGGGTCTCAGTTTTCTCCTCTAAAAGGTGAGGTTAGTAATCCCCATAATTCCTCTATTGCTAAAACTCAAATGAGATAACTGGCAAAAAGTTCTTTGCAAACCTTAAAGTACTCTATCAACATAAGAGATTATTATGACTACCTAAGTTGCAAAGCTCTTTATGACCACTGGGCTGGCTCTGCCTGCTCATTAAACCAGCTCGCAAAGAACTCAAAAAATCACAACTGCCTGTCTCACCGCCTTCAAGGACATCCTGACATTTTCTGCTCGGAGTGGTTGACATTTCTTTCTGAAATCTCCACGGTGCCAATGCCACCCATAAGGATGATCAAGATGATCCTCAATGAGCTGCCATAAAATTGTCCCCAGCAACATCCCCCATGGCTGCAGGCTCCTGGGAGAACCTTGCTGAACATCGGCAGGGCAGAATGCTGGTCAGTTTCTAGGCTTGGTACCCAAGTTATCGAAATGGTATTTATCTAAGGAATTCAAGTCTCTGACACTGGCTTTTCTCTACCTCCTGGCATCCTCTTTACATAGACCAGGACTGGGGAGTGGATGGGGGATGGGGGAGTCATAATTCCTCAGCACTCATGCAGATAATGCTGAGTTATAGCAAACACCCCAAATGGGAGAAGGCAATTTTCTGCTCAATTTCCCTGAAATGATACAACAATCCCTGCACAGATCAGGTTCAAAGAGGATACTAATTATAAAACAAGAAGGTCAGTGAACTCACAATTTTCACGATGTAGCTTCGATATCGTCATTTTTTGTCAACTAAAGTACACGAGGAAAACAAACCTTCATCCCAATGCACAGCATGTGAAAGGCTCTGCTTATTTCCACCTCCAATTTCTTTTTTTTAACTTAATAATATTTTAATTTTTTTCCAATTACATGTAAAGTAGACATTTATTTTTCTAAGATTTGGGGTTCTTTTTAAAAACCAGGTGCATGTTTATTGCAGAAAATTTTGATAAACATTATCCTAGAACCAGGGGACTATTGATACAATCAGGAAAGCTGGAAATTTAATTTATGGGGCAGAGAAGCAAGAGCTGTTTGGAGTACCCCTAATCAGATATCTGCATCTTTTCTGCTCTAAGTATACCTTTACCAAGAGTTTTTAACCTGGCCACCTCTGCACTTCTTTTTTTTCAATATTTGGTATCTGTATTTCAACACAATGAGTTTCTTAGTATTTCTATGTATCTTATTTAAGGCATTTATAAATATGATACTGCAAAGGGCTTCCCCAGATACAGCCCAAGGGGTACATGATACAAAAAGTTAAAAACTTTTTGGATAAAAGCAAGGTGATCCATAACCTCTGTGTTTGACACAGACACAGCCTGGTCTATGTATTATAGCTCCAAGAGGGACTTTTTGGGGAGGACAGAGTGGATCAAGCACTTATGTACCAAACACTGGGCTGAGATCTAGGGACAGAAAAAAGGAACAAAAACAGACCCCGCCTTCAACGCCTTTTATGTTCTGAGGGGAGAGAGAGCTGAGTGAGGCTTCTGTCTGTGTGGTACAGTTCTGGTAGTTTCAGCAGTTTGCTGTTCTCAAGCAGATTCCAGGCATTCTTATGGTTGGGCAGGGCATGAGCCATCCAAGGTCCTGAAGATGGTGACTGTGAGAGGGAGATGATGGAGTTGCTGGGTTACCAAAGTGGCTCTAGCAGCATCTTGACAATACCTGGGCCCCTTCCTGTTCTCTCTAGCACACTTAAACCAGATAGGCCACAGCCATGACAAAAGCCCTTTGTCATGCCACATCTTCATTAGGTAGCTGAGTGGTGCAAGGGATAGAGCACCACCCTGGAGTCAGGAGGACTTGAATTCAAATCTAGTCTCATACACTAGCTGCGCGACTTTGTGAAGTCACCTCCCCCCATTTGCCTCAGTTTTTTCATCTGTAAAATGAGCTGGAGAAGGAAATGGCAAATCACTTCAATATTTCCACCAAGAAAACCCCAAATGGGGTCACCAAGAGTCTGAAACAAGTGATCATCAACAATCTTCATTTCCTACCATGTTTGTTTGTAAATGAGACTAAATTACTCTCTTGACTTTCTCCCCTCCCCATCCATTCTACTCTAACAAAAATATTTATTAAGCACCTACTGTGTACAGCATACTGTGAAATTTTATACCTGACCTTTGATTTTGGACCAACTAGACCAGTTAAAGGAACAAATCAGTTGATGCAGAGAGACAGAGACAAACCTGGGCTGGATGCCAGCTTGATTTAGTCCCTGATTCATGCAACCTCCCTTAAATGCAGCAGCAATTTGCATCTCCTGATTACCGATTTATAACCTGCCAGATAAAATAATGACCTGCACCACAGCCCACTTGCCCATCTGAAAGAGAGGTGGCCTCGATTGTAGGAAAAGTATTGGAATGAAGGATAGCAGAGGGACAGGGGTAAAAGTGACTGACACCCAGAAAGATAAACATAATCATTTTAAGCAGGATGATTTAAGGTGCCACCCATTTTCCATCAACATGCAGCTCACAATCTTCTTTCTCTTTCTCTTTTTTTTTTTGCCTGCGTGGATGGATAATCGCCTTTGTGAAATGCCTAAGGAGGGTATTTTCTACATTATTAGCCAAGTCAATAAAGATAAAACAAAATATTAACTATTTTAATCTGCCCTAGTCCACCCCCAAAGAAATTAAGCTGCCTCATTCTAATTGGTCTGAGCTGGGCTTAGTCGAAGTAAAAGGAATCTCAGATTTATAGATTGAAGTTGAGGGGTTTCTGCAAGTCTTGACTGCCTGATTCCTGGGAAGTTTGGGCACTGGCTCCATGTGCCACACCTTCCCCCATCTCTCAGAATGATTTGTGGGCCTTGGAATCCCGTCCAGACAGCCAGAAAGTCATAAATAAGGCCCAAGTAGAAACCACTGGAATATAGCACCTATCAGCAATGAATCTCTTCCCTCCCACCCCCAGTTCTGGCAGCCTCCTCATAAATCGGATTCCCTATGAAAGGAAAGGCACAGTATTGAGGAAGTCGATTAGTTCTGGACCATGACATTAATGAGTTAGCTCTCTCTGAGGGCAGAGGCTATCCAGCCTGCCCTCCTTTAAACTTCCTAATGGGCATGAGCCACTCAGAGTACACCAGTGGGTCACTCCATTCAGTGGGAGGGGAAGAGGTGGCCCACAGGTGATCCCTATTCCTGCAGAGGTGTGGGGAAGGGTCTTGGCCTTGGCCAGGGCATTGGACTAGATGTCTACTTAAATTCACATGGATGGAATTCTTCCACTGCCTCCATGAAGTAATCACTCAATCAACAAACTGAGGTAGTTTCAAATGTGTAAGAAAGAGGTTAGATGAGTGTAATCAAACCAGATTAAAAGTCGTTGAGAAATGCTTAAGAAAATAAATAAAAATACAATAAAATATAGATAATGTTAATTTGTGGTTTTCTAAGTCACCGTACAGTCCCAGGGATTTGTTTCCATTTGCCTGTGACATCACTGGTCTAGGGGACCTGGTTTACCCATGAATGAGAGCTGGGAAAGTAGCCTAGCGGAATTGTGATGGTGAATCAGACATGATTCTGGCCTCTCAAATATGATGCTGGCAGAACACAAGCTTGTGACAGATTAGGTTTCTGAGGACCAGCCCAGCTCAGCAGAGAGAGGTCAGGCTGACCACTTGGAGATGGGCCCTTTGACCACAGAAAGCAAGATACACCCAATCAATTAATAAGCATTTATGAAGTGCCTATTAAGAAGACTCTGGGTTCAAATCCCATCTCAGATCCTTATTGGCTACATAACCTTGGGTTAAATTTTATACTTCTCTAGGCCTTAGTATCTTCATCTGTAAGATCCAATCCAATGCACATTTACTAATGGCTCTGTGCTAAGCACTGGAGATATAATTAATAAAAAGAGAGTCCCTGCCCTCAGAGAGCTTACAATCTAAAGGGGGAGAAAATGAGTGTGTTTTTTTAACTTCTCTGTATCCCCCTCATGCTTACCACAGTTCTTGGCACACAGTAGGTGCTTAATAAATGCTTGTTGACTAAGAAGATAAGTGAAGGATATCTCACAAGGAACATGTAGCAAGAGTGAGGGACAACTGATGGATGATGCATGTTCTTCCTCAGTGTAGCCACGATGTCAGCAACAAGACAGGAAGGACCCCAGTCCCTTGCCATGGACCCTTGGGGGTGAACTTAGGGGATGATATGGATAAGAGTCCCAAGAATGGGCAGGTGTGGATAGGCTGTGATTGGCATCATAGCAGGGAATATCCATAGGGAAGGGATCACAGATCCAGTTACTCTGTGAAAGTATGCTTTGTATGTTTCTAGGAGAATAGAAGTTCCTTGAGGACTAGAATACTTTTTGGATTTTTAAAATTCAGTGCCTTCCACACATATACAGAAGGTGCATAATAAGTGCTCATAGATTTGGTTGTTAATATTCCAATTCCAGCATCCTTCCTCTTTTGCCATATCCTTCATAATGAAGACAACATTGATTGTAAATTATAATTCAGCATGTCTCATATGAAGCGGGTAAATAGTTCACTTTCCCCCCAACATTCTTCAGGATTCCACTGTGGGGTCTGGGAAAAGTTATAAACTGTTCTGTGACATAGTGTGCCAAAACACTGCCATATAATCAAACATGGGTACTTCTGGGTATTGGAGCATTGCTTAAGCCCTTGCTAGAAGTACTACCTCCACTGCTCTCTCCCTGCCCACCAGCACAATTTGTCAACATTGCCATGGTATTTTTAGGGTTTCATTCATGCTGAATGCCCATCTGCAGTCCTATCACATTCTTCAACGAAGGCATGGTGCTCACCCTCATCCCTATGCTCCAAAGGTCCTCCCATAGAATAGTCCCACCTCTGATAATCATAGCTCACATTGACACCCTGCTTTATTTTTTTTTTCCTCTGTAGACAATCAGGGTTAAGTAACTTGCCCAGGATCACACAACTAGTAAGTGTTTGAACTCATGTCGTCCTAATTCCAGGGCTGGCATTCTATCTGCTGCACCACCTAGCTGCCTGAATAGTCTACTTTAAGAAATGCAAAGCAATATATATACATTAGCTCATCTGATCCCAGGGACAGTGGGAAGAGCACTAGCTTTGGAGTTGGAGGAAGTTGCTTCAAATCCATAATAGTTACTATCTGTATGAAGCTGCTTAACCTCCCTGGGCCTCTGTTTCCTCATCTGTAATATGGTGAGATTGGATAGATGACCCCTTCCAGCCCTAGATCTATGCCCCTATGACCCTCATAGCCCTGTGAGGTAGATGCCACGATCCCCATTTTACGTATGATTAAATTGAGACTCAGAGAATGATGCGATGACTTGAGCCTAGTCACCTAAATCCAAGCCCAGAGATCTATCCAGTGTGCCTCACTGTCTCTCAGAATACCCTACTTCTGGCAAGAAGCTGAGAAGCTTCATCATCACAGGGCAGAACGAAGATCCTATCAAAGCAGACTCAGAAAGGCAAGATGGTGGAGGTAGGACTTGTTAGTGGGCAGAACCTGGAGCCACCAGGGGAAATGAGATGTCAAACAGGAGTCTGCTTAGCAGGGGGAGGGAGGTGGGCAAGTAGAGGAGGAGAAGACAGCAGCCAAAGTGGATTCTAATCTCTTTATTGAATGAACCTACTAACTCTTTAGTGTTCAGACAGTGTACAGCGGCCTTGCCAAGTACAGACAAGGTTGGCATGAAGCTGAATGAACCCTAAAATAGACACATGAGGCTTCTTCCAGAGTGGTCCTATTTCCCAAGAGTTTGGGTCTACACAGTGGCTAATGTTTCTGAGGGAGCTGCATGATTCTGGGTTTGGTGTGAGTGTGTGTGTGGGGGGGGGTGTTAAATGGAAGTTTCCATTTTGTGGCTTCCCCCTCTGTTTCAAGTTCTTCGGGAAACCTTCTCCTGTGAACTCCACGCACCTTGCCCCTTTAGTCTAAATGGATTGCAGGGAATATGGCGCCACAGATCTCTGCCGAGACACTAAGAAGTGGATGGGGACAGTGGAGGGAGGAATGGGCTAAAAGTCTGGAAATCCACTGGCCCTCTCTCCATATTTGTGATATCTGTTACCTTCGGCTCTTCCCTCACTCTTGACTCTCAAAGTCAGTCAGTGACCAAATCCTATATAAGCACCTGGGATATAAAAATAAACAAAAAGAAAGACAAGTCCTGCCCTCAAGGAGCTTACTCTGGGCGGGGGGGGGGGGGGGGGACAAAGAGAAGGCACCTGGAAAGGAAGAGGGGTGGGGGTGAAGAGTGGTTTAAAGTCCAAACATTGAGAAGTGGAGCCAGCAGGGCAGTGAAGGTGCTCATTGCTGGGAGAAGGGGGATAGCACGGCAGAAAGACCTTCCAGCGTGAGGAGGTCACAGAGACAAATGCATGTTTCAGCAGGCCCCCAGGGGTAAGGGAAAGTCTAGGGTGAGATGGCAACTTCCTCTATGGTGGAACAGTCCAAAACATCAAAAACAGAGTAACAAAGAACACAGCTCCTAAATGACTGAGGCAGGATTTGAATTCAGGTCTTTTGGTCTCCAGGTCCAATGCACTGTCCACTACACCTGGCCCATGAGATCTCACTGAGCCTCTCTAATGTATCCCCCTACAACCAGACCCATTTTCCTTCTACGTGTTGTTGCTGTTCCATCGTGTCCAACTCTTCATGACCCCATTTAGGGTTTTCTTGGCAGAGACACTAAAGTGTTTCGTCACTTCCTTCTCAGTTTGTTTTACAGATATGGAAACTGAGGCAAACAGGGTGAAATGACTTGCCCGGGGTCACACAGCTACTAAGTGTCTGAGGTCAGATTTGAACTCAGGTCTTCCTGACTCTAAGTCCAGAGCTCTGTGCACTGAGCCACCTAGCTACCCTTATACACACTATGGCTATAAGTAGCAGAGAGAGTGCCAATCTGTATGGGAAGAGTGGATTTCCTCCTCTGGGAGTCCTTTAGACCAATGAAATCATAGGTACAGGCTCTGTTCTCATCCCAAACACTGACCAGGGGATACATATACTCTTCTGCCTTTGCCACACATTTTTCTGTCTGCCCAGGCTGTCCTTCGTCTCTGTGTTTGCCCTTCCATTAAAGTCCAACTCTAAAGCCATGCCCTCTCACGATGACTTGTCTCATCCTAACTCTTCCTTTATGAATTCACAAACCTGAGACCTTCCAGGATCCCAGCTCTAGAGACAGAAAGGACTTTAGAGGCCAACAGATCCAACTACCTCATTTTACGAACGTAGAAACAGAGGCTGAGTGAACTGCCCAAAGCCACAGGGAGAGCAGACATCCAAGGTGGGATCTGAATTCAAATCCTCTGACTCATAGGCCTCTTTCCAGCACATATTCCCTCTGACATGTCGTTGTTTCTTTTCCACTTTCAGGACTGCAGACATGACTTAGGTTGGGGCAGGACTCTCTGATAATGAGTTCCTAAATTGCTGGATTCTGATCTCCTGCCTCCAGCCCAAACCCAAATGGGTTCTAAGGATGTTTTTCTAAGATTATTGCTCAGATGTCATTCACCATCCTGGGTTGTCATGGGCTACCCACTCCCCTTCTGCCATTGCTGCTCTGCCCCCATGGAAATGTCTCAGCAGGCGGCCACTCCCAAGAAACACTTCTGCTCCCCCAAGAACGGCTGCAAGCTGCTGACAAGACCCAGCAAAAAGCACTGAAGGAGAAGACCCCTCCCCAGCTTAATAGAAGCCTGGGTTGCCTGAAGAGGCTTCTGTCATTTCAAGAGGCAATGGGCTGGAATGCACTTATGAGGCTCCTGACAATCTGAGAAATCACTTTGAAAAATAACATTAAAAAAATTTTTTAAAAGATGGATTTGCTTCACAATGAACAAAACAATTAGAACGAGGGAGAGCCACTGAGCAAAGGTGTGGAAGTCTCCCCTCCTGGGAGGACTCAGGGCTAGGGATTCTCCCAGCATCCCCAGAAAAGCGAGAGGAAGAAAGAGGGGAAGACGTGGGAGGCCACTGGAGCATCTGTTATGCCACATCTAAGAAAACAAAGCAATTATCATTCTCCAGAATTTCTGCTCTGTGCGGCCCCCGTGGATTCCGTATGGGCTGAATAAACAGGAGATGTGTAAAGAACCATCCCTACCATCCCTACCTCTCATCACCACAATGTTTCATGTGGGGCCTGGTTTGAGTGTTTTGTTTTCTAATGCATCCAGCCCTGTGAATTTCACCCTCAGGTTTATCTTGTCACAGTCTGTCCTTTCCAATAATCCTCAACTCTTAACTGTTCTTTGGGGTGGAAGAGAAGCTCCCCTTCACAGCTGTCCCCAAGCTGCTTACCTTAGGTAGACAGGTGTTAGCAGAGGAGGTGAATCGAGGAAAGGCAGAACCCCTGTTCTGAGGGGCTCCAAGCTAAAGGAGGAGAGTATACAGCCCCAGGGCCAGGAAATTGGCAGGAAATCCACTAAGAGAAAAGGCAGCCTTTTAAATGCAGCATACTAGGTAAAGGTACATTTGTTAGGTTAAGCACTTGCCATGTTGTTCTGTATCAGGTACTATGTGGAGGGACAAAATAACACAAAAATAAAAGGTTAGGGAAGAGGAGAAAGGGAGGAAGGAAGGAAGAAGGGAGAGAGGGAGGAACGGAGGGAGGGAGGGAAGGAAGAAAGGAAAGAGGGAAAGAAGGAAGAAAGGAAGGAAGGAAGGAAGGAAGCAAGGAAGGAAGGAAGGAAGGAAGCAAGGAAGGAAGGAAGGGAGGGAGGAAGGAAGGAAGGAAGGAAGGAAGAAAGGAAGGAAGGAAGGAAGAAAGAAAGAAAGGAAGGAAGGAAGGAAGATTTAAATCTAGACTTGTGTCATTGGAACATTAAAGAACAGACCTATTTATCAGCACCAAAGTGTATCTTTGCAAAAATAAATCAGGTGCTAAGACACAGAGAAATTATAAAGTAATGTAAAAGGGCAGACATGTTGAACATATTCTTTATATACTATAATTCAGTAAAAATCATCATAGGATCATAGCTTAAAGAACTAAAGGTCTTTACAGGCCATCTGGTCCAGCTTCCTAATTTTAGAATTACGGAGAGGTCAACTGATATGCCCAGGGTCACACAGCTAGAAAGTGTCTGAGGCATGATTTGAACCCATATCTTCCAGAATCTTCCATTATCCAACTTACCACACTGTCTATTTAATTAAACATACAAAGGTTATTACAGTCACTAACAAAATCATTAACACAAGGAAAACAAAAGTAAGCAGATACAGTCCTAAATGGAGACTTTAAAGTGTCATCTTGAATAATGAATGGGTAAAAGAATGAATCATAGAAATATTTAATAACCATGTGAAAGAGAAAAATAATGAGGAGCCAACACACCAAAATTTGGGGACGTTGCTAATATAGTGCTTGGAGAAAAAAAATTATGTTTGGGAAAATACATTAACAAAATAGGGAAAGAGAGAATTAATGAACTGAGTATGCCATTATGAAAATAAGAGAGTCAACAAATTAACACCTCAAAATAAGCACAAGAGAATAACACTGAAAATTAGAGAAATGAAATCAAAGGGAAAACAAAGATACGACAGAAATGATCTTTAAAACCTGGTTCTTTCAAAGGACAAACAAAATTGATAAACCTTTTGATAAACCATAAATACATATAATATATATGTATGTGTGTGTATGTAAAATAAAAGGAGGATAGGCTAGGATCGGCCAGCTCCCAACTCAGTTGGGACCAATTCCAAGTCACTAAACTAAAGTATGGACATATCTAAGCCCTGATACCTTTATGATGTGAGTGCAAATCCCCCACCATCACTTTTTTTGGGAAGAAATTGAAAGGAGCAACTCACTGACTAAATAAGAAAATTGACCACCCCACTTGGTATTCCTTCCTTTCTTCCTTCCTTCCTCTTTTTCTCCTTCCGTTCCTTCCTTCCATACTAGAATTATGAATAGCCTTGGCACACACATGTTCCATATGTGTATATACATACACACATACATATACCATTCTTCACTACCACTGTACTCTGAGTTTGTGCCCTTTTTCTGACAGATGCTGTGTGTACTTGTAGGGGAATGCACCCCAAACATATGCCCTTAATGGCTCCGAATGCTGCTGCCCCATTTTAATGGATTGATTTCCAATCAATGACCTCAGGAATCTTTTCCAACCCAGCCATATACCACACAGAAAACAAACACCAGAAGCATCCACAGTGAAAGATGAGGAGACACCTGTAGAGCATGTTGTCCAATAGAGACATTCAAATTCTTCCCTTTGGGCAACGAGATGCCTGACCTCTACACCAAACAAATAAATAGGAGTGCCACAGATCAGTCCTCCCTGGGGGCGGGCGAGCTAACCCAGGTTCAGCAAATCCAGGGCACAGGAGGTGGCTTTCTCCGGCTTCACTATATAATCTCAAAATGCCAGTTTGGGAATTGAGCCAAAACAGATAATTACGTTAGAAAGCTACTTAATTGTGTACTTTTCAAAATGCATGACCAAATGACAGCGTGATTTGCGGGATCATATTAGCTGGATTTCATTAGGTTATTGCATCTCCAACTTTAATGTGCTCATGTGAAAGCAGGGAATTCAGAGGAAGGCACTGAGGAAGGACAGCTAGAGGATGCAGAGTTCCAAGCTCTGGGGGAACATCTGTAGGGAACAGTCATTGTACTCCTGGGGCATTCCATTAAGGAAGTGTGTGACAGTCACATACCCAGGAGCACAGTGCCTGCTTTTCTACTTCAGTAACTATTTGCTGGGCTCTCCAAGGACCCTTCCAGCTCTAGACATGCCAGCCTATAATCCTATGATTAGCTTTTCTTGGCTTCTGCAGGTTCCCTCCTAGGGATAACACCAGTCCACTCACCTCTCTCCTGTTGAAAATGCCATTTAAACTGCTGCCTCCCTCAAAGTGTTTTCTTCAGCTCTCCCTGGGGATATCATAAGGATGCTGTCAGTGATTTCTTTTTTCTTTTTCTTCCATTCAGGTCTCCTTTGCAGCATAAAATCTCCTCTTCCCCAAGAGTCATGGTCATTCAGCATAGGAGTGGGAATTGGTCCTGCCAGTCATCTGTGGGACCTCCAGTGGCTTTACTGATGAGTGGGGTTCACTATTTCCCCAGATCAAAAATCTAGTGTCCAGGATGACACAGAGATAATTAGATTGCCAATTCAGGGCCATATTGATTAGGACAGGAGGCTGTTAAATGATATCTCCTCCTGGGTATGTTTCCAATAAACTTCCTTTCATCTTTTAACCAGAAAGTCTTTCGAGTAATCACTCCTTAACCAGAGATTCTGAGCCTTTCTGGCAACATAGACCCCTAATGAAGCCTAATGAAGCCCCTCCTCTTTTAAAAGTAGAAACAAACACACATAGTATTATTAAAAACCAAAAGATATTGAAATACAGTTATTACGACTACACAGATGCCCCCCCCCCAAGAATCTCTCCATAGACATTCCCCCCAAGTGGTT
>CM053584.1:374391677-374445444 GCA_028627135.1 Pseudochirops cupreus
TCCCTCCCCAAACCAAACCAGACCCTTGTAGCGTCTATCTCCCAGTCAGGCTCCGAGAGAAGACGTGCGTACATGACTTCATGAACCCGAAGGCATGCTATGGATGGTGGTGGTTGTTGTCATTGCTGTTGCTGTCATTGTTACTGCTGCGTGAGTCACATACTCACCATCTAGAATACCACCCAGATCCTTTCACTCCCAGTCTACTCCTCTTTCCAGGGTGCCATGTTGATTTTACAGATGACAAGCCAAGTTGAAAGAGGTGAAGAGTCCTGCTCAAAGCAAAGGATCATGGTTGGAAGGGACCTTAGAGGTCAGTGACCCAATCTCCTAATTTAATTGCTGGGAAAACTGAGGGCTACAGGTTAAATGACATGCCTGGGGTCACAGAGCTAGGAAGCAGCAGAGCAAGGAACAGAACCCAGCTCTCCCCCATCACATGCCAGTGCTGTTTCTATGACATCACCCTGCCCACACCCAAGAAGGTGACTAATCCAAACCTGTGATGTTAGGGTGCCAGTCTGTAAACCCTTTATTCAGATTTGACAGGGAGCAGGCTCCTCTAGGCAGAATAGAACCAAAATAGAAATCACCTGATCTCCAAGGTACCCTCCTTGTTCTCATCTTCCCAGGGGGTGGAGGATGCAGCATCAGTTCTGCTCCTTCCAAGCCCCCTCCCAGATGCCACTCAGAATAATCCAATTATGGAGCCTTAATTTCATGGTTGCCAGCCTCTGCTCCTCCCTCCGCACATTCTGTTGGATTGGGAGATTCTGCAATTAGAAGTTCCTTGGAGCAGACCTTCTGGTCGCCATTTCCCCCCCTCCATCGTTACTCTCAAGATGCTACTGTGGCTTTTCTAGGGGAGGGAGCAAGGAGGGAATAGGGAAGGCGGGAGAGAAGAACGGAGGTAAGGAAAGAGAGTCAACAAGCCTTGCACATCATTGTGCTGAAATTACAAGTGGTGGGCTTAGGCAAGGCCAAAGACGTCAGCCTTGCTGAACCTCCAAAGCTGTAGTGATCTGGGGTTACCCCACCTTCATTCCCTTCTGTGCAGTCTTGTGTGGACCTAAATTCCCTCATCTACAAAATGACTAGATTGGATTGAACAGGAGCATCTTAGCCCCAGACTTGCTCCATGGAAAAATATCCAGGGATCCATGAACTTAGATGAGAAACAATAATCATATCTTTACTTCAATATAATAGGTTTCCTTTGTAATGCTGTGTATTTTATTTTATGTATCTTATTATTTATTTTATTTTATTAAAACATCATTCTGAGAAGTAGACCATGTATTTCACCAGTCTGAAAAAGGGGATCATGACCCCAAGGTCAAGAACCCCTGGATTAGATGACCTCCAAAATGCCTGCTTTCCATCAAGAGCTATGAACTTCAGGAACTATGGGTAGAAGATATTGGGATCATAGAACTTGGGCAAGAAGGAACACAGAGGTCATCTAGCCCAACCCTTTCATTTTACAGATGGGGAAGACAAGACCCAGAAAGCTCAAGTGACTTACCCAAGGTCACATAACTAGTAAATAGCAGGGAGAGCATTTGAATTCAGGTCTCATTAGCTCCAAATCCAGGGCTCTCTCCGCTTCACTGTGCTTCTCAACTAATAAAGGCATTTCATTAAGGATATTCAGCCATCTGCATTTATATATGTTTTACCTACAGTTGGGGGTAGGGGGAGTATATATTCTGAGAATATAATTATTAAAAATGAGTCTTTCCAACCACTCACTACTGTCCGCACCCCATCCCTGGGGCCAGACAGTAATAGAAAAAAAGATCAAAACTAACTATCTGGGGTCTGGGTTAGGGGGAAGTAAGACACGCCTGTTTCCTTTCCCGACTGCTCTTTCCGTGATGCTGACTTGAGCTTTAAAGCCTCTTGGGAAATCAGGGCGCAGACTAAGTCCGGGCTCTAATGGGAAGAGGGGTAGGGTTCCCAGCTCTGCATCCTCACCTGGACTAAAAACACCTGCTGGTGGGCAGCCAGCTCCGCTGTGGCCTTTTCTGGTCTCACACATTTATTGCCTAAACAATTTGTCTGCATAAAACCTGCAGGGCTCGAGGAAGGGTCAGCCAGGGAGAAATTCGCTACCTCAAGGAGAAGTGACTTCTCTCTCTTTATTTATTTCTTTATTCACTTTAGTTACACTTCCAAGGAGCCTGGGGCCTCAATTGAACTTCATGTGTGCCCCAATAGAGCCCTGTATGGTCATTTAACCACGGTCCCCAGACCTCCACATCAGTCCACATTAGCAGCCTGCATGAGGCCTATGATATCGAAATGCTTTTGAAACGAGTGCCACATTGAATCCAGGGTTGGAGGCTCAAACGTTCTGATTAGTTAAGGAACATGGTCTGAATGAAGCTCTCCCTGCCTGCTCTCATGGGCTGCCAAAGCAGGTTAGCAGTTACTCAAGGAGAGCCGGACCCCTGGGGGAAGAAATAGAATCCCTGGGGCTTGGAACTCCATTTACAGAAACCATTCTCAGACTTCCCCCAGAAGAGAGGCAGGAGAAGACTCCCAGCTCCCCTCCTCTAGGCCAGTCTGAGCAGTCATCACTGCCTTCATAGCTCCTTGGGTTAGAAGGGTGCTAATTACCAGGAGCCCAGAAAGTCAAAAGAAGAAGGTCATTTGTCCAGGAACAGCTCATTATAATAATGACAGCTCATTATATGGCAAAAATATAGATGGGCTCTGAAATTATTCCTTATTAGCTTCCCAAGCTAAAAAAAAAATCCATTTGCTTTCTCTACAGGTTAGGCAAGTCCAAATATTCATAAGTTATAGTTCTTCCTGGGAGCAAAGGAAAAATAGCATAAATTTACCAAGCTTGCCTGATAGGGAAATGGCTCCCAATGGAAGACAACCTCAGCCTTCAAAGACTCAAAGACCCTGACTGGCAAGATCACTGGAGTAAGTGATTGAACATTCCCCAGGATCAGTTTCCTCCTCTGTAAAGTGAGGGGGTAGTACTAGGCTGGTATCTGAGGTCCCTTCTAGCCCTAAGTCTTTATTCTAGGACCTTTGAACCAAAATTATTAAAGAACAACCCTTCTTGTAATAATAATGGCAGCTGTATAGAGTGTTTTACGGACCACAAAAACACTTTACTGACATCGTCTCATTCGATCCTCCCTCTAACCCATGAGTTCTTCTCTTATAGAAGATCAAAGCCAAGCTGACAAAAGTTATCCAGTCACCCAACTAGCAAATATCAGAGATGACTCTCAAAGCCAATGCCACCACATCTCCAAGTCCAGCAGAACCACCACCATGTCAGGCTGTCTCACCAGCTCAGGCCTAGATGAAAGAGGAGAGAGACTGCTGCACCCCCCAAGCCAGTCAGGCCAATTTAGCAAATTCACCCTGTGGCAGCTTTCTTAATTTATGTCAAGCAGTATTTCGAGTTACAGACTTGTAACTCAAGAGTTATGAGTCAAAAGTTAAGGCATCTTCCATAAAATAAAGCACAGAACAACTTTAAATGAAATCTCTTGGCTATTTGACAACTCATGACTAGGGGTGGGGGTAGGAGAGAGAGGACCCTTCAGACATAATTCAGATCTGGTCTAATCACTGCCAAGAGCTGTCCCAATATATGCCTGGGTGACCAAGACAACGTTTGCCACCTTTGAGGACAATCCCCCTGGCAAGGTCTGTCTTATCCCAAAGACACTAACTGGGCATTTTGCTCCCAAAGTGAATGTACTTGGCAGCAGGGTTAGGGTCTCTGTGAGACTCTTTAAAAATAAAACTAACCTAAAAAAAATAAAAGCAAAAAAACCTAACAACAAAATTTCCAGATACTTCTGGTCTGGTGTAGGTAGTACATAGAAGGTGTCAAAAAATCTTGAAGGTACTTAGGAAGAATATGGTCACAAATCCATCAGAAGGCCCCTTTCCTGAAGGGGCCACATACTCTTGGATATCCCTGAGTCCTTAACACTAGCTCTGGAGTCTGAGGACCTGGATTCAAATCCTGTCCTTGATGCTCACCACTTGAGTGACCTTGGGCAAGTTACCTTAAGATGTCTGATCCCCTAGTTTTGCAAAAAGGGAAGATGGAAGCTCAGAAGAATTAAATAATTTGCCTGAGGTCACCTGAATCGTAAGTGACTGGGCCAGGCTTTGACCCCATACCCTCAGACTCCAAATCCAGCACTCTGCACAGTAACCCACTCAACTCCCTCTTTTTCAGATCATAAGACCATCGCTCTAAATCTAGACCTGAGGGGCCATCTAGTCCAGCTCCCTCATTTTACAGATGGAGAAATTGAGGCACGGACCAATGAAGTTATTTGCCCAGGATCACACAACCAGTTCAACATTCTTTACACCATCCTGCAAACACCTGAAAAGGTCTGGAATATTATCGTGCTGACTCTATAATTAATCACTACTAGAACTCTATCCGAATACAAATTCCAACTATGACCTACTCCCCTCCTCTGTATGGGTAAGACAATCAATCAGGGCTTAAATGGGGTTTTCTTCTGACCTCTCCTACCCCTCCTTTGCAGAAGGGGAGAGAGAGTTTCCTTCTTTGTGGTTTCTGTTCTCTAAGGTCAAGGCCAACACTGGCAGCTTACCAAGCTTAACAGGCCAAATGCAGGTGGTTAGAAAGACCTCGTACATGTTTTCCATTGTAGATCAGTATTCCAGAACCCAAAGGGCCCCCCTATCCCTGGAAGACATTCACTGGGCCAGCTGCTGGCAAACCTTTGAAGGGCGCCATGATGGTGCCCCTCACAACGCACAATGGAAGAGCACAGAACTTGGAGTCATAGAATCTGAGTTCAGAACTAGACTCTGCCATGTACTATATTACTATATATTATTTGGGCCAATTGCTTAAACTTTCTGGGCCTCAGTTTCCCCCTTTGTAAAATTAAAAGGTTGGACTAGATGGCTTCTGAAATTACTTGCATCTCTAGTCCATGACCCTATCTGTGTACATTTGGGCTGATCTCTTAGCCTCTCTGGGACTCAGTTTCCTCATTTGTAAAACCAGAGGGTCAAACTAAATGGTTCAAAGGTTCCCTCCAGCTCTAGGTCTGGTATCCTATAATCCTAATTGTGTGACTCTGGGTTAAATAAGAGGATTTAATGTGATGACCTCCAAACTCTCTTGAAGTTCTACCTCTGTGATCCTTTGGTCTCTCCACCCCACTCACAACTCACCAGGTGCCCAGTGTCTTCATCCTGTGTCCTGACTGCCTAATACCAATCCCTGTAGTACCCTGGGGCCAGGTTAGGACTCTCCTGACCACAGAGGGCATGGCTGATAGCCTATGCTTCTGTCCTCAAACATCCCCCTTTGACCAACCGTGATCTTCTTTGCTAATCCAAACCCTATGCATCCTTCAAGGGAAGTCCTGCCTGTTCCAGACCATAGCTCTTATCTCTGAATCTTCACAATGGCATCACCTGATCTAGCATTTCTCAGAACCTTAGCATCTCAGAGCTGGGAGAAAACCCCAAAAGTATCTGGTCCAAACTCCCAAGTGTGCCTGGCTGGTCACCCCACTTTTGTTTGAAGGCATCCAATAAAGGACAATCCACTATCTCTTGGCTATTTGACAACTCATGACTAGGGGTGGGGGTAGGAGAGAGAGGACCCTTCAGACATAATTCAGATCTGGTCTAATCACTGCCAAGAGCTGTCCCAATATATGCCTGGGTGACCAAGACAACGTTTGCCACCTTTGAGGACAATCCCCCTGGCAAGGTCTGTCTTATCCCAAAGACACTAACTGGGCATTTTGCTCCCAAAGTGAATGTACTTGGCAGCAGGGTTAGGGTCTCTGTGAGACTCTTTAAAAATAAAACTAACCTAAAAAAAATAAAAGCAAAAAAACCTAACAACAAAATTTCGCCGGGCAGACTGTTCCATTGGAGGGCAGTTTCAATGATTAGGAAGGTGTGATTTATGTACTGGGTCTGGAGGCGGGGAGACTTGAGTTCAGATCCAGCTTCAGACACCTACTAGCGGTGCAACTGTAAGCAACTCACTTAACCCCTATCTGCCTCAGTTTCTCCAACTATAAAAATGAGGATGATAATATAACCTACCTCCCAACATTGTTGTAAGGATCAAAGAGGTAATATTCGCAATGCACTTACAAAGGTCCTGGCATACAGCAGGTGCCTAATAAATGCCTGGTGGGGGCGGCTAGGCGGTGCCGTTAATAAAGCACTGGCCCTGGAGTCAGGAGGATCTGAGTTCAAATCCAGCCTCAGACACTTGACACACTTAACTAGCCGTGTGACCTTGGGCAAGTCACTGAATGCCAACTGCCCTGCCTTCCAGAAAAGCAAAAAAATAAAAAAATAAATGCCTGTCGCTGGATCCTGTGCTTATTAATGTAGCCTAATTAGCATTTTGGCTGCTTCGTCACCCTGATGCTCTCCACTAAAGCTTCCTTGTGGTTGTTTCCATTATTTTGTTTGCCAGCAGGGGAGGGTAGTGGGAAGAAGACTAAATTTGGAGTTTCAGAGGACCTGGGTTTGGAATCTTCCTCAGACACTTACCAGCTGTGTGACCCTAAGCAAGTCATTTTCAGTCTCTGGGCATCAGTTTCATTTCATTTTACAGATGGGGAAACTGAGGAGGCTAGAGTAGATGACTTTTAAGGTCCTTCCCACTTTAAATGCACAATATGTGTGGAAGCCTTGACTCATGGGTAGGGAACTTGCGGCATCAAGGTCACATGTGGCCTTCTAGGTCCTCAAGCACAACCCTTTGACTTGAATCCCAACTTCACAGAACAAATCCCCTTAATAATCAAGGGCTGTACTTGAGGACCTGGAGGGCCACAGGTTCCCCACCCCTGCTCTGGCTCCTTACAAGTCAGAAAACTCCTCCAGGCCTGAAGCTAGCCCACCTCACCATCCTAGATCTCCCATCAGGAAAAGCCAAGTTCCAGATAAACAGCAGACATTTAAGAAATCCTTTGCCCAAGACTCGGCAAATGGCATCCTGATACTAAAGTGTCAAAAATACTTCCATCCAGCCTTTGCTGGTGCTATATGCCAGTCACATCCCTCTAAGAAAAACACAAAACAAAACAGAATCCCTCTTTGTGATTTCTGGTTTGGGGCCATGATTTTACCATTGGAGACGCTAAAACCACATTCTAAGAAACAATTTCAGGAAGTAGAGTTATGGAGACATTGGACTGATAGCCTCTCTAAGAGCACTAATTACTCTGCCTTCTCTTCTAGGGAAGGGCATGGGTCCCTAGCCTTGGGATTTGTCATTAAGTGGTGTGGTGAATTAAGGATTATAAACTGTAAGCAACAACTCTTTATGATTCCAATCACTAATATCATTTAACCTGCAAATAGAGAGCTACCTAACAGGGAAAAGGAAGCTGGGTGACTTCAGCCTAGGGTCATTCTGCATCAGCCAGAAGTTGTTTATCTCCTGACTTGCAGAAAAATGCAAACCCCTGTCCAGGGATGCAGAAAAATCATAGAATGCTAAGTGATGTGCCCAGGGCCACATGGTTAGTGGGTAGTGGTTTCACTGTTACCCTAACTATCTTCTTCTTCCCACTTGAACATAAATTATTCATATACCAAGAGCTCTCAGATAAGATTTGCGAAAACCAAGGAATGCACAAGTAAAGTATCTTCCCAAGCCCCTACTTTTCCATCTCAATCTTCCATGTTAGGTTGGAGAGAACCTTGGCTGTCATCAGACCCAAGCCCATGACCTTACGGTTGCCTTGCAATGAAACAAAATCTCTCCTGCTATGGATTTATTAGAACATGGAATCAACTAGCCAGTCAACAAGCATGTATTAGCACTTACTAAGGGCCATGCACTGGAATAAGTGCCAGAGATGCAAAGAAAGTGAAAAAGTGAATCTCAGAATTTTTCAGAATTTCAGATTGGAAGTGACTTTAATGGCCATATATTTCAACCCATACCCTCTCCCTGAAAAGAGAGTGCCTAGTATGATACCTAGTCAGCCTTGGTTCAAAGACTACCAGCTAGAGGAAATCCACTTAACCCAGGCAGATCATATTAGTCAGATATGTTCAGTCAGCAAGAATCAATTAGACACCTACTATGTTCAAGGTACTATGCCAAAGACAAAAACAAAATGGCCCCTGTATGCAAGGAGCATCTATTTTCATGGATAGACGTTCAAAAAGGACCAGGGTCCCTCATTGCATTCTGGGTCATCTCCAAGCATCCTGATGAATACCTGCTCACTGGATCCAGGTGGCTCTGGAGGAGAAAGTGAGGCTGGTGACCTTGCACGGCCCTGCCTCACTTAAATCAAAGTCAACTGCAAGTCATGTCATCATTTCCCTGATGCCATGGTCCTCTTCTAGAATGAAGAACACACACACACACACACACACACACACACACACACTCCAAACCCATCCAGGACAATTGTGCAAGAAAACCTCCTTTGCCCCTTAATGTTCATTAAGTGAATTTTTCAGGGTTTAGTCAGTCAACAAGCATTAATTAACCACTGGCTGTGTTCCAGGAATGCTGGACTGCTAAGGATTCAAAGAAAGCTAAAAACAATATCTTAACTCATGGAATATACATGCTAACAAGGGAGACAACATGCAAATAGCTGTATAGAAATACGTATAAGACCTATATTGGTATTGAGATATATACACATATCTCTCTAGATATCTCTATGAGATATAGAACCTCAAAACATATCTATCTCTGTGTGTGTGTTAGGGAGAGGGAGAGGGAGAGAGAGAGAGACAGAGAGAGAGAGAGAGAGAGAAAGAGAGGAGAGAAAGAGAGGGAGAGAGAGGGAGGGAGAGAGAGGGAGGGAGGAAAAGGGAGGGTGAGAGAGAGAGGGAGAGAGAGAGAGAGGGAGAGAGAGAGAAGGAAAAAGAGGGAGAGAGAGAAACAGAGTAGAAGGAGGGAGAGAAGGGAGAAAGAATTGAAAGAGGAGAGAAAGAGAGAAAGGAAACAGTCCCTGCATTTGAGGAACTTACAATCTAATGGTGAAGACAGTGTGTATGTATGTTTGTGTGCATTTTTACACATATATACACAGAATACACATAGACACACATGAATACAAAAATAAATAGGAGCTAATTTTGCCAACAAAGGCACTAGCAGCCGGGAGAGGGAAGGCAAGGATACCAGGGAAGTTATTATGCTGAAGGTAAGATTTAGACTGAACTGAATTTAAGGTCACATTATATATACATCATGCTCAAAAGGGCAAAGGGCAACAGCCCCAAGGTCAGAGGAGACGCACAGACCTGGGCAATTATCAGCCCTCACTGGAGTTTTAATTATCCAATTTCCTATCATATCTTCTGTGAAAATACTGAAAGTGGTTGATGCCTGATAACTCACTCCCCTTTTAAAATGAAGCTGAAATCCACAGAACAGTTTCTATTCTCAAATAACATCACGACAACTTAATGATGCAATCTTACCCGGTGCCTGGAGCAGAAAGATGTTAGTAATCCATTAGCTGGTGCTTTTTTCTTGTTTTTCTGTGTTTTTTCTTTTTGCTGTCAGTTACAGACTGACCGCCCAACAGGCTGGTTCTAATTTGAAGGAGACAAATTTAGACTCTATTGTAACCACCACATGAGCATTGTCTGAATGAACCACTCCAGGCCGATGGCCATGTCCCAGCAGTTAAGACTCCACTCAGTAGTGTCCTCACACACAGAATCATGTCAGAAGCCCAAGAATTTTTATTCAACAAATTATGGAATAATGGAGGCTGGGATAAGAGAAGATGATGAGGAAAAGGTAGATGGGTAATTTGTATGCATATCATGCCCTTGCAGACTTCTCTGATAGTGGTGGTTCAGGTGTTATGTCCAAGAGGAAGCAGGAGGAAGAGGTCCTTTCCTCAAAGCCATTTAGGAAAGGTAATGGTGAAGCCAACATTGGCTGACCACGTGTCCCTGGGCACACAGCTGAATTCTCCTCACCTTAGAAAAGGATTCTTGTCCTATCTACCTCAAGAGTTCTTAGGAGATTCAAATGAGACCCAAGCAGCATCTTAAATGATTTCAGGGAAATAGATTATCTCCAATGTCCTGGTTGAAGTATGTTGACTCCCCCATCAGAGGGTCAGCTCCTTGGGGGCAGGCACTGGTTTTATTTTTTCTTTTTTTCTTTGAATCTTCCAGTGCTTCGCATAGGACCTGGACCATACCAAAGATTTAATAAATTCTTGTGATTGCTTTCTTAAAACATTATGAGGTGATGCTAGTTCCACTGGAACAATGTCAAAAGCCAGGGAATGACAGAATTTTTGAGCTGTAGGGGACATCATATATTTTGTTAACATAACATTATTGAACTCTCCTAGTAGCCTGAACATTTGGATGCCCAAATGAAGAGCCATCATGATAATTCAATTATTGGAGAACTGGCATTCAGTGGGTGTGTGTCTGATGCTATTGGCTCATAAAGTATAATATATGTGTGATTGTTATTATTTGAAATCAGATCTGCTGCCTTTGAATCTTTCTTTGTATCCTTCCTATAAAGTGGCAGGTTTTTTTCTATCTATCACATTCCACTTTCTAGGAGATCTGGAATTCAGATTAGCTCATGACCCCCTTTCCTCACCCACCAATATTGTTTTGTCCTTCCTTCTCAAAGAGAACCATGACGTCAGGGAGGTGATGCCATGACATGCAAGTGAATTGAATTTAAGTGAGGAAGGGCTGTGCAAAGTCACCAGTCACTTTCTCCTCCTGGGGTCAGCTAGTTACAGTCTAGGTATGGTCTTTGTTTTTCAGGAAAAGGGAATAATGTGAAATTAATCTAGCTGGCAGGGTTCAAGATAATACAACCTCACTCTCTCCTCCAGAGTCATCTGGGTTCAGTAGTGAGATATAAATCAGAGATGGCCTTGGATACAGTGGGAGACCTTGGCCTTTTTAAGCTAAGGTCTTTCTAAGGTCTCAGTTTGTCTGAGACATCCATTCAGTGATTAAGGCTAGGTAAGAAATGAGGCAAAAAATAGTCTCTTTTACCTACAAAAAAAATAATCAATCTGGGAGAAGAAGGTCCTCAGAGTTTCTGGCCAGAACAGAAATAACTACTGTTTTCACTCACTCTGAGCTGTCAGAGCCCACATAATGACCAACAGAGCCCAGATGATTCTCCAATGTAGCCAACGGAGAAGCCAACTTTATACCAAAGAGTGTCATCCTTCCACTCATGACTGCTACTTGCTACTAGCTAGGGGAAGATGAAAATGGTACCACAGACAACAGAGAGAGACAAAAAGAACCAAATGAGAGGTATGGTCTTCTCAGGCATGACTGGCAACCTCTATTGATTAATATACTTATTAAACATCTTCTCTGCATCTTCCACTGTGGGGGAGGTAAAGAAGTGAATCTCACCTCCTTGAAATAAGGTGCAATGGAAAGAGCCCAAGCTGTGGAGTCAGAGGACCTGGGTTTAAGTCTTAACTCTTCTGCTACTACCACAGTGACTTTAGACAAGTCAACTCATCTCTGTGGGCCTCAGTTTTCACTTCAGTAAATTGAACTAGAGGGTGTCTGAGGATCCTTCTAGCTTGAACTTTTTGATCCAGAGTGTCCTAGTGAAATCTCATAGGGAATGGAATAGCCTTCCCCTCCAGGAGTTTACCTGAATAGGACATGAGATACCAGGAAAAAAAATCACTAACAATATCTGGATCTATGATTCTCTAAATTTAAGTACTTCCTTCACAGATGCAGATTGTGACCCCTTTAGGATTATACTGAAAAGGTGGAAGACTCAGCCTTTACTCATGTCGGTAAAAGGTGGAGGTGGAGCCCCAGAAGGGGTACTACAACAGAATAACAATTGGAAGTTTTCCTCAAAAGTGCCTAGACCAGTTACTTCATTCTACAGGTGAGAAAACAGATTTATCAAAGATCACACAGGTCATATGGGTGCAGAGGCACAATTTGAACCCAGATCCTCTGATTTCAAATTCAACATTCTTCTCACTAAACTGATCCGTCCCAGTCCTCAGCTGACCAGACCAGTGCTCACATCCTTCCCATCTTCATTAGCACCTGCTAGAGCAGCAGTTCTCAACCTGTGAATTGTGTTCAATTTGTAACAATGAAAATACACTCTGCATATCAGATATTTATATTATGATTCATAACAGTAGCAAAATTACAGTTATGAAGTAGCAACGAAAATAATTTTATGGTGGGGAGTCACCACAACATGAGGAACTGTATTAAAGGGTCGCAGCATTAAGAAGGTAGAGAACCACTGTGCTAGAGCATCCATCCCCTTGGCCCAGGACCCAGAAAGACTATGACATTTTGTTTTGGAGGAGCTGGTTTCAAATCCTGCTTCTATGATATTAGATAAATCACTTTAATCTCTCTAGGGCTCAGTTTCCTCATCTGTAAAAATAAGATTGGGATGGTTAAGGGTCACCACAGTGCACATAGCGCCACAATTGGAGTCAGGAAGACTCACCTTCCTGAATTCAAATCTGGCTCCAGACACTTACTAGCTGTGTGACCCTGGGTAAGTCACATAATCCTGTCTGCTTCAGTTTCTTCATCTGTAAAATAATCTGGAGAAGGAAATGGCAAGCCACACCAGTGTCTCTGACAAGAAAACTCCAAATGGAGTCACAAGGAGTCAGACAGGACTGAAATGAAAGGGTTGGGTTAACTGGCCCCTGAGGCCCCTTCCAGCTTTCATTCTGGGCTCCTATAATGAATGAATAGATGAATGAAAAAAAATTCATGAAGTGCTTACTACATTCTAAGCACCAGAGATACAAGTAGAACAGTGAGACCTGCTGTTCTCAGGAATCTCCTATTCTAATAAACATAAGGAATGTTTCAGCTGCAAGTCCGATGGAGAGGTCGCATGGTCTTTTCTTTCATATCATTTCCACAGATAAAATCAGACACGTTTCTGATGTCGAGCCATTTGACATTGCCATGGAACAGACAGACAGATCTGTGGCCCCGACTTCTAGTCTTCAAGATGTCCTGAGGCATCCAAGGAAGGACTGAGTCAAACCTGTTGGACCAGCAGCGAACGTTAAGCCCTCAGTATCCAAGGACTGACTGAACCTTTACAAGGGAGATGGGGAGAAACAGAAGGAAGAAAAACCAGCAAAGGAAATGTGAAGGAAACATACCAAAAAAACACCCATCTCCAGAAAAACCTCCCTGTCCCATGTAATCAGGCAAAAGGTGTCAAAACCCTCAAGGGAGGTCATATGTCCTTATGCTATAGTGATTATAGGAAGGTTTCCCCTTCATCCCTAGGATAAAATGATGCTGTCATTACCAACAAGACATCCGTACATCTTTGAAAGGGAAAAGCCTGCTGCCTTATCTGAGACAATCAAACATGTCACTCATCCAATAACTACGGGGGGAAATAACGTACACAATCTTTCCCTCTGATGAGATACACACATAAGCCATTATCACAGGACATACTCATTAATAACAACATCATTGATGCAGCATTTTGAGGTTTACAAAGAGCTTTATATGTACTAGCTCAGTTGGGCCTCCCACCTTAGTAAGAAAAGTACCCCAGGTGTTGTGATCCCCATTTTGCAGAGAACTGAGGCTCAAACAATGAATGACTTGGCCAAGGTCACACATATGGTAAGTGGCAAAGGCTGGATTTAGACCCACCTCTACCTCGCCTCCAAGTCCCATGCCTCCTTTCACTATTCCATACTCTAATCTCTTCTAAGTTGATTTCATGAGTTAAATGAGAACCAGCAAGGTGGAATGTATAGAGTGCTGGGATAGGGGTCACTGAATCATGGATTCAGAGCTACAAGGGACCTCCAACCCCTTCATTGATCATTGAGGAGACATGCCCAAAGAGGTGGTGACCTGTTCTAGGTCACACAGGGAGTGAGCAGCTGAGGCAAGATCTGGACCCTCTAACTCCAAAGTCTGTCTTCTTTCCACTGTGTTACACTTCCTCTCCAAGTCTGGAAGACAATGTCTGAGATTTATGAGCCATTCCTTTCACTCTGAGAACCTCAGGCCATTCTCGGGCTATTCTGCCCAGATGCAGATTGTTTCACTCTGATTCCAGGGGAGACCTTCCCACACCAACCCAACAGTAAATCCTGGGCATTATCGACCTAATAATGACAAACCGCAATGGCAGCCACCCTTGTTTTATTTATTTCTGTGTCTCACAAAAAATAAATAACACTAATTACTCACATAAAGACAAGTTATTTTCTTAGGTCTTTCCAAAGAGCATATTAATCATCTGATAATGTTATAATTCATTATTCAATTTGTAGGCGATTGAATTATACAGGGAAATATTGGCCATTGCAAATAATTTTCAGGCCTCCAGCGATGTTTCAGTCTGACCTATCTCTCTCATGTGGTCACTGACACTTACCTCCCTCCATCACCACCCCAGGATTTCAATCCCCATCAGGTTTCTATAATTCAGCCTCTCCCACAGCTGTAAAAATAGGCCTGTAATATTTCCCTTCCCCAGTCTTCTTTTTCAGCCTTAAAGAAGTCTGTACTTCACTTCCAACCACTTTTTTCCCCCTTCTCTTTTCTGTGTATATTACTATAGAGATAAGGATGAGCAAGCAGGAATTTTCTATCTGCTTGTGTCCTTTAAAAATGTCACCCACTCAGATAAGAATTGGTCCAGCGACTTTGGAAGCAAGATTCAGAAAGTGACTAAAATGTTCATACCTTCTACCCAGAAATCTCACTACTAGACACAAACCCCAAGGAAGTCCATGTTAGAGAGAAAGGCCCAATATAGACCAAACATTTACAGCAAGATTCACAGTGCTCTGCAGAAGCAAACCAACAACAGAGGAATAGATTGTGTGGTAGATGAATGTAGGAATAGGGACAGAGAAAAAACCTGTGACTTCATTGGTATAGAGAAGCAGGGAAAAAATTTCTTCCATCAATATAAGTTGTCATCTCCACTGCCACCTGTAATCTGGGGTCTCGAGAAATTAAGTGACTTTTCCAGGGTCTCCCCAATCATGAGATGTGAGAGACAGAACTTGACCTTGCTCTGAGGCCACTCCATCCATTACAACACAGTGCCTAACAGACTAACGTCATGGGATATTATTGTGCTATATGAAACAATGAATATGAAGAATTCAGAGAAACACCAGAAGACTTATATGAACCGATGCAAAGTAAAGTAACACAACCAGAAAAATAATATAATGAATCAATCAACATTCAATAAGAGCCTAACAAATGGAACATCAATAAGGAAAAGTGAAAAAAGAAGACTCTGTAATAACAATAATGTCTTACCTAATAATGAAGGTTTTGCCCACTAAAGCTACTACCGTGTTTAAGACCATCTCAAAGGACTGAGATGCATTGATAGATTTATGCATTTGCACACACTAGAGATAGCAGGAGGAAAATTTTTATTTCAAAGTAAAATGATAATATCCACATGTATTATTTATACTTCAAGTACATTTGCACAGATAGGAGAAATTATAGTAAAATTACTAAAAATTATTTTGAAAATTCTTGCATCACCTGACATAATGTGCCTGATCTTTTTAATGTTAAGGTGACAGCACAGCTGAGAGAATTATCCCAAAAGAATGTTTCACAGGCTTGTTGCCCAGGGTGGGAAAGAGCCCATCTGGAGAAAAAGAAAACCCACTAACAGTGGCAGAAAGGGGTCAAAAACAATTTGCCTTCTCTTTGGCATTTTGCTTAAAGCTGGCACTGTTCCCACCTAATTTCTGCTACCCCAAAGCATTTTGTGGCCCTTTCAGAGAAAAAAGAGACACTGTCCTTACATGTTCAGAGAGAGGGTCAAAGATATTCAAGTCTGATGCTTCTTGGGGTACTATTTGCAAATAAAGACCCCCTAGGTTCTTTCAGAATTGCATGAGATTTCCAAGCCCCCCTCAGCCAACTCTTACCTGGAAAAAGAGTCCTTCTACATTATATTTACCAAGTGCCCAGCTAGCCTCTGCCCAAAGATAAGTTCATCTTGGAAGAGCTCGATGTATTATGAGCTTTCCTTCCATCATGCTCTGACTTGCCACATTCTAACTTTTGACCACTGCTCCTACTGTCATCATTGGAGGGCCCAAGAAGAGTAACTCAAACACCTCTTTAATATAATGACCTATTATGCCCCTTGTCCTTGAGCCTTCTCTTCTCCAGACTAAATAGCCCCCATCTCTTCTAACTGTCCCAAGAAGGCATGAACTAAGCCTTTCACCATATTGGTCACCCTCCTCTCAACACTCTCCAGCTTATCGATGCTGATTATTTTTTTTTTAACTCAAGGGCAAGAAAGACCCTCAAAGCTCCAAGAAGCAAGCCCTGGCCTTTGGCCCACATAGATTCCCTGTTACCCAACTACACTCAATTCTTCTCCCTCTCCCAAAACCTGATGAAAAGCAAGATAGATTTATTCTGTCTCTTCTTCCCTGTGACAGAAGCACAGAAAATTTCTAGGCTTACCTATGGCCTCCAAGTAATATTTACAGAAAACCATAAGCAGGCCTATATATCGGGAGTTTTACTAGAATGCAAACGTTTCCATCATTCAGGAATCAGGAGAGAAAAATAAATCTCCTTCCCAACAACCCTTACCTGGTCAAGATTTGAAGCAGGAAATTATCTGCTGCTAGCCAGTCTATTCTAGGAATTCCTGAACAAATCTCATCATTTCTAGGGGCAAAAATAAAGACGGGTCCAATCTCACTGTCACTTTAGAATTGTTTGTCCATAGTGCCAGTAAGGTCAATGTCTGAAGATGCAGGTTAAAAAAATAAAATGCCCATCCCCAAGTCATCATGGGGAAAAAACAAAGTCAGGCTTCCTAGACTTTAAATAATTAGATTACATCCCGCAGGCTCACTTCCTCTCCTCCAGCCTCCCACTGTATCTGGCTGCGTCACAGCTCTATCATTGGCTTTGCCAGGCTCTCTTGCCACTGACCTGATGGGAAGGGAAGGGTCGCCAGCATCCCACCAGTCCTTGGGGGGGCTGATGTACATACACCAGAGCTCCCAGCTGTAGCCATGGGCTGAGTTCTCATACCGCTGCACCTCAAAGTTGTCTTGTTTGATGTTGTCGATGGAGGGGAGGATCACCCTCTTCCGGTTTTCCTGGATTCTGGACAGGACAGGCTCAGCCCTGAGAAACAGGAGAACAGAGGCAAGGTAGCCGGGTTAGTTCACCTGAGACATCCCAGCACATGAATGGGACAGAGTCTAGCATTCATTTAATCAACAAGTATTTTTTTTTTAAATCAAATACTATGTGCGAGGCACTTTGCTAGATGAGAATAAAGCAGTCCCTGGCCTCAGAGAGCTTACATTCTATTGATGATAGGTTAGCTGATAAGGTAAGGATTAAAAGTATCTTCTGGGTATCAGAGGTAGGAATGTTTGTTGCTGTGGTCATTTATATAGAACAAGAAGGGTATCCAACCAAACCCCTCAATTTACAGATGGAGAAACTGAGGCACAGAGAGATGAAAAGATTTAGGATTACGGGTTCATTTCTGGAAGGGACCTCCTTTAAAGGCCTCCCTCCCTAACTACCTCATATATATTTTGTTCTCATTTTAAAAAGGAGGAAACTGAGTCTCAGAGAGAAAAGAATTTAGGATCATTGGATTACAGATTTAGAGCTAGAAAGAATCTCAGTGGTTGTGTAATTCAACCCCCTCATATTACAGAATAGCAAACAAAAGGAGATCATTCATTTGCTGAAGGTCACACGGGTCATAAGTATTACAGTCGGGATTTGAACCCATATTTTCTGACTCCAGGAGTCAGTCATTTTTCTTCAACACTATATCATGCTCCCTGGATGTCCCCTGTACTACATTAGGGCCCCTAGTGCACACCCTCTGAAAGCTGCAAACGTTAGCAGCCACGTTAGAAGTGAGCTAGGTTGCCCCAAATTCCCATTTTGGAGAATGATTTGCCTTACACCCAGTGTTTTCAAAAGGTTTCTCTCCTGTCAGTGATAGATTAGGTCTAATTTCCTGCAGGTACTTGATTCCCATTCTGGAAAATAGGTCAATTCTGCCTGTGATGGAATGTTTTTAATGTGAATTTCACTGTATTATATATTCTCTTTGCATTAGCATTATAGCTAATTGATCAACCCTAAATTGATTTTTTAAAAAGATTTCATTTCATTGATTAACAATGCTGGAGAGAATTAAATGTCATAAAGCAAAAGGCAGAGAGATGCCTGCCTTATCATCAATGTCTTTCATTCTTCCAAAGCCCCAAGAAGAATCAGGGCTCTTTGTGAAAAAACATACAAGTAAAGGAGAACACTGGTGGTTTGTTGGAATGAGCACTGACTCTTTTAGTCAGAAGAACTAGGATCAGATCCTGTCTCTGTGTGATACTGGGTAAGTCACTTCACTTTGAAGGGCCTTGGCTTCCTCATGAGCAAAATTATTCCAAAACATGTAAAGTCAGTCCCAGCTCTAACCTATGATCCCATGTGCTATTTCCATGGAGGGCTCCTCACTTTCCAGAATCTTGAAAGAGACATGGCTCTCAGATATGAGAAAGATAATGGTGCCCACTCAGGCTGTGGAAAGAACTAGATAGAAAGAACTTAGAGCTGTATCTTTTGTCTAGAATTTGTCACCTTTAATTTGCAGGCACCAAAGTACCTATTCCATCCTTTGCCTCTTTAAAGGAAGCAACAATATTTGTTCATTCCCTCTCATTTACCCATTCATTAATTCATTTAATGACCATTAAGTGCCCTCTGGACACAGGGTCAAGACAGAACATGGTCCCAGCTTTGATGAAGCTCATAAGCCCAGTAAGGGGATCGCACAGCCTGGCCCATTGGTCAGCGCCTAATAGGCATTTAACAAATGCTTGTGGAATGTTGCACGCTCATTCGGTTTTCCATGTACAAATGAGAGGTGTACGTAGGGAACCTCATTTGTCACACGCTCAAATGAAAGCTATGGTTGATCAAAGTGCTTTATAATGGGGCTTTATGTTCATGAGGCCCTGCTCAATAGAGATCTTCAAATACGGTCCAGTTCATCAGTTCTCGTAAAAGGGATTCGTTCATTCAACCATTCGATCGTTCAGCAAATAGCTATAAAAACGGGGGGGTGGGGGCGGGAGGAGACACTGATTCTGATGTCCAAGGACTAGGCTCTGATCATGCTTGGGATGCCGGCAATCAGAATGACCTTGGGCAGGTCACTTCTCTCCCTGGGTCTCAGGTTTGTCATTTGTAAACTGGGGATATTGATCTCAGTGGCCTCTGATGGCCTTTCTAAATCCTAAATCTGCTCCGTGACCTTGGCCCTCAATTGTGTGGGGAGAAGACCAGGAGAAGACTAGAGAAGACTTGGGGTCCTTCCCAACTACAGACTTATGCACTTAGGATCCTATGGACCTGACAGCTGTACTAGGTCCTGGTGATGTAAAGAGAAAAACCATACCTGCCCTCCAGGGGCACTCCATCCAGTTGGGTGTGGGTGAGTAGCCACAAAGTGTGTCTGATGGAGATGTAAAATACAGGGGAAGGAGGATTAGAAAAGGTCTTGTGTGTTGACTTCTCACTCCCACATGGGCCGGCCTATATGGTCTTAGAAGTGCCATCAGACACCAAAAACACGATAGTCAGTGGCTTATTGCTAAGTGATTAACAACAAGCTTCCAAAAAACATACACACATACATGGCACAATTGCAAGTTTAATTGTCATTTAACGATGCACCTTCTCCATCACTTTCTGAAGTCTGAACCGTCAGCCACACAACCAATAAATAAACTTTTATAAAGCACTTACTACTGATCAGGAACAGTTCACTGGAGATATAAAAAATGGCAAAAGACAGGCCCATACCCCTGCCCCCAGGAGCTTACAGTCTGATGGGAGGGACAGCAGGCAAACAAAGCAAGCTCCATGCAGGATAAATAGGAAATAATTAGCAGAGGGAAGGCAGGAGAATTAAGAGGGGTTGCGGAAGGCTTCCCATAGAAGGTGGGGTTTTAGTTGAGACTTAAAGGAAGCTAAGCAGGGAGCTGTACTTTTAACCCATTTCTAAGGGTTAAAGGCGAACATTTAATCCATCAATCGATAAGCATTTATGAAGCACCTACTGTATATGGGGCACTGAGCTAAGCACTTGGAGTTTAACATTTAACAGCCAGCTCCCACCCATCCCTGGATAGAATACACAATACCGCATTGTGAGTGCATCAGAAGAGTGTAAAACAAAATTCTACATGAGGTCTGCAAGGGAAGATGATGCCTGACAGGAAAGATCAGGGAAGGCTTCCTGGAAGAGGTGACAGGTTCTTCAAAGCATTGAGTGAGCAAAGCAGCTCAGGACCTGCCAGGCAGGTCAGAGGCTAAATAGCAGCTGGTCCATTTTGGATGGAATGTAGCGTACCAGGAAGGAACAACAGGAGAAAAGACTATAATTAAACACAGTGGCACCAGATTGAAAAGAGCCTTGAATGTCAGACACAGAAGCCTAAACTCTACTTGGGAGCTAAAAGGGAATCACCACCCATTTCTGAGAGTTTTGATACACACCTCTGTCAAAGGGAAATTGTTCCAACAGTCTTAAGTTGGAAGAGAAGGGGAGTGGGGCTGGGGAGGAGGGACAAGAGAAGAAATAGAGTCACCCAAACCAAAATTTGCCCACTTTCCCATTTTTCCCAGAATTAGCCCCATTATCAGTCTCATTCCCCTTTGAAATCCATATCTCCCTGACGCTGCTCAGGGCAGACAAATGGAGCTAGGTGGTACCTACCAGCCAGCAGTAAACTCCACATGGGCATCAAAGAAACCAGTGATCTGCCCAGTGGCCACCTTCCAGCCTTCAATCCGTGCCCGAATGAGGCCTTCTCTCTTCTGGTTCCGTACCACCTTCACCAGCCCTGGATACCGTTTATGCACGTACTCTTCCAAAGGCGCCTTCAGCTCCTCTGCGAGAGACAAAACCATAGGAAAATCTGGTTGGAGTCTGATTTCAGATTTGTGCTAGCCACACTGGGAAGTCAGGGAGGAATCTGATCACCCCCAATCTCTGCCCCACTGAGAATTCCAGAGTTGAGTCCTAATAAGGATTAAGGAGTCCCAAAGTCAGGACATCACCTCTAATCTGCATCTTCAATAATCATCTTCTTTACCTTATCCTGAGATGAGATCAGGTAAGGAAATAGCTTAGATAAGACTACAGAGTTGGGAGTCAGAAAAAACCTGAGTTCAAACTCTGCCTGTGATACGGTTGGATAGAGTGCTAAAATTGGAGTTGGGAAGAACTGAGTTATCCTCAGTTATCTCATCTGTAAAATGGGAACAGAGCTCACAAGGGTGGTGTAAAGATCAGATGTCGTGCTTTGTGATCGTGAGACTTTCCATAAATGTGAGTTGCTGTGATATGGTGGGACCCAACCCCAGGTGGTGTCCAGTCTGCCACAGGAGGGTCCATGAGAGACCAGGGAAGAAACCCTCAGCCCCCTAAGTCCTTCTGCCTGCTTGAGTCCACTGCTTCAAAGGTCCCTGGCTAATACACTAGCCAAACAGCATTTCTGTAGGACATGTATTTGATCTGCAGTCAAAGGGCATGGGTTCAAATTCAACCTCCAATATTGATAACCTGTGTGACCTTAGTCAAATCATTTCACTCATATGAACCTCAAACAGGAAAAAAAAAAGCTGGACTAGATTTGGGACCCTCTGATGTCTTCACAGCTAGGAGATCTTCTGGGAAGGGTTCATTTTATTCTCATTTTGTGTCTGTTTGTCCAGGCTTATCATTTCAATGATATTGGAGCCCCTGGTAAAGAAATTCCCTCTAACAGGGAAGATCAACATTTTCTGCATCTTACAGTCTTAAAAAGCTAACTGGGGAAAAAAAGCTAACTGGGAGCATGGAACATTTAAACAACTCGTCCAAGGTCACCCAGTCCTGGAGGAAACACTTGAACCCAGTCCTTTCTGACCCTGAGGCCAACTCAGTATCCACCAAGTCACACACGCTTTCTCAAGTGGGATAGTTTTTCTGGACCTTGTTGACCTTCCATCTACCACTCCCATCATTTTCATCCTAATTGCTTGGGACAAGCTTTCCCAATGAAAGTGCATCTAATCATGAGGTTTGGGTGTTTTATGGTGGAGGTAAAAAAGCGAAGCCTGAACTAGGTCTGAGAGCAGGGGGCACGTTCTTTAGAATGAAGAGACTACAAGACATTCTTAACATATCAACAGATCTAGATTCTCATACTTCCTCTGTCTTTGATTAGGTCTAAGACCTTGGACAGGTACTGGAATGGAAAGAGCATCAGTTGGCAGTCAGAGAGGCTGGGTTTGAATCTCCACTCAACTTTTTCATTGTATGACCTTGGGCAAATCATCATGTACTGCCTCAGTTCTCTCACTTGGAAAATGAAGCAGTTGGACTAGAGGACCTTTGAGGTTCCTTCTGACTTTGGATAATGATCATATGAGCTTGAATCTCTGCACAGGCTTCACCACTTTCCTCCCCTCCCTTGCCATTAACATAATGTTCTTAATCATTTTTGCATCAGGGACCCCTTTGGCAGCCCGATGAGGCCTGTGGACCCCTCAGAATGATGTTTTCAAATAATTGAAGGAAATATTCATTTTCAGTTAGAGACAAGTGAAAATAATGAGGTCTGGTTTGCCCATCCAAGTTCAAAGACCCCCTGAAATCCATCCTTGGGTTTTTGGGGGGTCTGTGAATCCTAAGTAAAACACCCTTGGCCGAGAGGAAGTCTCACTAGGACCCTTCATAGTTTTCCTTGACTTTTCATCGTGCCATTTCAATACATTACAATTAAATGCCAACTTTGTAAAAGGTGCCATGTTGGGCACTAAGGATATGAAAACATAAACTGCCCTTAAGCAGCGTACATTCTTTGGGTAGAGGCGGACGGTAATAGTTCCCAAAATAAATGCCCAAAACATGTAATGTCAACACAAAGTAATTTTATTGATCTGGAGTAGGGCTGTAGGAATGAGGAGTCTCATAAACTTAGTGGCCCATGAGCTGGCTTGGGGGCAGGAGGGAATAACAACAAACAGAGATTCCAAGAGGCCAAGGAGATGAAGGAACACAACCCAGACATTGTGGACAGGGAATCCACAAGAGGTGCCCACTCCTGACCCCAGCATCCTCTTTTGCCTTCTCTCCTGTTTTCCTACTTTTTGCTGCTCTCAGATTACTGTACAGACTATGCCCAACAGTCCTCTTTGGCCAGGAGTTAACTGCCAACAAACTTTCTTCAGGTTCTCTGGGCATGGTTTTGAAAAAGGCAGGTGAAATGATGCTACTCCCTCAGTCACAAAATCCAAAGATGTGCCATCATCCACAGAAGTAGCTTTATCCTACATCAGACTACCAGGAATTGATAGGACAGGGAAAAGACAACAAATTCATCAATTTAACTAGCAAGGTCAAGTTTTGGGGGCCACTGGACTCTGCTTCCCACCCTCCCCAATCTCCAGTCCCAGACATTGGTGCCTGATGATTCAGTTTCTATATCTATGATGTCTGCTCCTAAGACTGGTCTAGAATCCACCTTCTAAGTCCCCTGATCCCAAGAATAAATCAAGGATTTGTGCTTCTTTGGGGAGACCCTAAGTTCCATGGATGATAAGCCCTTAAGCTAAAAGGGCAACACAAGGACACTTAATGACTTGGTCTCTCGGATAAGTGAGAGGTATTACCCAGGGAGAAGAATGACAGATCACTGTAGGCTCATGGCTTTCCCTGGAAGGCCCAGCTTTCCATTTCTTTTCATCTGTGTGCTCTGAGAACCCGCTCCTCTCATTTACAACTTCACTTTTATTCTGTCAAAGAAACTCTGGCCTTCACTGGCATGCTACGCACATACACACAACCTAATAAATGCACAAATGGGCATACTGGTACATGGATCCCCATTCCATTACCCCACAGAAGGCACTGACCTGTAAGATGGTCACCACGGCTAAGAACATCAGACTAGACTTAGATGTGGGAAGGCAGAACTTAGTTCTCCATTCGCTTTATGAACAGCCTTTTGATTTTAAGCCTCTTCTAACAAATAAAAGCATTTCTGCTTTGAGAACATCTAATAAATAAAAGCATTTCTGCTTTGAGAGAGTCTAATAAATAAAAGCATTTCTGCTTTGAGAGCTGTTTCCCTGACAATCCTCTCCCGTGGGTGCTGCTTCTCTCTTTCATGTGATGGAGGAAAGCAGCCCTCCGCGTACCTACATCCCATGTCTCTATGATTGCGGTGACTTCAGCTCTCTGCTGATTTCCTCAAAGGAAACCAAACATTTCTCAGAATTCACATCTACTCTAAAAGGTGTCAAAGAGGTGGGGAGTACATGTTTTCTTTTGAAAATCAGAACTTTAAGTTAGAGCAAAGATTTTTCAAATGTTGAACCAAAAGGTAAGACATCAACTTTGTTGAACGTGATAAATCGGCATGGAAATATTTCCTACTGGGTCTCAGTAGAATTCAGACAATAGGAGTTCACTTTGTTAGGGCCAAGGCTAAGGGTAGGGAAGAACTCAGATCCCAGGACCCAGAAGAAGACTAATGATAATAAAACAGGTAGACTTGCAATCTTACCCCTCAGCAACAACAACAATAAAAACAAAACCAAAAACAAACAAAGACAAAAAACAAAAAAACTTGCTTTGTGGGCCCATTAAAGAGTAAAGAAAAGTCCACAAGGGGAATCTGAGATTTAGTTGAGAAGGATTATGCCCTCTCATCCATGAATTGCTTCTTTTCTTACACATTCAGCATGGGTTGTCATTATACAGAATCATCATCATCATCACCATCATCATTATCACCATCATCATCATCACCATCACCACCATCATCATCATCATCACCACCATCATCATCATCATCACCATCATCATCATCATCATCTATTAATCAAGTACCGACTTTGTGATAAGACCTTTGCTGGAAACTCGGGCTGCTGGTCAATAAGTCAAGTCAACAAGCATTTATTAAGCACCTACTATATTCCTGACACTGTACTAAGTACTAGAGATATGAATAAAGACAAAAACAGTCCTTGCTCTCTTCAAAATCTGGTGAAAGAAGTTGATGTTTTTTAGTATATCCAACTGCCAACAGGTTCTCCAAATTCCAAGAGTATCCCCAAAATGCCCCTATAACTGCAGTGATCTCTTAGGAAATCCTCATGGACTGCAATCCAAAATGGAGGCCAAGTTGGCTCCAGCTTCTTGAGCTCTGTGCAGCTGTTTGGCTGCTCTCTCTTCCTGGCTGGATGACCTTGGGGTGCTTCCCAGAACTTGCTTCCAAGGGATGCTATCCCCAGCTATTAAGCAGATGTGCAAGTGTCTTAACATTGAGTCCATCTGAAAAATATTTTGATAATGATTTCAATATTATTGGTTTCCCTTGTAATCCCATGTGACTTATGTATTTTAATTTTTTCCACTGAGAAGGGGTCTGCAAGATTCACTAGTCTGCCAAAGGGTTCCACAACACACAAAAATTAAGAACCTCTGGTGTATGTAGGGTGAGTTCTGGCTTCTGCAAGACCATAACACATTTCAAGGGAGGCTTTTTCTACAAAGCTCACAAAATAATCCAGATCCTTCCATAGAAATCAGAATTGAGAGACTAAGGAAATTATAGACCCCTCGAGGACAGGATCTATTTCGCTTTTATGTTTGTATTGTTCATGCCTAATAGTACCAAGCACATAGTAGGTACTTGTTTAATGGATGCCTTTTAATGAATGCCACTTGGTTGACTGAATCTATAGACATGGTTCGAAAGGATTGAAGCATATCCAGAAACAGATCCTCCCCAAATCCAAGTCCTTCTAAGTCACTGTGGACCAGTAAAGATATCTGCAATGTCTCCTCAAAGCCATGGAGATGAAAAGTGTTGCCTCCCTGTACAACGGCTGGTATACCAATCCCTGAGAAAGGCAAGTGACTTAGTTAATTTCTAGTGTAGACAGTGCTTTCTTTCAAGCAGGAAAGCTCTTGTTTGAACCACTTTACATAGAAATCATTCTACAACATATTATATACCTTGGAGTTCTTAAAAATATTTTTAGTCTAATTCGCAAAATGTTGACATGTGCCAGGCACTGGGGAGGAAGGAAGGAAAGAAGGAAAGAAGGAAAGAAGGAAGGGAGGGAGGAAGGGAGGAAGGAAAAAAGAAATAACCCTTTCCTCTTCAGGACTCCAAATAATATTGAGAGATATAATAAATACCACACACAGATTAGCAGAGAAACGGGGCAAGAGGCGTTACTACTCGCTAGGGAGATCAGGCATGGTTTCCCCTAGGAGCGCCTTGTAAATCTGGAAATTACCAATGTAATAACCTCAACAAGTATAAATAATCAATGAGGAAGGAACACCAAACAAGGCCATAAAACCCAAACTACTTACATTGTGAAAAAGGCAGGAAGCCAGCCAGACTTCGGGCAGAACGTTAGGAATTTACCTACTAACTGTCTGTAATACAGAATCAAAAAATGGAAAAAGTGACCAAGGGAACGTGGGAGCCATTATTATTTCCCCAAGGCTAAACAGCTGAGTGACAACAGGGGCTCCCCCAAAATCCTTAGTGTCGTTTTCAAGCTTTTTAAGCTAAAAGCAACACTAAGACTTTGGGGATGCCCCATATTTGGGCACCTCTGTCTCTTTATGTTTATAACGAATGCCAGGAAATGTTTGTTTAAGTAAAAGACGTGAACAAAGTCTATCAGCAAAGCAATGCATCAGCAAATGTTCTAACAGCCCTATGGGCCAGACACAGCACTAAGAACTGGCGAATAGTCCTGTCCTCAAGGAGGGTACAGTCTATCAGGAGAAATAACATGTACTAAAATAAGTTATAGATGGATGGATTGATAGATATGCGCACACACACTCATACATACACACATGATACTGTTTGTCTTTCATTTTCAGAGGACCAGTGGCAATGAAGTGATGTCTTGACTCTCGAGTACACTGGGTTTAAGTGAGGCAGAGCTTCACAAAGTCAACAGCCTCACTCTCTCCTCCAGAGTCATCAAAGTCCACTGGCAAGTCAAAATTCGGGACAACTGATGACGACCCAGGATGCAGTGGAGGATCTTGGTGTCTTCCATGTCTGACCAAGCTCTGAGCACTCCACAATGCCTGCTTCACCTTCATGGCTGTTGGAACCAATTGTTCCCATCTGCCCATTTTAGCAGGGAAGTCTTCACACACTTGGGGTAGACACATCCCTTAACTCACCTAAGACTTTGAGCCCTGGTGGTTACCCTCAGTCTGGTTCAGCCAATCTACCAAAACAGTTTGCTAGGGTGTGGTCACTGAACATGCTACAGCTTCTTGGAGGCACAGGTGAGAGTTGGGGGGCAGGTAGACACCAAAGGTAGACAAGCAGCCCTGAAAAGGGCCCAGCAGCCCTCTCATCTGGGGTGCAATTCTTCCTGAACACCCCATATACATGTATATATATGATATGAATGTATACACACATATGTGTGTATGTATACATAACTTATATATGTTTCTGCATGTGTGTGACTACATATGGATATATGTGTATATGCCTATGTATATGTGCACATAAAATTATAAAATCATCTTGAGGTTAGAAAGGCTCTAGCACATGCAGTATTCAGGGAAGGTCTCATATAGGATGTGGCATTTGACTTAAATTTTGGAAGAAATTAGAGTTCCTAAAGGAGAAGGAAGCACATTCCAGGTGTGTGGGACCAGTTGTGCAAAGTCACAGACATGGGAGAGGGAGTGTCACATGTGAGGGACATCAGAAGGCCATTGGGTTCAACCTGAAGAGTTCAAGAAGGGAAATAATAAATAGTAAGCCAGGTGGGGGAGGGCTGTAGCTGGTAAACTGAGGAATCAGTATTTTATTCTAAAGGTGAGAGGGAAGCCCTGGTTGCATGAGTACCAACAATAAATATTGATTTGCTCCAAGTCTGCTAAGTGCCTCTCCATCTATGGGCTCATAAAGTTTTGTTGTTGCTATTTTTCATATCATAATGGTCAATATGGATTTCCTTCCCCTAATTCCTCCTCCTTCACTTTGCACCATTCTCTGCATCTTTCCATATTTCATTGAATTCTTCGTATTTCTGGTGTCTGATGCCGTAAAATTCCATTATAGTAAAAGACTCTACTTCATTCTGCCATCTCCCAATCACCGTATATATGAGCTATTTCTGCTTTTTGGCAATCCCAAATAAAACAGCTTTGAATATTTTAATGCTGATGGGTGTTTTTTTCCCTTTTAATAACATGCTTAGGATGCTGCCCGAATGGGGGCCAGCAGATCAAAGGCTGTGATCGGCTCGGTAGCTCATACTGTAAATTACCAGCTCTTTCTGAAAAGAAGGTCCTGATTGATGGCTCTAGCAGTGACGTTCCTGCTTCCTGACACTGGGTTTTGTGTCTTGTGATTTTCAACTATTTGCATCCATCAAAGCAGAAGAATACAAGGTGATGCTTCAAGGTTGTTTTAAATGAGCATTTCCCTGATTATTAGAGAGTTCTGATCATTTTTTTAAATGATAATGAATAGTTTTTTGTTTCCTCGTTTGAAAATTGTCTGTTCCTATCCTTTGGGGGAATGTGCTGCCTTCTTAAAGAGGATATTCAATCTGATTTGGATATTTTGGAGGGGAGGGTGACACTCTGAGTACTGCTTTTGGTCATACTTCAGAGTACAGGTCATTACCTTCTTTTATTCCCCCTACAAGGCCAGACAGTCAGAGTTCACTCCCATTGCCCTTGTATACACTTATAGTAGTACTTCCATCATCACCCCTGGAGCCTCGAAGGCTTCTACATCACCAAAAAATAACAGTCACAGAACCACCAAACCTTAGCATTGGAAGGGGCCTCAGTGGCATTCTCATCCTGGTTATACGTAAGTGTGATCCCCAAAATGCCACAAGGGAAAGGGAAAGGAATAAGCATACATATGGCACCTATTATATGCCTGAGCTAAGTACATTTATTATTTTTTTACCTATATTATCCCATTTCAGCCTCACAAAATCCCTGTGAGGTATGGATTATAATTACCCCCATTTTACAGATGAGGAAACTGAGGCAAACAGAGGTGAAGTGACTTGCCCAGGGTCACACCACTAATAAGTGCTAAAGTTGGATTTGAACTCGGGTCTTCATGATTCCAGGCTGGGTGCTCTATCCATTGTAGCACCAGCTGCTCCCAAAGGACAAGTGGTCGTCCAGTCTCTCACTCAAGACCTCCAGGGAGGGTGAGTCCCCACATCTCCACTCTGCTACCTGTGTGACCTTGGGTTAGACATTGAGGCCCTTTGGGTGGCCATTTCTGTAAAATATACATGTGAGATAGAAGGTGCCATGTATAAAAAGAGAAAGTTGGACTGGCTGGCCTCTGGAATCCCTTTCAGCTCAAGATGGAAGATGCTATGATACCTGCCCCTCTTCCCCCATCCCAATGATTCTCCTACGTCATGAGCTCAAGTCCCCCTCACCATCTCCATTGGCCTCTTCAGCATCTAAAAATCCTAAGAGCTCTAGGTGTAGTTTTCAGGGGATCCATAAACATGAATAAGGAAAACATCACATCTTTATTTTGATATAATTATCTTCCTTTGCAATCCTATGGGTGTTTTTAAAAAAATTTTATACATTTACAAACATTATTCAGAGAAGGCGCTCATAGTCCCCAGACTGCCCAGGACACACAAAAAGGTTAAGAACCCCTTATCTAAGATGATCACTTGTACAAAGGATATCAGCCTGCAGTGGTAAAGGGAATTTCCTTACCTGGGAAGTTTCTTTGCCATCAAAATCATGGGTCTAGTCCATATCTCTATCTCTATTGCTATATATTTTACTGAGGGATGGAGATACAAAGAGAAAAGTGAAATGGTCCCTGCCCTCAGGGGGTTTACAGTGTATTGAAAGAGAGAACATATCTCTGTACAGATATAGACACAAAACAATCAGTCCATATCCAACTCCTTATTGACAGACAAAAAGTGCTCCATGAATAGGGAATGGTCTGAAATCTGACCCTTGGAGAGGTCTGAAACATGGTCTCCCTATCATTTGCTGAGCTAATGAGCAAATGTTTTTGATGGTCCAGAGCTGAGCATTCTAGGAATGGAGGAGCAGGAATGACTGACAGAATTCATACAAAAGGAAAGCCATTATACTTCTTGCCCTATGGATGAATGGGCTCAGTAACGGAAAGGATAATGAGATGCCCTGAGAACTTGGATTGACAAGGCTAAGGAATCAATCATTTGTACTAATGATACACAGGTGGTGGGGCTGAGGGGGTGATCTGGAAAGAAATTCTGAATCTTAAGTACATTCTTAAGTTCTTCCTCAAACTCTACCATTAATTAGAAAATTTGCAGGTGCTTAACTTGTTAATTCAATTCTCCTTTACCAAAAAAAATTTTTTTTCTAAGATACATATAAATTTTAATTTAGAATTATACCCTAGAAGCTCTTAGATTGTGCTTATCCTTTGATGCAACAATAACAGCAGGAGGTTTATACCCTCAAAGAAAGAGAAAAAGACTCCTATGTACAAAAATGTTTTTAGTCTCTCTTTTTGTAGTGACAAAGAACTAAAAACTAAGGGAGCATCCATCAACAGGGGAATGGGTAAATAAATTATATGGTATATAAATGCAATAGAATACTTCTATGTCAAAAGAAATGATAAAAGACATGGTTTTAGAGAAACATGGGGAGACTTGCGTGAACTGATACAGAGGGAAGTAAGCAGGACCAGAAGAACCTTTCAGACAAAAACAACAACATTGTAAAGACAATTTTAATGACTTAAAAACTCAAGTTAACCCAATGACTAACCATGATTCTAGAGGACCAACAATGAAGCATGTTACTCCTTCAGGACAGAGAGGTGATGAACTCAGGTTGCAGATTAAGGCCATTTTTTTTTTGGACACATTGAATGTGGAAATTTGTTTTGCTTGTCTTTGCATGTTACCTTATAGGGCTTCTGTTTTTGTCTTTATTTTACCTTGAGGGAGGGGGAAATGGGAAGAAAAAAAGTTTTTCTTCATCAAAAAAATTAAATTTTATTTTAAAAAGTTTTTAAATAGTTTATACTTGATTTTACTTAATGCATGGTGATCTATCAGTCATACTAATGTCAATATTTCTTAATTATCATCTTGTCATCCATCCCTGATGGGTTCTTATTCCTCATCATTGGGACCATCTGTAGTTCCCTCAGGCCCTAGAGCAAAGCATTCCTGCTGAATGACCTCACTACATAGACTAGGGCCTAGTCTTTACTGCAAGCATCCTAAATGGGTCCTGACTTTGCTCTTCATTCTTCTCCACTCAACAGTGGCATTAGTAGGTAATATAAGTATAACAGCAGCATAACAACTTAACTCCAACATGGTGCCAGGTGAATAGGTGGCTGTAGGCACTAAACCAAAAGGGTGGCTGTATTTAGGTCGGGAATAGCTCATTTATGTTCTTCCATAGAGTTTCAGAAATATTTTATGCCCTCAAATGTCGTTTGTTCCCCAGCATATCCTGGAGCTATATTATTCAACAAGATCAAGAATCCCTGGCAAAGAAAACCAGAAAACTAATGACCGCCAAAGAAATGAGTACACTTGTCAAAGTTGACTTTCTTAGAAATAACCAAGTTCTTAGCTCTGTATCTCCACAAACTCTGCTCTGCCTCAGGCCATGCCACTCTTGTGCCTTCCAAACTCAATAAAATCCTGGAGAAAGCAATGCCAATTTTAGAAACCTTACACTGTGGCAGGCTAGGCACTCTCTCAATTTCTTTTTTGCTGGTTCATCACATAAGTTACTGACATTTATCCATCCTAAAATATCAGTGAGGCAGCATGATGCGGTTGACAGGAGTTGGACCTGAGGGTCAGAAGATCTGGTTTCCAGGCTGGTCTCTGACACATACTAGTTATGTGATGGTAGATGAATCAGTTAACCTCCCAGGATCCCTAGGCACCTCTCTAAGAGGGTAAGTTGCAGGCGAACTGCCCATCAACATTGGTGGAAAGAGTTTGCTCCCTATAAAGCCCCTCCAGGAATGCAAGCACAGGTCTGGACCACATTCCACTCTTTTGTCCCCTCCTCCAGCCATGGCATACATCTTCTATTTATATACCTTTTTAGGCTTCCCATCTCTAGCATAAACAAAGAAGGGGCGGCATGTAGATGATAACTCTGTTTTCCACATTTACCAACAGTTGCTTTGTCCACTGCACTACAGATTCTCACAAATTTAATCTGCTGTCCTTTCCCATTACCATGGATTTTCTCATGGTTTATTGGTCCCTTTGTAGTCTCTCTCAGGGATGTTGTTGCAAAGACTTCTGGAACTTGGAATTTCAGAGCTGGAGGACTCTCAGAAGCCACCAAGTCTAATCTGTGCTTAAAAGAAATAAACTAGATACCCTCTCAAACCCTCAGTGACTTTTGCTTGAAGACCACCAATGAGGGACAACAACAATGAGGCTATCCATTTAGTTTGGGGACAGCTGTAATTCTTAGGGTGGTTTTCCTTGCTTCAAGCCCACATTTACATCTTTGTGACTTCTATCCATTAACTTCTATTTCTGCCCCCTTGTTCTCCATCCCAGGGACAAATGGAACAAAAGTCATTCCCATTGCATGTGACTGTTCATTAAGGTTTTTAGAGACAGCAATCTGGTTCCCCATAAATCACTTCTCCAATTTAAACATTCCTGAGGTCCTTCACTCAATTCTTGTATGCTCTGAACTCAAGGATCTTCATTATACTGGTTGCTTTCCTATGAATATTCTCAAGCTAATAAAAGGACAGGTCCTAGACCTGTGCTTTCATTGATGGAGGAAATTTCCACATAAGGAAGCTCCTTCTACAAATGCAGGTCAGCACTTTGTGATTTAGAACCTTAGAGCCACCTAGAACGCTGAGACTTAGAATCATCTAGAATACTAAGTGACTTGCTTATGGTCAGAGGCAGAATTTGAATCCAAACATTCCTTGTTCTGAGTCTGACTCTCCACCCATTATACTACAGTGCAACATACTTCTATTGATTCTCCCCCTTTAAAAAAAATCATGTTTACAAGAAAAACTCAATGTCTTTGGTACTGTCTAGAAACAGTTCCCTCTCATTTTGGATCTGTTCATTTATCTTCCATCAAGAAAACAGTTTTCCTAAAAGAGAGGACAGACAATTATAGAAAATGTTTACAATTCTTTGTGAAATTGTGGTTTACCATCCATTTGTATGTGAAGGTTTTTGTTATCAACTATTATCTGTATTTTTGAGTTACATACAATGCACACTCTGGAAACTGGTAGCTGTAAATTTGCAAAGAAAATTTATCTTGTCCATCACTAATAAATGGCCTCCCATAAAATGTGCTAAGCAGAAGTGAATGCAATATGGCAGCTGTGGGCTGACCAGTGACCCTCCTTAACTTCTAAACATGCACATGGACAAGCGACTCCTCTGAGCTTCCACTGCCATGGTTTTCAACACTCCCCTGACAATGAAGGGTCCTCATCTGAACTCCTTTCTATTATTCTCAAATTTCCAGCAGTGGACAGTGAAATGGGGACGGGTCACTTGATATCTTTGAGAGTAATAAACCAGAAAGTAAGATGCTGCCATATCTCCATACTCAGTCTCACCTAACAAACAAACACTTATTAAGCACCATTTCTCTCTCTCTCTTTCTCCCCCCACCCCCTTTCCTGTCTCTCTCATATGCTCTCTCTCTCCACATATACATACATATATGTTAATGTATGCATGCATATAAGAATACATGTATACGTGCAACACTAAACACTGTTTTAGGTGCTGGGGATGCAAAGACAAAAGTGAAGTAGCCCCTGCCTGCTCTCAAGGAGCCCACACTCTCTCTGGAGAGACAATGTGTATGTACACACACCAAATTTCCATGTAGTCTTACTCAAGACTAGCACCTAATAGTCTTCATATTAAGCCTTGATATTAAATGAATGGCTTTCCTTTCTAACTCTGAGGGTGCTGATATTCTTTGCCTTTCCTATCATTGTTTCTTGACATATCAATTATTAATAATACTTATCCAATAACTAAATAAATAAAATCATAAAATAGTTAACATTAATATAGAACTTTGAGGCTTGTAAAAGACTTTAAAAATATTATCTCATTTTTATGCTCACAACAACCCTGCAAGGTAGGTGTTATTATTAGCCCCATTTTACAGATGAGGAAACTGAAGTGACTTGCCCAGGGTCACACAGCTAGCAAGTATCTGAGGCTAGATTTGACTCCAGAGCCAGTGTTCAGTCCACTGTACTGGCTGGAATGATGGGTCTCTGTTGTAAATGGAAAGGTCCATGTTTCCAGGTCCAGTCAAACTGGACTGCTGGTTGTCCTTCACCCATGACATTCCACCTCCTGTCTTTCTTTTCTTTGCAAAACCCATCCTTATACCATGGTTTTGATTGATTCAAGGAGGAGTAAAGACTTTGCTCACACTCAGTTCTGATTGCTTTGGTTAAATTAAACAGATTCTCTTCCAGTTGAGAAGTCAAATGGGAAGTATTAATAACCCATGCATATATTAGTTATTGGGGCATGCAGGTGGGGGTGGGATATGCATGAACTACTGCCAGGATCAGGAAAGGGCCCATTCAGAAGGGAATGCATGAGCTGAGCTTTAAACTAAACTTAAGCACGGATGAGAGAAGAGAAGAGGGAGAACATTCCAGGCTGGGAGGCTAGCATGTTTGGGTGGGGGGGAGGTTTCCACTATATAAGCAATGACTGTGTTAGCCCTCTGTCCTTTATAAACATTCATTCTCCCTGGTATTTTTTGGAGACTAACAGACTCTCAGCATGAGAAGGGACCTTAGGGGACCTCTCCTTTAAAGCCTGCACCAGAATCTTCTCTCCAGCATCACATACAAGTGGCTGCCATCCAGTGTCTGTCTGAAGCCCTCCTCTCTTGGCTGCCCATCCCACTTCTGAATAGTTTTAATCATTCCAGGAGTTTTGGGGTTCTTGATTTAATGGAAGAAAGAAGGTCAAATACAACAATATCAAGTCTTCAAAGACCCCTGGGTTTAAAAGATTAGTCAAACAGAGCCCTTTTAACAGGTTTGGTAGAAAAACTAGGTGCCTACCCCAGGCAGAAAATAAGCTGGCTTGGTAACTCTCTATATGTTCAAATATCACTGGTAAGAAGGCATCTAAATTTATTATTAATGTTATTATTATTGAATGTTATTATGATAATTGAGTCAGACCTGTGATTTCACTGGTATATGGAATTTCCAATAAGGAAATTCACAAACACACACACACACACACACACACACACACACACACACACACTTGTGTAGGTCAATACTTCCTTTGTAACTTAGAGTCTTAGGGTTATCTGGGGCCCTGAGAAACAACTTGACCAGGATCTCATATCCATTAAGTGTCATAGGCAGGACTTGAACCCATATCAGCCTGACTCTGAAGCCAATTTTCTATCTAAACCACCATGATGCCATTCTGTACACATGTGTATATTAGGTACATTTGTGGGTATATATGTATGTATCATACAGGGTATTCCAAAACTTTTTTTAAGTCACTAAAGCTTGCAACTTCACTCACACTTTTGGGGATACCCGTTTAATGTACTATACATACATGCAGAGGCTGGCTAGGATATGGGGCATAGAGTTAAGGAGATCTGAGTTCAAATCCTGCCTCAAACATTTACTAAGTGTCTGATCCTGGGCAAGTCACTTAACCTGAGTCTGTTTGAATTTTATCATCTGTAAAAATAGAAATAATATGAGCATCTCCCCATTAGGGTTATTGTCAGGGTAAATGGAATAATATCTCTAAACCTCCTTGCAAACTTTAAAGTGCTTTATAAGTCTCGAAACATGCATGTGTATATAATGTGTGACACATATAAACACGGTGTGCCCCAAAAGTTTTAATGTGGTTTTAAGCTATCTTAAAACCACTCCAAGACTTTTAGAATTGTATGCATGTATGTGTATGAATATGTGAATATATGTACATATTTATATGTGTAAATGTGCGTATATTTGTGTACATACATTCACATATATACATATATATGATAGAAGGATAGATGGATGGATGGATAGATGGATGGATGGATAGATGATGAATGGATGGACAGATATAGATACATGACAGAAGGATAGATAGAAGGACAGATAGAAAGATAGATAGACAGATAGATAGATAGATAGATAGATAGATGGATGGATGGATAGATGGATAAATGGATAGATGGATGGATGGATAGATGATACATGGATGGATAGATGATACATGGATGGATAGATAGATACATGACAGATGGACAGATAGATAGATGGATAGATAGATGATTAATGGATGGATAGATAGATACATGATGGATGGATAGACAGGCAGATAGATAGATAGATAAAACATGACAGACAGGGACAGAGACAGAGAAATATGTTCATGTATTATGTATAATTTAAGAAGTACTGAAAGGTCTGCTATCCCAAAGATTCTACTTTCTCACCAACTCACAAGGGGTGAGAAATTATCAGCATCTGTCACTCCCTTGGGTTAAGGCTTTCAAGTCCCCTGTTCAAGCATAAATCTTTCGAGGGTGGGATATAACACCATTAGCACCTACTAAAGTGTCAGCATGAATTAAGTTGACCAGGTTGCCTTTAATCCCTTAGCAGCACCCTAGTGACCTGGGACATAGGACAGTTAGCTATTGATAAAAAAGATTCAGGAAGGCTATTAGGGAGCATGATGAGCTCATCAGAGAGGGCAGGTCAGGTAGGGGTGGGGGTGCAAGAGAACCTGGAGGCTCTGGATACCTCTGGGGATGGGAAGATTCACTCCAGGTGAAGAGGCATGAGAAAAGAGGGAGGGGGTTTTTGAAGTCCAGATGCATCTGCTTTACAATTTTTTTCTAAAGGCCTATCATGAGCACTTATAAAAATAAAAGAAATTTTAAAAAAACCTCATCAGTTGTGTTTTTTTTTTTTAATTAAATAGCATTTGGTTCCCCAGAGACTGAAACAATGCAGGTTCTGGGAGCTTGCTGGGCTCAGCATTCTCAGCCTTGTCACCAAAAGGTCTGAAATTTCACACTTATTTAAGGAACCCTTATCACACCTAACAGATTCAATCAGTCTTAGACGTTTGAGTAACACCATGAAAAAAATAAATTTAACCAATGATTTCTTGTAATTGAGTACCAGAGGAAAATGATGCCTCATCTTGGAAAGGCAGTGGAGAGAGCACAGGCTCTGGGGTAAGAAGACCGCAGCTCACAAGTGATCTCTGTCCTTTGTGGACTTGATCAAGTCTTCAGCCTTCCTGGGCTTCAGCTCCTGCCTCTTAAAATGGGGGAGAGGAAGGACACAGATGAGATGGCCTCTGGTTTCCTTCCTGTTCTAAATCATTGAGTTGAAGATGAGAGAGAGGAGATCCTTCCAAGTCTGGAAACAACTATAAAATGGCAGAGATGTGGGAAAGTCTCTGACAGGGATAAACAATGGGAAAAGACCAGATGAGTTTCAGCCACAAGTCATATGAAATAAAAATTCCATACTCGGATAATGAGGCCAATTTTCTGATGGGGAAATTGGGGGATTGCATACGGTTGAAGCGGAATGGTGGATGGGGAAAGAGAATTGAATGCCTGCATTTGGAGATTCCTCCCTTCCCATCTGCCTCCCACCTCCACCCATATTTCTGGATTCCATCAACCTGAGCCAAGAGTAACAGAACCTCTCCAGCCAGGGGTCCACTAAGATCAGGAACTCTCCTGGGCAGAAACAGACAAAAACTAAGATCACCTAAGAATCTCAAAAGGAACACAACTCCAGACCCACTCATGAATGCTTTCCTTTAGCTCTGGTATTTTTACCTTTAAAAGCAGCAACAGAGGGGTGGCTAGGTGGCGCAGTGAATAGAGCACCAGCCCTGGAGTCAGAAGGACCTGAGTTCAAACCCAGTCTCAGACACTTAACACAAAACTAGCCATGTGACCTTGGGCAAGTCACTTAACCCCAATTGCCCTGCCTTCCCCCTTTCAAAAAAAGAAAGAAAAGAAGAAAAGTAGCAACAAAAGGAATAATAAATCAACCCCGGGACAATGTTCCATCAATCCATCCCAAAGTGTTTCTTAAGTGCCTACTGTGAGTCAGGCCATGTGCTAAGCAATGAGGATAGAGACAGGGAGAGGCGTCCCACGCCATGAAGGAACTGACATTCTATGGGGGGGGGGGGGGAATGACATGAACAGCCCATGAAATAAGGCAGGAGGGGAAATGGACTTTATTTCTGGATCAATCCCAGTTTGGTGTAGTGAAATGATGCTGCAGCTGACCCAAGGGAGGGGGTTGATGCCAAACATGGGGAGAGCCAGAGACTCAATAAGGAAAAAAAGACATAAAGGGAGGGTGTCTTCAAACCAGCTCCATGGGGAGAGCAGAATTGGCACAATGGAAATCCGAAAAGGGAAAGAAGAAAGAAAAGAGGGAAATAATACGGAGACACCCTAGCAAACTGTGCGATCATAGGAGGCAGTCCATGAAAGAAGGTCATCCTGCATTTAGGTATTTTTTTTAAATTATAGTACTAAGAATAACAATTATTTAAAATAGTGATGATTAGGTACATAATATAATGGGGAGGGAGTTTACCTTGAAGCAGAACGATCTGGCTTCACTCGCCATCTCCATGCTCCTACCCACTTGTTTTCATTCTGGCTTCATCCTCTCTAAGTAACATAAATAAAGACTCCCAACCTCAAGAGCACAGTGTCATGCCTGTGGCCAGCAGCCACCTGCCTCAGGGAAGCAGCCTGTGAATTCAAATTGCTTGAGTAAGAGAGCTGTCCAAATCCTGGCTTCCTTTCACCATTGAAGGGGCTTGTCCTCTTGAGTGAGCACAGGTGAGGGGCTGAGGGACTCACAGGAGATGCTGATTCCTTCCCACCATGCAATGGGAGGGAGCTAAGCAATGGAGTGCGGCAGAGGGATCCACAGGAGTTCCCATCAGGTAGGCTCATCCCTAGTAAGGGAGCCCAAGTGAGGGAACATGGAGGAGGAATCTCCATAAGCTCTTTTTCACTGTATTTGTCATTTATTTACAGGAATATTGATCCTGGATAGAGCACCAGATGAGGAATCTGGAAGACCTGAGTTTAAATCCTATCTCACTTACAAGATTCTGTTAAGTCCCAAATAAAATTCTATCTTTTACTGGAAGCCTTCCTTGACCCCTCTTAATTCTAGTGCCTTCCTTCTGTGAATTATTTCCTACTTATCCTGAATATAGCTTGCTTTGTTTGGGTTGCCCCTATTAGACTGTAACCCCCTTGAGGGCAGGCACTGTCTTTTTCCTCTTTCTGTATCCCCAGTACTTTGTACAGTGCCTAGCACATAGTGGGCACTTTAAAAGTCTATTGATTGATTTTTGTGGCCCTGGGCAAGACACTTAATCTTCCTTTGCCTCAGTTTCCTCCTCTGTAAAATGGAGATAATACCAGCATCTCCCTCCTAGGGCTGTTGTGAAGATGAAAAGAGGCAATATTTTGAAGTGCTTCACAAACCTTCAAGCATTAGATAAGTCTTTGCTATTGTGGTTGTTGCTGCTGCTGTGGCTGCTGCTGCTGCTGAACTTAAGGTTTGGTATCTGCTGAAAATAGTGACATATCCATTTAGATACCAAACACCCATCTCTCTTGGTCCCAGTGGACACAAGTTGGAGCAACGGGTGGAAGCTTTATAAAGGCAGGTTCCTCTCAGTCCCTAAAGAAAATTTCCTTAGTCATTCAAACTATCCCAAAAGACAATGGACAACCTTGAAAGAGTGTGGGCTCTCCCTTACAGGAGGGATTCATGCAGAGACTAGATGGCCACCCATCAGGGAATTAATTAGATTCTCCAGCTAGTACCAATTGGCATAAAGGACCCCTGATGCCATCTCTGAGATTCTGTGATCTCTCAGTCAGGTTTTCAAAGATGGACTCTGTGGTCAGAAGAACACCTGTTCTATGGAAAGGGTCAAGAGGGTGTTTTCAAGTCATTGGCTTGACTTTCTTACTACCTGAAGCATAAAAGGCCTGTGGGAGGTTTTAGAGCAGAAGTGCTTAACTTGGAGCGCAAAGATCTCCCTCACCCTGCAAGGAATCTGTGGGTAGAATTCAGGGGATATATGAGATTGGATAGGAAAAAAATTATGAAGGTTTTTCACTAACCTCAAACTAAAATTTGCAATTCTCTTCAATTATGAATTTTAAAAAATCTGAGAAGGGGCCCACAGGCTTTACCAGGTGAACAAACAGGACCAGGAAACAAAAATGATGCAAAACAAAAACAACCCTGATTTAGACAAATTCCCTTTTCCCTTTGGCAATACATTACTGAATTAGTATGACTGCTTGATGTGGTAAATGCTGAGACAGAGGAAAGTTGCCCACTTTAACTGAATTACTACTTTTTTTTTTTAACCTGAGAAATCACATCCTTCCTGTTATCAGTAAAGCCATAAAATTCTCATTGCAGTCTAACCCCAAGCCTGAATCACTACACTGGCCCAAGTGAGGCCTGGCCCAGAACAAATTCCTCTCCCCCACAACTCTCCAAAACCCCACATTTCTTAAACCTGCACCAAAGGAGGGAGGGAATGTATATACTGTTTGTTCCAATATAAAATAACTTCCTTGAAAGCAAGAACTAGTTGTGGCTTTTATTTTATTTTATTTTTTGGTATCCCCAGAAGCTAGTACAGTGTCTAGCATATATTCTCCTCCCCCTCCCCCAATTAGAGAGTAAGCTCTTTGAGAGCAGGGACTGCCTACCTGTTTACTTTTAATTTGCATATTAGAGCCTATCACAGTGCTTGCCACATAAAGACTGTAAAGAATGCTCTACATAGAGTAAGGAAAACTTGTACTGCAACTTGGCTTCAGACTCCAGCTGGGTGACCTTGGGTAAGTCATATCCTCTCTGGGTCTCAGTCAGCATCCTCATCTTTAAATGGTTATATAAAAACAGCTACCCCACAGACTTTTGGATCAAATGAAAGAACCTTCATAATGCACTTTACAAACTTTCGAGTGCCAGATAAATGTTAGTTATTAACAAATCCTTTTTTCATTCATTCATTGTCTATTGATGGTCAAATTAGCCAAAGTCTGGTCTAAGGGGATCCATGGGAAATAAATGAATATCTGGACAATGAAGTATCTGGACCTCTTTTTCCCCATTCTTCCTCTCTGAATGCCTCTACAGCCTTTGAGTTCTGACACATACTCCTCATATATGAGAGCAGCCCACAGGTAAAAGAAGATGTGGAGTCCAGTGGTAGAGGCAGGTACTCTAAGCTGTTGGGGCTTGTTCTGGACTATCATGGTGATTTGTTAGCATTCAGATGCATTCCAACATATAGCTTGCTCTCCTGAAGAGCCTTTTATCCAAAGGCTTTTATCGGTAACAGTGGGCAAAAAAGGTAGCAAAACATGGTTACCGATTATGAAGGCTCTTGAACAGTCAGGGGGAAAAGCAGGTGATGCTCAAATGAACAAAACCCTATTGAATGGTGGAGCAGCAAGATAACAAGGTGTCCCTGGGCTACTTCACCCTGGGCCTCCAACAACCCAAGGAGAATGTTATCACCCAGAAACACAAACCTCCCAGTGTCTGTGCAATTATGAACCAGAGAGAAAAGCAAAGAAAGGGAGTGTGGGGAGGGGGCAGAAGTGGTGGGGGGTGAGAAAGAGCGGAAGCGGGGTCCTTTACAGCAGTCTTTGGTGAACACTGAGGGTGTAACCTTCTGCTCAAAATAACTGGATTTCTGATGACATATCTTGGCTTTCTCTCTTTGGAAGATGCCACCCAAACAGGGGGCTGCTCAGGGGAGGATGCTCTAGGCCAGGGGTGGGGGACCTGCAGCCTCAAGACTCTCTAAGTCCTCAAGTGGGGCCCTTTGACTGAATCTAAACTTCACAGAACAAATCCTTTTATTAAGAGGATTTGTTCTGGAAAACTTGGACTAAATCAAAAGGCTGTCCCCAAGGACCTAGAGGGCCACATGTGGCCTCAAGGTCTCAGGTTCCCCACTCCTGCTCTAGGCTAAGCTATCATGAATCTGTAATTCTGTAAATCAATCAATCAGTCTGTAAATCTGAATCAGTCAGTCAGCATTTATAAAGAGCTTACTATGTGTTAAGCACAGGCCATGTGAAGAATGGCCCCAAAGATCAAACCTCCCCTGAAACAGGTGTTTTGAGACAGGAGGAGTCAAAAGTCACTTAATGAAAAATTGAAGCATTAAGTATAGAGAAATGTGTTTGGCGTAACAGCACCAGGTATCAGGTCAAAGGGCTGTTTCCACCATTGCTGAGCTTCCTCAAACATGACTTTCCATTTCCCGACTCCACGCCTTTGCACTGGCTATTGCCTACACCTGGAATGCTCTTCCTCCTCATTGGCAGTCCCACCTTCTATGCAGAGCCTATCCTGATCCCTCTTACCTCTAGTGCCTTCCCTTTGTTAATTATCTCCAACTGATCACGTCTGTAGCTTGTCTCTACAAAGCCATTTGTATGTTATCCCCCCATTAGACTGAGAGCTCCTTGAAGGCAGGGACTGCTTTTTCTTCTTGTTTTTCTGTTTTTCATTTTTGCTCCACAGTGCTTAGCATAATATGTGGCATAACATCATAGGCAGCTGATAAATGTTTGTTGATCGACTGCACAGTACTGTGGAAAGACTGATATTGGTTCTAGAGTAAGAGGACCTCAGTTCAGGCTTCACCTCTGATTTTTACTATTTGTGTGACATTGGGCAAATCATATAACCTAACTGGGCCTCAGTTTCCCCGTGTGAAAAGTGAGGGAGTTAGATGAGATGGCCTTTAAAAGTCCCTTTAAACATTAGTTGTGGCTCTACTCTAGACCAAGCCAAGACATACTGGCCCCCACAGCATAGAAATCAAGAGTAGGCCAAGGAGGAAACACAGGTAAAAATGGCTCCAAATGGAGTCATAGAAGGTGCCAGGAGTGGGCACTAGAAGGAGGTCTGGGAAATTGTTGCCAGGAAGCTGTTCTCCGAGGAAGCTAGCGGCAAATAAGAGAGAGGCAGTAATGAAGGCTTGGGATGGGGCATGGAAAGCAGCATCATGGTGGTACTGGTTCTAACAATAAAGGACCTGAGTTCAATCCCTGGCTATGCCATTTGCTTTTTGTATGACTTTTGGACAAGTCATTTCTTTATAGGCCTCAGTTTTCTTCTCTCTAAAATGGGTAGGGGTGTGGTGGATTAGATGATCTCTATGGTCTTGTCTATCTCAAGATCTATGATTCTATAAACTTATTACTTGTGTGACCTTGGGCCAGTCAACTTCTCTGGGTCTCAGTTTCCTATCCAGTAAAATGAGGGGGCCTCTATGGTCCCTTCCAGCTCCAGACATAAGATGTTATGAGCCCCTATTCCTTAGGAGGACTAGTCCTAGAGCACCTAGTGGCCAAGTACATAAGCCAAACAAAGGGTCTATGGGACTAGGACAGTACACAGGTACCAGAATTTGGGTAGGATGGGGAATAGCTCCTATCCCAGGCTGACCAATGAAAAGACCAAAAGGAAGAAAAAAGAGACATCTAGGTGGAAAGAGCATTGGAACTGGAGTCAGGATGATCTGAGTTCAAATCCTGCCTCAGACCCTCACTGACTGTGTTACCCTAGATAAGTCACTCCCTGCCTCAGCTTGCTCAGCTGGAAGATGAGTACAGTAATAGCTCCCATCTTACAGGGTTGTTATGAGGAGGAAGGAGGTAAGACACAAGGCTGCTCTGCAAACCTTTAACTACTATGCAAATTCTAACTACTATTAAGGAAGAGAGGGAAGGAATTGAGGGGAAACAGGGGATATGGAAATTTCATTAGCTAACTCATCAGCCATTTGAATGACTGGGTTCTGCCCATTCTCTGATTAGCACATCACGTGGGCACTCCAGGCCTTAATCAATACTGATCAGCCAATTCATAAGTAGGAGAGAGGAGTGGGGAAAGACAAAGCCTGGCATCCTCTGGGTTGATGAAATATGGAAACACTCTCCAAGGTGCTGGCTGCTGTTTCTGGTATGAGATGGGCCACTTTTTCTAATGGGAGTGTTGGCGCTGCCCCAGGCCCTTCCAAAGCATTCTACAGACCTTGGAGCTGGGTTTAAGGAGGAAAGCTATCACCCAGAAGGCAGAGATGAAGCAGGTTTAAGGCCATCTTAATCCTACTGCTCCAGATAAGTCAGGACTCATAAGCTATAAAAAAGCAATACACCCAGACCTCCTTTTATGTCCTGGGCCGGGGGAAGGGGGTGTCTTTATCCAGTGGATACAGTAAAACTTTATGGGGTACAAGCTAACACAATGAACATCTTTAATAGGAACCAGCACAAGCTCTGCACAATACTGAGACTTTATCTATTGCCGTCCCTCTGAGACGCTGAAAGAGGCTCCCTTACTGGGTATGGAGATTTGTCTTTTATTAAACCCTCTTTTCCTACACAGTTGAGCTCAAAAATGAATGCAGATCTGGATCTCTACCACCCACCTATAAGTTTGCCCCTGGTTGCTGGGGGGGAGGGGACTTTCGATTTATTCTCTGTGTAGATTCAATTCAACAAACATCAATTAGACTCCTACTATACACATGGAACAATGGCTCGGAGTCAAGCAGGCCTATGATTAGATCCCACCAATGGCATTCATTAACTTTGTGGCAATTAGCAAGCTGCTAACAACTCTTTATAAACTTATCCGAAATCTCTAACTTTGAAGCCTAGGCCAAATGACGTCTTATACAATTGACTCATGACCCAATAAGCATTTACTGAGCACCAACCATATACCGGGCACTGCATTAGCCATGAGGGACACAAGAACAAAAGTAAAATTAGCCCTGCTCAAAGGGCCTATATTTTATAGGGAGAGACAATATACAAACACGTATTTGTATGTTTGTTAAAATAAGTGGATACATGAGACTGATTCCCCTCCAGAAATCATCTTATATTTGCTTTGTAGATAGATGATAAATTATATGTATGTGTGAGATAGATGACAGAGATTATATGCATATGAGATTACGTATGAGATTATATATGTGATACATACACACTTGTGGCAGAAATATACCCATGTGAGACATATATACCTGTAAATATGTTTGTGAATATACACCTATAGATATATATTATCTCTACCATCTATTAATCAATCTATCTATACAAGTGAGGGAGACACTGGCAGCTGTTCACTGGTGGAGCTGGTGGGAAAGCCTCAGCTGCAAGCATGGTGGATGGTCATTATGAAGGCATGGACTTGAGAGGGCAGGATGAAAATGGGGAAAGGCGACAAAAGGGAGTCTTGTGTGGAATAAGCTCATAGACAAGCTGGAAGAAAGCTCACAGATGATCTAGGCCAATCTCCTCATCTTGTAGACTCACACCCAAGACCCACAGGGCAAGTGATGCTCCCAAGATCCCATAGGCAGTAAGAGTTATAGTCAGAAGTTTAAACCAAGTCATCTGACTCCATTCAGAATGTCATGGGTTTAGCATTGAAGAAAAGGAAAGAAATGAGGCAACTACTCTTGAGAGTGACTGGATTTAGGGAAAGATTCTTTTTTTCAGTGGGGGACAAGTTGGTATGTGGGAGAGTGGGTGTTTAGAAGAGAGAGCTGGGCACATTTACAAGTGGAAAGGAAAGAGCCAATAGAAAGAAAGACCAAAGATGAGACACAGAGAATGATAAACAGATCCAGGTCTTAGAGGAGATGAAAGATGATGGGATCAAAGATACAAGTGGAAAGGTCAGCCATGGTGAGGATGGGGGTCATTTCATCCTTACTAACTACAGGAAGAAGGAACAGGAGGGAGGAGGCAAAGACCAGTTTTGAGGGGAGGCAGATGGGAACGATCATCCTGCATGGCCTCAATCTCCTTGGTGAAGTAGCAGGGGATGCCATATGCTAACAGGGGAGGTGGAGTTGAGGGTTTGAGAAGTTTTTAAATAGTCTTCAGTAGCAAGTGTGAATGTGATCATTTACCAAGACCTCCTTCTCTTGGGCTCTTGGAAGATGAAAATCGGGAAGAAATCCAAATTCTCAACTTCGTCTGTTGGAGGTGGCATGTGAAGGGTAAATTAATAACCTAGAATTCTCTTCCTAAAAGCTCTGGAGGATTGGGGGAAGAGAGAAGTAGTGAAGACTTCCATTGAGATGCTTCCCACTCCATGGGCACCTCCAGAGATAAACAGAGAAAAATTATGGAAAAGCACTCTATAAAAATAACCAAACCACACGTGTGGGGGGGAGAGTAGCTACTGAAAAAGCACAGGGACTTCTATGCCCTGCCCATGCCCCACTATTTTCTTCTCCCTTCCCAGAGACACAGAAGGCCACCTGCCTTCACTCACCTTCATCGCTGTTGTCATCTACCAGGATAATCTCTTTCAGCAGATGAGCTGGAGTGTGATTGACGGCGCTGTGGACGGACCGCAGGATCACCGACAGGGCCTCATTCACAAAGATAAATATGATGGAAATCTGGGGCAGATCCTTGGAGTATTTCAGCTCCTTACACCTGGAGGGAAGAGGCCAGAGCAAAAGAGCAGGTAAGATGAAGGCCAATGGGGCTGGGATGAGCCACAAGAAGAATTCTGGCTAATTCTGTAGAACTTATCAATGCAAGATACAAACATCAAACTCTAAATGTGCATTTATTAAGCACTTGGTAAACCAATCAATGAGCATTTATTAAGTGCCTGCTATATGTCAAACACTGTGCTAAATGCGAGGGATATAAAGACAAATTAAAACCAGTCCCTGTTTTCAAGGAGCTTCCATTCTACCCCGGAGATACAACACATAAACAGGTATATTTCAATCAATCAGTAAACATTTTTAAGTACCTACTATGTGCCAGGTACCACTGTTGAAGGTTGGGCCATAAATACAGAAAATAAAACGTTTCCTGTTCTTGAGTAGTGGGAGGTAACTCGGTAGCATCCTGGATGGAGCGCCAGACTCGGTGTCAAAAAAAAAAGAGCTCAAATTCTGCCTCAGACACTTGGCTAGCCCAGCACTGATGAGCAAGGCCCATCTCAGTCTGTTTCCTCATTGTTAAAGTGGGCGTACCATTAGCAACTACCGCACAGGATTCTTGTGAGGATCAAATGAGACAATATTTGTAAATCAATTTGCAAATTTTAAAGTGATTTATAACGTTAGCTATTATTAAGGAACCTGAAATCTATCGAGAGGTGATGGAAGTAGATGAATACAAAGAACAAATATATATGAAATAAATACAGTAGAATCAACACCGACTCGGAAGTCAGAGGGCCCAGGTTCAAATCCCACCTTTGATACGTATTACCTAGTTGACTTTGGGCAAGTCACTTGGTCTCTCTAAGCCTCAGTTTCCCCATCTGTAAAATGGGTGGGTTTTATAAAACAGGCAGCCTCTGAGATCCTTTCTATCTCTCCAGCTGGGAATTACAGGCCTCTGATCTTGCCTAAGTCTGTCTCTTTGCAAAAGTTGTGGGAATGAGCTGAATGTGACTGTATTAGGAAACTCATACGTAGTTCCTCAGCACGTATAGACCAGAAATCCAATGAGGAAAAAAAAAATCAGATTTCATTACACCTTCAATGAATTCATGGTTGACTTGAGACTGCACTTCCTTGAGAAACAATTCCCATCACTGAATCTCCACCTAGCAGGGAGCTTTTAAATGTCCTCTCTGAAAGGCCCCCTTTATCTTGTAAACCCCTGAGTCCATCCCACTATCCAGTTTGAAGCTGCTTTGCAAGTAAGATGTTAAATTTAGTGTTTCTAGATAGCAGGCTTAAAGCTTTCTACACTGGGGCATTGACTGGGGTACTGGATAGAGCAAATTTATTCCCCCTTCCCCACCCCTCCCCAGATGTCAGGTTCTTCCACTGTTAAATGGGAACCTCTCCTTGTGATATCCCCACTTCTAATTCTCCAGCTGAGGCTTTTTTAAACTCTGTGGTCTCCCAAGGGTGTGCTCCAGCTTGCTTGGATGGGAACAAACCTAGTCATAGGAGGATGGACCATCAGTCTTACAACTGCTTCTGTTCTGGCACACCTTGCTGCACCAGTATTCGTGGTTCATGTGAATCTCAGGCTGTTCCTCACCCAGACTAAAACCTCAGCTTCAGCACTGTTGCCCCCAGACCAGCCTCCCTAATGATTTCCCTCTTTGGGGACTGGAATCAGCCATCTTCTGGTCATCTGGTCTCAAGTCTCCTCCCTCTCACACATCTTCCACCTGCCATAAGTCACCACATCCTGCCCATCCTTCCTTGGGAAGTTCATTCGTCTCTCCCTTTCCATTTCTGCAGCCGCCATCAAGCTCCGGTCCCTTATCACATGCCAAAAGCCCAATAACCTCTTGGCTGGATTTTCTGTTCTAGTCCTTCCATAAGTCTAGCTTTTCCAGGCAAGTTCCATGCTTTCATCATGGTGGAGTGGAAAGAGCACCAGAGAGGGAGCCAAAGCAACCATGCTTGAATCTGGTTACACCCATCTGCTAAGGGCTGGGCATGCAAAGAGAAGCAAGGACAAGCCCCTGCCCTCGAGGGGCTTACACAACTAATGTGTTCCACACTATTTTGGGTACAGGACAGAGTGGTCTCTCACAGCAGAGGGAGAGGGCAAGTTCCCTGAGCCAGCCTGGCACCAGACTGAGCCCAAAGTACCACGTGAAGGGAAGAGGGAGATGGCAAGCATGGAAGTCCTATGTGGGTCCCAGCAAGGAGCTTACTTTTCCACCAAGAGGAAATACCATGATCAGATATATGGATATTTAAATATGGTCACACACTCTAAATAAACACCTAACACTTTGTCAGGAGGGGTACTAGCAATTTGGGAACTCAGGAAAGGCCTCATAAAGATGGCAGACCATGGGCTAAGTCCTGGAGAGAGCTAGGAATTCCAAGGATAACCTGGGCAAAATCATTCATGTGGAGGATGGAATGTCTGGAATGTCACCTTACTTATGGGAGCCAATGTGAGTCAGACACTTTGGTTGGAGTATAGGAGGTTCAAGAGAAAGTAAAATGTAACCTACCTAGAAAGACAGGTTGGCTCCAGATTGAGAAGGGCTTTATCTGCTACTCAGAGGGGTCCATATTTTATTCTACAGGCAATAAAGAGCCTTTGAAGCATCTTGAATGGAGAAGTGTGCTTTAGGAATATCAGTTTGGAAGATGAACTGGAGAAAGGAGAGAATGAATGTAGGAAGACCTGTTAGGAAGCTGCCTCATTATCTAAGTAAGAGATGGTGACTAATGCATCTGAGTCTGTGATTCTCACATGGCACAAATGCCCTGCCCATCCTGACACTGTGAGGGGCAGTGGGTCTAAGGAAGAAGGAGCAGGGCTGACCACTTCCCTGATTCTCTCTCAGCCAATTGAAATCCCAGGATAATAAGACTGGAGGCCTCCTTACCAAAGGGCATCATCCATGGGGGAGGTGTGGGGTACATAGTTAGGTAACAGATCCCAGGGATTCTGGAATCCTTGGTCCTCTGTCTAAACAGCAAGTGGGAAGTTCCTTTAAATTTTTTTTAAATTTTATTTTACACTTAGTCGACACCGAGTAAGAAACTCGGGAAAGAAATAAATTGGAATGGAAATGCAGGGCCATCCACTTTTAACAAATACTTTTTCCCCAGGTGTGAAATTGCAAAGTATATTGGAGAACCCATTGGAGAGCAAAATGGAAAGTGAGCAGGAAGCAAGAGAGAGGGAGAAATATGGCTGTTTTTTATGCTGAACATCTTGGGTGATGTCAGGCCGTATTAATCATGCAGGCAATTTTCAGAAGAAAATAAAGTTTTGTTACAATATACATTTGTGTCTCCTGGAGGAGCCCGTCCAGGGATCCATTGATCATTCCGTCTGATTCTTACCACTCAGCTGTAAATCCACTCCTTAGGGCTGCCGGGAGATGGGAATGGTTATTGACTGTCCCGTTTGCAGGGAGAAGGGATCATTTCATTTACTGTGCGGCAACTGCAGAAAGTGGGGCTGTCCTGAGGTCACAGGGAACTCCCTTGGGGCCCACAGGACCCGAGAAAAGCAGCCATCCTCTGAAGGTATCACAGGTGGACAGGCCTCTCCAAGGCTTCTCCTTTGCTCAGTTCACCCATAATTCCCCACTTCCCACTCCCTCCCAATCCTAATTCATCTTTGATTCAATTGAATTTTCGGTTAGTTGTTTAGCAATAGGGATAAGAACTGAAACTGTGATGTCATTGGTTTAGGGAATTCCTATTTGAAAAGCCCCCTCCACCAATGCAGATCAGCACCTTCTCAGTGACTTATGGTCTTGGAAAGTTGCCTGGAAAACTGAGGAGTTGTGTGACTTGCCCCGGGTCACACACTCAAGATGCATCAGAGGCAAGACCTAAACCCAGGTCTTCTTGACTTAGAGATAGGGTCCCTATCCACTAATGGTCCCTCTCTTGGTTGATTAAAAAGGGGAATAAAGAAGTTTCTTGTTTTTGAGATGAGGATGATGAGGATGATGATGGAGGAGGAGGAGAAGGAGGAGGAGGAAGAGGAAGAAGAGGAAGAAGAGGACGAGGAGAAGGAAGTAGCAGTAGTAGTAGTAGCAGTAGTAGTAGTAGTAGTAGTGGTGGTGGTGGTGGTGGTGGTCGTTACAGTGGTAGCAGCGGCAATAAAAGAATATGGTGGTGGTAATGATGAAGTCACAATTCTCACCCCAACTTCTTTGTAGAAGTGGGGGGCTATGGGTGTGGAACACTGCATATAAAGTCAGACTTTTTTGATATGTTGGTTACTTTTACCAAACTGTTTGTTCCCTGTTATTTATTCTTTATAAGGAATAACTCTCTAAGAGACAAAGAGAAGAGGGGAGGAATATATTGGGAAACACAGATAATGCAAAAACAGAAGACGTTAATAAGCTGTTATTTTTGAAGAGGATGATGTCGTGTTCCCCTTGCCGGGCTGTGGGAGTCGGAGGGATTAAATATTTATTAAGTACTTACTGTATTCCAGATGCCATACTAAGCACTTTACAAATAGGACCTCATTTGACAGCCCCTTCTATGCCCCTGGCCTCCAAAGTCAGGCAAGGAAGACACCCTCCATGGGGCCTGCAAGGCAAACCTCAGCTTCCTTGGGTGCTGCCCACCCAAGCCTGCTGTTCTTCATGGAAGGAGGAAACAAGACTTCCTTAAGGAAACTGAGTCCCATGGGTCACCTTGTATAATCTTGGACAAGTCACATCATCTCCACAGGCCTCAGTTTCCTTATCTGCAAAATGCCAGGGTTGGACCAAATGGTCCCTGAGGTCACTTTGAGCTCAAGAAACTAGAGAAAAAGTCAACCAAGACGGGAAAGGAGCCTGAGTTCATGACATTTCAAGATCAATTGAGAACACTTGGGGCCTTTAGCCTGGAGAAAACTCAGCAATGACATGAGAACTCCTTCAAGGGTCTGAAGGATGGCCCTATGGGAGAGGGCACTTGTTCCATCTGGTGCCAGAGAGTGTGGCCTTGAACAATGGGGAGAAACAATGTTAGGCCAGAGCTCAATGTAAACATCCTATCCATGAGAACTGTCCAAAGATGGAGTGGGCTCCCAGAAGAGCAGGGCATTGGCTTTGCTGGCCTGGGCAGGAGTAGGAGGAAGGTTCTGTTTGTCATCTCTGCAAGGTGAGGGGCTTCAGTGAGAGAGGAAAGGGGAGAGCCAGATGACAAATGCAAGTAAACATAAATGTTCAAAGAGATAAATTAGAAAAAGAAAACTCTATAGTGTTTTCTACAAAAGATGGGGATTGTTGCAAATGATGTTTGACTTCTAGGTTCCTCCCTCTTCTTTCCCTCCTTCCATTCCTCCCACACCCATTTTTCAGGTCTTCAGGGCCTCTGGCTGCTCCCTCCTCACTCTATTACCATATGCTCCTGCCATGGGATCAACTCAGACAGATTCAATCAGCAAGACTTACAAAGTGCTTGGTGTACACTTGGTGTCCTGTGCACGGAACCAGTCCCTACTCTCAAGGAACTTACCTTCTATCTATAAGCATTTATTAAGGGCCTCTGGCCTGAGTGAGCTTGGTGGCACAATGGTAAAATGCTGAGCTTCGAGTCAGGAAGACCTGAGTTCAAACCTGACCTCAGACACTTACTAGCTGTGTTACCCTGGGCAAGTCACCTCACCCTGCTAGCCTCAGTTTTCTCAACTGTCAAATGAGCTGGAGAGGGAAATGGAAAACCACTCCAGTATCTCTACCAAGAAACCCCAAAGGGGTGGCAGAGAGTCAGATATGACTGAACAACAACACCTACGTGATAAGTGCTACATTCTGCTGGGGAATGCAGCACGCACACAGGCAAATAATCAACCGACAAGCATTTATTAGGTACCTACTACATACCAGGTGCTATGGTGGGCACCGGGGATACAAAGACAAAACTGGAAACAGTCTCTGCCTTCAAGGAGCTTGCCATCCACCCAGGGAGAAGTATCTGAGTGTACAGGTTTGTACAAAATGCAAGACGTGACCTGATTCTAGACGAGGGAGCATAAACATTTGGAGGAATCAGGAAAGGTTTCTACATAAAGGTAGCATGTGAAGGTGAGGAGGAACTCTGACAGGTGGTGGTTAGGGAGGACGGCATGCCAGGAACTTTGTTGTTGTTCAGTCATGGCAGCAGGTGGGAGAGAGTGAGGGGGAGTGGTGCAAGGGAAGTGGAGAGGGAGGAGGAGGAGGAAGAGGAGGAAGGGAAGGAGGGAAGAGGAGCAGGGAGAGAAGGAAGGGGAGGGAAAGAGAAAAGGGGAGAGGGAGTGGAAGAAGAGGAGGGGATGGGGAGAGAGAGGGGGAGGGGGAAAGAGGGAAGGGGAGAAAGGGAAGGAAAGTGAGGAGGGGAAGAGGAGGAGGAGAGGGAGGGGGGAAGGGGAGAGGGGGAGAGAGTGAGAGATAGAGGAGGCAGGGTGTAAAGAACACTGCCTCTGGAGTAGGAGGAGAGACCCTGGGTTCAAATACTATTCCTGACAATTACTGCCTATGTAACACTGGTCAATTCCTCAGTTTCCTTATCTATAAAATGGAAGGAGGCAGAGTCTAGATGATCTTTAAGGCCTCTTGAAGCCCTTGATCACTGCTTTTGAGGCTCCCCAGTGACCCAGAGGCTGCTGGGAGAGGATTCCATTAAGGCTGTACACAAGGGGGTCTCTCCCTGGTTCAGGGATGAAATGCAGACTTCTCTGAAGTTTCTCACAAGCTGCTCCAGCCTCTCTTTCTAGACTCATTCCTCATTATGCCTCCTTACTGTAACGATACTGGGATTTGAAGATCTTCCACGCCCCTTGAGCTTGCTGATGTAGCAGGAAGGGGTGGAGCAAGAGAACGCCGGAACCAAGCTAGTCTCCGTGCGGTGCGGACTGGAAGTGGCGTCAGAGGCAGTGGCTGCGGTTGCGAACTCCTTTTGCTTTGAGCAGGGCAGAATCTCTGCTAAGGACTCCTGCTGAGGACTGCCTGGGGCAGGAACTGCCAGGGGCCGGAGCTGCTGGGACCAAGCTGCCTGGACGCTGAGCAGTTGCGTGCGTGAGGAGAGGAGGATC
>CM053584.1:374445944-374473687 GCA_028627135.1 Pseudochirops cupreus
TGGGACTCAGTTTTCTGGTATTTAAATGAATGCACTATCTATATTTCTTATGTAGAGGGTCTGTTCCATTTTGTGATTAATAACTATATCAGCATATTTATAGTTACTGTAGGCATTGTGAATACTGCATTGCTGATACACTTACCAATCCGAGTTCCAGTCCAGCTCCTCCAACACAACATTCCATCACCCACCTCTATGTCTTTGTCTAGGCTGTCCCTCACACCAGTAGCACTGTCCTTTGCCTTTACCTCTTGAAACCCCCAGCTCTCTTCAAAGTTAAGTTTAAATGCCACCTCCTTCAAGAGAACATTCCTGATCTTCCACCCCACCCCCAGACTTATTGGTCCTATCCCCTGCCCCTGATAGAAATTACTTTGCATACCCTTGTATTTGGCACATAGTAGGCATTTTTAAAAAAATGTTATTGAATTAAATTTGACCTCAAAGATGTTGCAGGGAGGAAACAGGGCTGTGGTCACCCACACCTCTCATATAAGTTTACATGGTGGAAAAAACCAATCCCAACAAAAATTCAGGGAATGTCCTGCCCCTTAACCAAGATGGACGTTGAAGCTATTCTGCAGACCATAAGTGAAAAGGAAACCATGAATGTCCAGGCACAGTTTGGAGAAAGGGAAATACCAGTTGATGCTAATTAGAAAGAGCTTAAATGAGGTGATGTTGTCATGTCCTGCCTCCGTGTAAGTCTATGAAGGTTGAGTAAAGCTGAGGTCTTGGCTGGTGATCTGACCTAGCTGCTTACCAGTACTCCCACCCAGGATATTATTACTGAGAAATTTGATGGGCTCCTTAAGAGGAATATTTGTAGGACAACAAGAAACAGGGACTTCTGTGTCTGACCAGAGCTGATCATCCTCTCCTCCTGTCTCTTTGGGTGAGTCAAGTTGGTACATTTAAGAGCTACCCCTTTGAGGATTGGTCCCTGAAACTGTGTCCTGTCTCTGTGCTTCCCAAGGGACCAAGGATCTCCAGTCAAGGTCCAGTTTGACTGTGTTTCTCTGAAATAATTAGGGAGTTGGCCTCAGTTGATCAGACTAGAAGATAATCCTACCATCAACGGGAAATGGCTCCAATAGTATTGGTTTGCCTCTTGCCTGAGAGAGTGATCTTAACTCCTGTAATGTAATATTGTATACCATGGCTATCTGAGACCATAGATATAGACCCAACTGGGTTCTGTGAGGCCACAAAATGCCCAATGCCCTCATCTTGCCAAAGAGGAAACTGAGGCACAGTGTTGAAATGACTTGCCCGGGGTTATACAGACCAGAAGTGTCTAAGGCATGATCTGAATTTTAAACCTGGAGATACAGGACACACACAATGAGAAAAACAACAGTACCAGATATTATTTACCTTAAATGGTCACTGCAAAATAAAGATCATACCAATCTCAGTAGCTAGAAAAGACCTCTGAGGTCACCTAGTCCAGTCCTCATCTGAAACACAAATTATTTTAGCTTTGGGCAATGGTTACAGACAACAAAGCTCTGAATGTTCTGAGAGAGAGGAATCACTGATGCTTGGAACCTGAATCTACTGGGCAGCCACAGCACAGCCCAGTTTGTGGGAAAGAGATTACAGGTGAAGGGACAAAGATGCCCTGACTTCTCATTCCCCTCCATTAACTGTATCGCCAGAGAGATGGCCAAATTCATTAATAACAAGGAGTGGTCAGATTTGGGCTTGATAGAGTCATATATTAGATGTACAAAGCAAGCTGCCCCATTCAAGATAATCCTCTACTCAGACCTTAGGAGCCCAAGGTCATAAAGGGCCAAAAGGGACCCCATCTAATCCAACTCTCTGATTTCACCATGGAGGAAGCTGAGGTCCAGAGATTTTGAGTCACTCAAGTAAAACAAAGCAGTGCCAGGATTCAAATTCTGGGCCCATGACCCTCATTTCACTGAAACGATGTAGCTACCCATTTATCATCATAATAACATAGCTATTTAGGGTTAGAGAGGCACTCAGAAGACATCTAGGTAGCTAGGTGGTATGGTGGATAGAGCGCTGGACTCAGGAGGACCTGGGCAAATAGCTGAAGCTGTCAGGCTGTTTTCTCCCCTGTCAAATGGTAATAATAATTAGCTTCCACAGAGTGTGGTGCTGAGGAGCAAGTGAGATTATGTGTGAAGCACTTTGTAATTCTTAAAGATAATATAAATACAATCTAGGATTATCATTATTATAAATTATCCTCAAGCAAAGCAAGTGGCAAACAAGCCCATAAACCACCATCACCACCAACACACACGCACACACACATGCACACACGTGCACATGTGCACACACACACACACACACACACACACACTCAGCTCAACCAGAGATGAGTCAGAGACAGGTAATTTGTAAACCCAGACCAGGATACCCAAGGGCTCCAGAGTCTCTAATATACTATTCTGAGATCCTAGAGAGGGCCCTGAAGAGTCAGCATTCAAGGTCTCAAAGATCCAGGCTAGCCTCATCCCAGGAAGTACAGGCCAATGCAAGAGCACAGGAGACTGGAGCAAGATCAAGCAGACATCACCACCCACCCCAAAGGTCAGCAGGGGGCAGTGGATGTCCTTGGCAAAAAGCCCCAGTTTAGAACTAAATGTGGAGAGGTGCAAACAGAAAAGAACATACAACCTAGATACACAGACAAACAGACAGATAGATAGATAGACAGAGATAGATAGATAGATAGATAGATATATGATAGATAGATGATGGATGGATAGATAGATAGATGATAGATGGATGGATAGATAGATGGATAAATAGAAGATAGATGGATAGATGGATAAAGATAGATGGATAGATGGATAGATAGAAGATAGATAGATAGAAGATAGATAGATGGATAGACAGAAGATAGATAGATAGATAGATAGATAGATGATAGATGATAGATGGATGGATAGATAGATGGATAGATAGAAGATAGATAGAGTGTGTATGTATACACATATATGTATGCATGCATGTATATGTATAGACATATGTGAGAACATGTATGTATGTATACAGGAAATCTAAAGATTTCTTTCAGAACAAGAAATCAATGCTATATATAGTCACAGAAAAATGTTCTAAATCACTTTTGATTAGAGAAATGTAAATTAAAACAACTCTGAGGTACCATCTGACACCTATGTGATTGGCTAATGTGATAGAAAAGGAAAATGACAAAGACTGCAGGGAATGTGAAAAAATTGGGACACTAATGCATTGTTGGTGGAGTTGTAAACTGATTCAACCATCACAGAGAACAATTTGGAAATAAGCCAAAAAGGTCATAAACCTGCCCATACCTTTTGACCCAGAAATACCACTATTAGTATGTGCCTCAAAGAGATCAAAGAAAATGAATGGGGACTTAGAATGTGCACAAATATTTACAGTAGCTCTTTTTGTTTGAAAAAGAATTGGGAACTAAGAAGATGCCAATCAAGTCGGGAATGGCTAAACAAGCTGTGGTACATAATTGTGATAGAATACTACTGTACTGTAAGAAATGACAAGATAGATGGTTTCAGAAAGGCCTAAGACATATGAATGCATGCAAAGTGAAGTGAGCAGAAGCAGGACGAGATCACTGTGCATACTAACAGCAATGTCGTACATGAAAGATTTGACTGCTGATCAGTACAATAATCCAAGACAATTCAAAATACCATCCATTTCCAGAGAGACAGAGACAGAGACAGAGAGACACAGAGACAGAGACAGAGAGACACAGAGACAGAGACAGAGAAGAGAGAGACGAGAGAGACAGAGACAGAGAGAGGACAGAACTGATGAACTGAGTGAAGAAGGAAGGACACTTTTTTACTTTCATTATTTTTTTGTTTTGTTTTGTGTGTGTGTGTGTGTGTGTGTGTGTGTGTGTGTGTTTTCTTTTGCAATATGGCTAATAAGGAAATATGTTTTGTATGACTTCACATGTATAATCTATCACATCGCTTGCCTTCTCAAGGGGTTAGGAGAGTTAAGGAGGAAAAAGAGAATTTGAAACTAAAAAATTTTTTAAACAAATGTTAAATTTTTTACATTTAATTGGGAAATATTTAAGAAAATAAAGAAAAATATTTTTAAAAGAAAATCTAGGGTTTTCTTAAAATGAGGCAGTAACTCTGAAATTACTCTAAGCAAAGACTAAAAAGAGAAGAATTTTTAACAGGGACCACATGGATACTGAGAAAAAATAAAGCAAGTTATTTTTAAAAATGATGTAAAAGGTCTTGAGGAAAGAGTGGAAAGGAGAATAAATAGCTTAGAAGACAAAGTGGTAAGCTTTATTTTAGTAATAGATTCCCTGAAAACTAAAATAGACCAAACAGAAATCAATGGCTCAATGAAATATCCAGAAATAGTAGAACAAAATCAAAGATTTAAAAAAATAGAAGATAATCTGACATCAGAAACAACTGATGTAGAAAACAGGTCAAGGAGATATAATTTAAGAATCACTGGATTCCCAGAAAACCATTTCCAAAAGGACAACCTAGAAGCTGAATTTCAAGAAATAATAAGTGAAACTTCCAAGATATAATTGAATCTAAGGGAAAGTGAAAATAGAAAGGACCATCCAATTACTTCCTAACAGAAACCCCAGAACAAAAAGTCCCAGGAATGTCATAGTCAAAATCCAGAGCTTTCATATCAAAGAAAAAATATGACAAGCATCCAGAAAGAAGAAATTCAAGTCAGGATCACACAAGACCTGAAAGCTTCTCTATAAATGTGAAGGAATACTGGGATACATTATTCCAAATGGCCAACAATATGGGATTACAGGTATAAATAAGTTACCCTGTAAAGCGGACTATAATCCCATAAGGGGAAAAAAAGAGATTTTTAAATGGAATAGAGAGGATTTGGGGGCATTTGTGATTTAAAAAAAGACTAACTTCCTGAGTTATATTTCCTTGATCATTCACATAGAGCAGTGGTTCTCAACCTTCCTAATGTGGTAAACCTTTAATACACGTATGTGGGCGTATCTGCATGTGGGCGGACCTGCCTGGAGACAGATAGAGTAGTGGTGTCTCGGTTCCTAAGACCACCAGAAATATGTGTTTTCTGATGGTCTTATGCGACCCCTGTGAAAGGGTCGTTCGACCCCCAAAGGGGGCATGACCCACAGGTTGAGAACCACTGACATAGACTCTTCAGACTAAGTCCTAAATGTCTCTAAGGTCGTCACTTGGAAAACATCAGGATTGCCATTTCTTCTTTCTTCCATGTGAGTGATCAACAGTTTTTTTATACTCTGCCTTTAGTGATTGGCTGGCCTCTCTACTGCTCCTCATAATATTTAAGAGGTCTTCAGTCTATATAAATTATATCACTTTTGACCTAATTTTCTTTTAAAACAGAAAGAATCTGTTCTTTTGGAGTTTATAGCCTAGTAAGGAGATACAACCTATGCAAAATTAAGATAATGGGGAACAATATAATATCAGTAATAATAAGAGTTCACAATTAAGATTTGCAAGTACCTCATCTCATTTGGTCCTTCCAATAATTCTATGAAATAGATGTGGCCCTCCTTACCATCTGATGATGCTTCTACTCATCTTAGTTTGTGGATGTATTGGAACCAGCTAATTGCTGAATTAGATAGACTCAATTTAAGGAAATGTTTTAGACTCTAAAATTTTTTTCCAGATCTCTACTGTTCTGGAAACAGTCGAGGACTCAGCAACCAGTAGCCGAGGTAGAATCAAGACATACCAAGACTTGGGGTGGCTAGGTGGTGCAGTGAATAGAGCACCAGCCTGGAGTCAGGAGGACCTGAGTTCAAATATGACCTCAGACACTTAACACAAAAAAAAACTAGCCGTGTGACCTTGGGCAAATCACTTAACTTCAATTGTCCTACCTCCCCCCCTCCAAAAAACAAAAAAATGAAGAAATATCAATATTTTATGATGTAGTCTAGAGTTTTATCAACATCTCACAAACAGCTAGGATACACAGTAGATAAAGCTCTGGGCCTGGAGGAATTAGCAAGACCTGAATTCAAATCCAACCATAGGCATTCATTAGCTGTGTGACCCTAGGCAAGTCATTTAATTTCCATCTGCATCAGTTTCTCCATCTATAAAATGAGAAGAATAAAAGCCCTTACTTCTCAAGGTTATTGTGCTTTGAAAACCTTAAAATGCTATATACACGCTAGCTATCATTATTCATTATTTTGGCTCCTGGGCCTCTAGTAGTCTACATGCCTACTTTAAAGAATTCCTATTTATGTATTTCTCCTTAACCAGTACCAGCAAAAAAAAAAAATCTAATAAAACTAGCTCACATAAATTCCCTACCCTTACCTCTAGCAGGAAAAAAAAAATCGCTCTTAAGTTATTTGCCAATTACCTGAATTTATTTCCTAAGAAACTCAGGGCTCTCCAGACTGAACAGAAAACATAAAACTGACCAGAGGCGAAAGCTGGGCCCTATATGAAATGATGCAAAGTGAGGTGAGCCAAACCAAGAAAACAATTTATACACCATAACAACAACACCATAAAAGCAATTTTGAAAGACTTAGGAACTCCGATCAACACAATAACCAAATTTAATTTTAGAGGGTCAATGATGAAGTATGTAATGGGCCTTTCTGGAGAGCAGCAGACTCCCAATGTAGAATAAGACATACATTTTTGATGTGGCAAATGCTTGACTCCATGTTTATTACAAGGCTTTTATTTTTCTTTCAAATGGGTAGAGAAGGATAAACAGAGGAGAAAAAAAATTTTTGTTACTCAAGGGGAGGTGGAAGAAAATTTAAAATTAAAAAAAGCAAATAGGAAAGAAAGAGTAGGTGCCTTAAATGCAAACATTCTTCAATGGTCTAATCACTGCTGCTGACTCTAGACCTATTGTCTTGGCCTTGCCCTCTATGAGTTGGGATTATTTCTTCTCATTTCATTGACCTCCTGGCTCCCTTGGGCTTTTGGCTCATTCTGACTACTAATAAACAGTGACTCCTTGGCCTTTGTCTTAACCTCCTGCCTCCCAAACATTTGTCTTACAGATAACCAATTACTCCTTGGCTTAATCAGTTTGGAGACCTTTTGGCTAATCCCAGTGCCTTCAGACTATGATCCTTCCCTCATCTTGGGTTCTTTCCCAGTTTGGGAGCCTCAATCAACTAGTGCTGGCCTGTGGCTGATATAACCCTACTTCATCAAGAGTCAGGAAAAATCCTCTCATCAATTCTAGATGACAGTTAGAGGAGGATCTACCTTTTACAAATGTGGGACCTAGGGGCACCGAGGTAGGCTAAGCAGAATGAATAGTCCCTCTCCCCACACAAGAGGCCGGTCACAGAATTTACAAGGCTTGAATTCCCAAAAATTTGCAAAATGACAAGCAAATGATTAACCCTGTGAGAAATGTTGTGGCATGGATTTGATGCTGGACTTTGAGTAGGGGAGATCTGGGTTCAGATCCACCTCAGACACTCACCAACCAAGTAATCCGCCCCAGGTAGTCCCGTTGGCCCTCAACCTCGGTTTCCTCATATGGAAAATGGAGCCAGTGATATACCTGTCTCATATAACTGCTGGAAGGATCAAATGAGATGATGTTAATAAGTGTTCTGCAAACTTTGAAGCATTAGAAAAGGTGAGATAATGTTGCTGTTCTTATTTCCCAAACCTCCATGTCAACAGTGGTGACAGATAAATTATTTGGGGGGAAAGGCAGCAAGACGAGGTAAGGAAGTGTCTGGCAGGGGTTTGAAAAGGCTGTAGATACTGAACTGTAGATCTAAAGCTAGAAGAAATCTTCACATTTTTTCCCCATTAGATTGTGAGCTCCTTGAGGGCAAGCACGGTCTTTTGAGGCTTTTTTGTTTGTTTGTTTTGGTTTTTGTGGCATCTTCAGTGTTTAGTACAGCATCAGGCACATAATAAATGTTTATTAACTGATTGGATCTCAGGGTCCACCTAGTCATTGAATCACAGATTTAGGCTGGGAGAGGACCTCAGAGTGAGTTCATGCTCCCTCATGTTACAAATGAGGAAACCAAGGTCCAGGAAGACTGCTCTTCCTTCCACAGGGCTTTTTTTTTTTTTTTTTGCTTTTTGGAGGGGGGGAAGACAGGGCAATTGGGGTTAAGTGACTTGCCCAAGGTCACACGGCTAGAACATGTTAGGCGTCTGAGGTTGGATTTGAACTCAGTCCTCCTGACTCCAGGGCCAGTGCTCTTTTCATTGTGCCACCTAGCTGCCCTGAATGCTTTTCTTCCAATGTAAAAAATGGTCCATGTACTCCCCCACAGTCACTTAACTTAATCTTTTTTTGGGGGGGGGGGAGGTCTTTGTTAGTGAATCAGTCCAAAAACAATGAATATCTTCTACGTGCCAGCTATGATTAAGATTTTTTTAAAAATGAGACAGCAAACTCCTCTTAGAAGTTTGTTTTCTATTGAAAGACTAACATATGAACACACATAGAAATAATTATAAAATCAATGTAAAGAAAATAAAAGGAAACTGGAGATCAGGACAGATCTCCTGCAGGAGACTCACTAAAGTCTGATTATGTTCGACAGTAGAAAGACATTTTTTTCCCTCAACATTAAACACATAAAAACAAAGAATTGAGGATAAGGGCTTAGGATAAGTATGCTGAGGCTGGAGAACAAGTGGGAAATTTGACTTTGGTAACTAAGACTTCTTCCTTAGATTTCCCATTTTTGAAATGTTGTTCAGTCATGTTTGACTCCTCCAGATCCCATTTGGGGTTTTCTTGGCAAAGATATCAGAGTGGCTTGCCATTTTCTTCTCCAGCGCATTTTACAGATGAGCAAACTGAGGCAGACAGGGTGAAGTAATTTGCCTAGGGTCACACAGCTAGGAAGTGTCTGAGGTTGGATTTGATCTCAGGACTATGAGTCTTCCTGATTTCAGGCCCAACACCCTATGCACTGCACACCCAGCTGCCCTGTTTTTTTGTTTTTTGTGTTTTATATTTTAAAGTATTTTTAAAATGCTGGTACAGAAGATGATGGCAAAGGCAGATGAATGCCAAAGTGAGGCACAGTCCTATAAAAAGAGTGTCAGAATGGCTCAGGCACATGAGGAAAACTAAAGATGGATGAGAAGGGTGTAGTTTGGTTTGGTTTGGAGCTAAATTGGGTAAAGAAGGAAGATCAAAGAAGGAACAGGAGTGATGCTCAGGGGAAGGATGAAAACTGATGAAGGAGACAAGACCGAACTTCATTTTGCTCCTTTTCTCCCAGTCAAGGAGACTGACTGACCTCTGGATTGGAAAGGATAGAACAGAAATGGCACACAGGGAGTTGAAAAGAAGGGAGACAGGGAGAGAACACTTGGCTGCCCTTGGTGAGTTCAGGGCTCCAGCCTCCGTGGCTTCATCTGAAGCCAGTAAAAGATCTGTCTGCTGTGACAGTCAGAGCTCTCTCAAAGATCACAGAGAACAGGAGAGATGCACTAGTACTGGGCAGTGGCAAATATACTGATTTTCAGAAAAGAGAGGAGAGGAAAATCAGCAAGGCAAAGACCAGAAGTCCTTGTTGTTGTTCAGTCATGTCTGACTCGCTGTGACCCCGTTTGAGGTTTTCTTGGCTAAGATACTCGAGTGGTTGGCCATTTCTTTTTCTAGCATGTTCCTATTTTATAGATGAGGAACTGAAGAAAACAGGTTAAGTGCCTAGCCCAGGGTCACACAGTTAGTGAGTGTCTCAGGCTGCATTTGAACTCAGGGCTTCCTGACTCCAAGCTCAGTGCTCTATCCACAAAGACCTACCTGCCTCCATAGACCAGTTAATTTGATCTAAATTAATGGCAAAATACCAGAACCTATTTTCAAAGGAATGGTTGGTAGACATGTAGAGAAGGAACCAATGATTGCTAAGAACAAGCATGGCTTGGACATGGACGGGTTGTTCCAAATTAACCTCATTTTTTTTTATTCTGATAGGATCACTTGACTAAGAACATGGTAGCTAGAGTTTACCTAATATCGTAGTAAGGCATTTGACTATCACTCTATTCTTGTGGGCAAGATAAAGAGATGTGGGTTAAGTGATACCATAGGTGGGTTCCAAACTGATCAAAGGGCCAGCCCCAAATTCCTTCATGGTTTGATGTCACCCTCCTGAGGAAGCCTCAGGCAGAAGGTCCAAGGATGTCTCCTTGACCCTGTACCATTTAAAATTTTTATCAATGACTTAAATTGAGAATATAGCACTATGACTAAATATGAAACCAAAATTTTAGAAAGTGGGGGGAAAGTTTCTTTTTTAACAAAAAAAAATTTTTAAAACACCACACACAAACTTGTGTTCAAGAAATCAATTTCATTAATACAAAATGGAAGGGACGTATGTAGTGGCTCAGCTAAAGAGGATCTGAAAGCATTAAATGAACTTCAAAGTCAGTATGAGTTGGTGCCATTCTACAGTACCTGAAATAATAAAGGGATCTTAGGCTATACTAAGAAAGGTCAAGTATCCAAATGGAGGACAGGACACATGTTCTATACTCTGCCATGGTCAGACCAAATCTGGACTTCCTAACTACTAGAGCAATCCCAAAATTCAACAGGCTGCCTTGAGAGAGGGGGACTTCCCCTTCCAATGGAAATCTCCAAGCAGAAGCTGGTCAGTGAAGTCATTCTTGGTCATTTCTGGGTTTGACTAGATGATACTGAGACCCTTCCAACTCTGGTAGCCTATGATCCCACAATTACTGTGCTCAATTCAGGATGCCATATTTTAGGAAGAACATCAATAAATTGGGAAAATGTCTAATGGGGAGAGACCAGGATGGTGAAGAACTTTATTATATCATATCAGAAGCAGCTGGAGGAAGTGGGGCCATTTATGCTAGAGAAGACAAGACTGGGGGGCAGAGGAATGACAATTGCCTTCAAGTATGGTCTGCCATATAAAAAAACAAATAGTATTATTCAGCTTGGCCCCAGAGAATTAAACTAAAACAAAGGGTAAAATATTTCAGGGAAATATGTTTAGCCTCAGTGTAAGGGAAGATGCCCTTGGTAATTAGAGCCATCTGAAAGGAGAATGGGCTGGACTGGGAGAGAGAAGACCTCACCCCCACCCCTCAAGAAGCGATTGGATGATGACTTGTAGACAGCATTCTTCTTTCCTGGACAGCTTGCTCTAAAGAGTTTCTGAGGTCTTTTCAATGCTCTGATTCTGAGATTCTGTTGAGTATTTTTCATTTTAAATGGGCCACAGACTTCTCTCCTAATAAAGGGAATACCATCCCAGATAAATGACTCACTAAAGTGAGGTCTCTGTTTTCAATTTGATCATTCGGAATTTTGATTTGCCCATCTGCCTGTTCCCATGCCCATCTGTCTGTACCCGTGCAGAATGGCACCATCTCTGCAACTTATAAGCCTTGATGAATTTCCTAGGAGGTCCTAAAAGTTTAGGTCAAACAGGGTTGAACAGCAAGTATGTTTCTGAGAAAGAACTTGAACTCAGGTCTTCCAACTTTGAGACCAGCCTGGCACATAGTAGGTACTTAAAGAAGACTGTCATTTGATAGAAGGATGGAACTAGGTATGTGCCTTGATAGATATGGGGATTTCACTGGCATAGGGAATTCCTAGATAAGGAACATCCATCTACCTGTGCAGGCTGGCACCTTCTCTGTTACTGATATCCTCAGAGGGAGCTGGGCTGGTAAGTGAGATGCCCAGTTTGTGCCAGAGGTAAGACTTGACGCCAGATCTTCTTGGCTTCCGTGCCAGCTCTCTATCCACTAAAATTATTAAAATAATGCAGGGAAAGGGCAGGTAGGTAGTACAATGGATAGAACACCAGCTCTGGAATCAGGAGTTCCTGAGTTCAAATATGACCTGGGACACTTACTAACTGTATGATCATGGGCAAGCCACTTAATCCCAATTGCCACCACCATCATCATCAAAATGCAGGTTAGCCCATGAAAATATGAAATGAGTGGAATGACATTAAAAGTACAGAAGAAAAAGCAAATTCATTTTTAGTTGGGGCAGGGGGAGTGATCTAGAGAGGCTTCAGGGAGGAAGTAGAATTCAGTTGGGGCTTGAAGGGAAGACTAGAAAGAAGGAAAAAGGATGCAATAGTGTAGCTGAGTTTAGCTACCTTCTTTCAGATGATTCCGCAGGGTCCCTCCCTGAAGGTTCTTTCTCAATTCCCAGCCAGAGACTTGGCCCACCAGCCCTTTGGAGAGATTCTCGAACCAAGGAGAAACTTTTCCAAACTATAGATTCAAGCCAGAATATGGAAAGACTCCTGCAGGAGCTCATGCTTCAGCAGCACCAGTGATAACAGGACCTTTTTCAGGGGCTCTGTTCATTTTCAAAATGTTTTACAAACATCAAGAGCATTAACTAATTAACGAAGGTCCTTTGGAGAGAGCCCAGCAGATACTTGCCTTCACAATGCATCTGGCAGGGCCCCATACCTACTCTCCCGCCTCCCCCAGCAGACTCTGGAAGGCTAATGAATGCCAAAGTGAGCGTGTGCTGCAGCAGCCAGGAGCAGGGAGGATATAGGTAGGTGGCTTCAGAGCACACCACTATTATTACATCTTAACCCAACTGCAAAAAAAAAAAGGTTTCTTTTTTCTTTTGTAAGCAAAAAATAACCTTTGGCAAACTGTGAATTTGTCGTCCTCATTTTGCCTTTTGATGTTGTTGGTAGAATGAACTGCTTGGCTCTTCGCCCCTGCATCCCTCTAAACCTCACAGGTCTATTGAGGTCGGGTCACCTTTAACCACCTGTGCATTTGGCCCCATCTCAGTCCAGGACAGGAGAGGCAGAAAGAACCCTCCACCACACCAACTGAATGTGACTGGTCAAAGGCTCTGAGATTTAGAAGGAACCTCAGAGATTACAGGCCAATCTTCCCATTTTACAGATGAGGAAATTAAAGCCAAGATACATTTAGTGACACACCCAAGGCCACATACATAGTAAAAGGAAAAATAAGAATTTGATCTTAGGTCTTCTGAATCTAGATTATAAAAGCTCACGTAGCACAAACTTTGGTCTCACTAACCTCAACCTCCATTAGCATTGGTCCGTTGGGCCGTCAAAGGTAGCTGACCACCCCTTCCTCCTCAGAGTTTAAGGGGTGATCATGTGGAGTTAGGAATAAATTCACTTAATAAAAAGCCTTCACCAATGTGATTAGCCAATTACTTTCAATTAGCCAACAAAAGTTAATTAGCTTTTAGTTAAGGGTATCGACTAGGGTAATATAGAAAGAACAGTTGGGACAAAATGTCCCTCTACCCTAAACTGGGGCAGACTCTCCCCCAGTGATATACAGGTCCAGGGGAAAGTGGGCACATAGGGCAAAGGGGTCCCTCACAGCTCCTGATTCCTGGCAATTTGGGTCTTACTTTATGGTGTCTTCATGAAACTCCCCGTGGCTGACTCCTAGGAATCTGAAGCTGCCTTTCTAAGAAGTCTCTAGCTTGTGCTCAGTCCACTGATGCTCCTGGTACACACTAATGGAAAGTACCTCTCTTCTGCTGTTTGAAATTCACTGGTCAAGGAGGATGGGAAGGAGTAGAGGCTCTCTTCACTTGCCCCAAATGATTACCTCTTGAGAGTTTGGCTGGAGCTGTTATATCACTAGGCTGGTCTACTATTGCAATCCTGGAGTTGGGGGAGGGGGAAAAAGACAGATGGATGGAGGGAATGAGGAAAATGGAGAGAGGAGGAAAAAAGGGCAGAAAAGAAACAGAAGAGAGAGAGAAGAAAGAGAAAAAGGAGAGAAGAGGGAAGGAGAGAGAGAGAAAGAGAAGAGGCAGAGAAGAGACAGAGAAGGAGGGAGAGTGAGAGAGACAAAAGAGAGAAAGAGAGGAGGGAGAGAGAGAGAGAGAGAGAACAAGTGCCAAGCACTATGCTAAATCCTGAGGATACAACTACAGCAAGACAGTCCCTGTCTCCAAGGAACTTATATTCTAACAGGAAATGATAACATCTTAAAGGAAGTTGGATTCCTTGTCTAAAACCCCAGCATTCCAGGCTTGGAAGGGATCTCAAAAGCCATCAGAAGCTACTAACCCAACCTGCTTTTCACCAAGAATCCCCTTTACAATTTCAGAGATGTGTGGTCAACCAGCATCCCTTTGAAAAACCCCAGTGAGGAGGAACCTTCTAAACCAAGCCTTTCTATCTGGAGTCATTTCTAATACCAAGAAGCTTTTCCTTATAGAAAGAAGCCAAAATTTGCCCCTGTTCAACTTTTACTTATTATTTCTCATTCATTCTTTTGAGCCAAGCAGAATAATGTAATTTCTCTTCAGCATGACAGCCTGTTGAGTGCTTTGACAGCTCTCTCATTCTTTAGAAGTCTTCACATTTTCCTGCCAAAACTCCCCAGCTTCCTCAAACCATCTTTACCTGGCATTATCTCAAGGGATGGTTGTTTGGTCTAGGACACAATACATGTTTCATAAATGTTTATTAGTTGACTACTTGGGTGAGAGTGAGGATTTGAGGATGCTCACCTAGGCTGCAAGACAAGGGGACTGGGAGGATGGTGTTGCCCTCTACAATAATAGGAAAGATGGGAAGGGGGAGATTTGGGATAAAAGATAACGAGTTCAATTTTACATGTGCTGAGTTTAAGATGTCTACTAGAGGTCTACAGGACATCCAGTTTCAGATGTCTAATAAGCATTTGAAGATGCAATTCTGGAGGTCAGGAGAGAGGTTAGGGCTGGTAAAATAGACCTAAGAAGCATCAGCAAAGAGATGGCCATTGAAACCATAGGAGCTGAGATCTAAGTGAAGTATTATAGAGGGAGAAAAGAAGAGGACCCAAGATAGGGGACACCCATCTTTAGCTCGTGTGACCTGAAGAGATCCAGCAAACATGTTTGAGGAGTGATCAGACAGGTAGGAGAATCATGAAAAGGTAGTGTGACAAAAACCTAAAGAAAGTATCAAAAAGAAAGTGGTTGACAAGGTCAGAGGCTGCAGAGATGCCAACAAGAAAATAAAGGCCATTCTATACAGTACTTAAGGGATCACTGGTAACTTTGGAAAGAGCAATTTCAATTGAATGATGAAATGGAAAGGAAGTGGAGGTACCTATGTAGATGACTTTCTCAAGGAGTTTATTCTTAGGGGTTGAGAGATTGCAGAGTATGGTATAGACCAAGAATAGAGTTTGGGATTGCAAGGCGGAGGTAGAAGCTGGGTAGGTTTTCACTGTCCACTAGAGTTTGGGTTGCCTCTGGAGTCTCTGTTAGCCAAATGGACTCAGTTGTACAATGTCTATACATGCTTTCAAACTACTTCTTCAAAGTATTTCCCTTACATACCATCACAATTCTGGAAGAAGCTCCCTGATGGTCTCCATATGGAAATGCTCCATCTTCTCCCTAGTTTCCTCCACACGGAGGCATTCTAAGCATGCTTCAGTTCCACATGGCACTACAATCCTGAGTGTCAGAGCCCAAAATAGGAATTGGGCCTCCAGACAACACATCTAGCACTCTCTCCATTGAATTATGCCATCCTCTCAAGAAAGAGTTGACTTGGTATGTGTCCCCTTTTCATCCTCTCCATGCTCACCTCTAAATGAGCTTGTCCTCTTGACCTACTCTGTCATGGGCTGCTCATCTATAACAACAGATATATCAATACACACTTAACTCCTTGGGTCACCCCCATCCTGTATCTCTTATCCCATTTCATCACAAAGACTCCACTGAAAACCTCCCAATCAAGTCTGACACCTTTCTCAATCTGTCATTAAGATTGCTCAAGATCACAATTACACCATTGGTAGTGATGCCCCAAAGCACTTAAGCTGTATTTGTATAGAAAACGTCATCTTTTCCCATCTCCTTTCCCCCACCTCCCCAAAAATGGCAGTACTGTGATTGAGAGATAAGGGTTCGTTTATTTTTAAAGCTTCTCAGGCAGAAAGATGTTTAAAAGACCTGGAAAGTCTTACATGAACTGATGCTGAGTGAAATGAGCAGAACCAGGAGAACACTGTACACAGTAACAGCAACATTGTGTGATGATTAACTATGATAGACTTAGCTCTTCTCAGCAATACTATGATTTAAGACAATTCTGAAGGACTCATGATGAAAAATACTGTCTTGCCTCCAGAGAAAGAACTGATGAAGTCTGAATACAAACTAAAGCATACTATTTTTCACCTTTCTTTCTTTTTCTTTCTTTCTTTCTTTTTTCTTTCTTCCTTTCTTTCTTTTTTCTTTCTTCCTTTCTTCCTTTCTTCCTTCCTTTCTTCCTTCCTTCCTTTCTTCCTTTCTTCCTTTCTTCTTTCTTTCCTTCCTTTGTAGTTTGAGTTTTCTTCCACAAAAGGACTAATATGGAAATATGTTTTGTATGATTGCACATGTATAACTCATATCAGCTTGTTTACCATCTCATGGAATGGGGAGGAGGGAGAAGGAGGGAGAGAAGTTGGAACTCAAAATTTCTTTTAAAAAGTTAAAAATTGCTTTTATGTGTAATTGGGAGGAAATATTATTTAAAAAGAAAAAAGGAGGAAAAGGAAAATCAATTAAACATGCAAGCTGCTCAAAACAGACATATCCAACAAGCCAGTATTCCTTTTGTGATCTTTCCCTGTCATCATCCCGGAGTGCAAGTTGAATAATTTATCAGTCACATCACTTGCAGAACTATGTGTGGGATTTCATAGGGAGAAATGCAATGTTTGGTTGATTTTGGCTTTCAAGGGCAATTTTTACTGATCAGATTAATCATCCCCCATCCTTCTCCAATCCCCATGCAGGGATGCAGCCCTACTCCTTAGCTGGGACCCCACCCATGGAAGCTTCCGGGACAGACTGTCAGCCCCAGGAGTGGAGTTCACCTAGGTCCTCAGTATCCATCCATCACACCTTCTCCACACATACATGCTACAAAATAAGCCAAGTCCACAGAATTCCCTCTAATCAATTTAGTCAGCCAATAAGCATGAATTAAGTGCCTACTGTGTACCAAGTGCTTGGGACACAAAGGAAGTTAAAAAAAAAAAAACCAATATGTTGCCTCCCTCAAGGAGATCACATTCTAAGAAGGGAGACAACATGGAAATAGCTGTATGTATGAGAGATATACAGCACAATGGGAAACATTCACAAGTCACCTTGTCAATCTTTTTGAGATCAATAAATCCTGTTACTTCTCACTTGTCATGTTTCTGATCAGATGAGACAATATGAAGTATATCCCAAAATAACTCAAAACTGCACTAAGATTTTGCTACATGCTGGGAAGCATTCAACAAGACTCAAACCACCTTAGAAATCCTTGTTGTTGCTATTAATGGGGCTCCGAAGGATAAATATCTGTGAATCTCCCTCTGGCAGCTTTCACTTTAGCCAGGCTGACTCTGTCCCTGGGCTGAGCCCTGATAACCAGGAGGGAGCCAGGGAGAGAAAGACAGAATAACGCTTTTTCTCTAAGTTTTTGGGAACCTGCCTTTACTGCGCCTGGAAAACCAGTGGATCAATCAATGAGATACCAGCAAGATGAATGTATAATAAGATATGATGAGGGTCAGCATGACTCAGTGGATGCACACCTCACCTTGCAATTGGGAAGACTCGAGTTCAAGACCCAGCTGAGACACTCACTCTCTATGTGACCCTGGGCAAGGCACTTCACTGCTCAGTTTCCCCATCTGTAAAATGGGGATTATTACAGCACCCACCTCTCAGAGTTGTTGTAATAAAATGTGATATTTATAAAGTGGTTTATAAGCCTTAAAGTGCCAGCTATGATTATTCTTCTTTTTATTGTTATCATTTCATAGTTCCTCAGTGCTCCAGGGTACTCTAAGACACAGAATGGGTATTAATATGCAGTGCCAGGCATCACAGATCTGGTCAAAAGTAAACCTTCCAGGCATCCTACTACCCCTGAGCACACAGAGTCACTCTCCCCCTTCTCCAGTTGCCTACCATATTGGAACATGAGCTCCTCGAAAGCAGGGGTTGTTCCCTCCATTGCCTTGGTATACCTATTGATTTAGTGATTGATTATTCTATTGGGACCAACAGAGCACACACTGAAGCAAATACAAAGCATACTCGAAGTCAGTATGAGACAACTGAGGTGGGGAAGGAGTCACTAGCAGCTTGAAGGCTCCTTGAAGAAAACCCAGGAGTCTACGTGGTAGGGGTGAGGAGCAGGTAAAAAGGTCTGAAGGTCTTTACCTGACAGGTATAGACCCCATGGATAGAGATCTGGAACAGATCTCAGGGCTCATCTAGTCTGACCCCCTAAATTTTACAGATAAAGAAACTGAGGGTCAAAAAGCTTAAAGGACCTGATCAAAAACATTCAGTAGTCAGTGACAAAGCCAGGATTTGGACTCAGGTTCTCCAATGCTGAAGTTCAGCACTCTTGGCTTCTTTCTACCTTTCTGGTCTTCTTACACCTTACTGTTCTCTACATCCTTTGAAATTCAGTGATACTGGCCTCCTATACAAGATCCTTCAATTCTCAACTCCAGATATTTGCCCTGGATGTCCTTCATGCCTTAATATCTCTCTCTCTCTCTCTCTCTCTCTCTCTTTCTCTCTGTCTCTCTCTCTCTCTCTCTCTCTCTCTCTCTCTCTCTCTCTCTCTCTTTCTCTCTCTCTCCTCTCTCCTCTCTCTCCCTCCTCTCTTTCTCTCCTCTCTCTCCCTCCTCTCTCCCCCCCCTCTCCATCCTGGCTTCCTTCAAGTCTCAGCTAAAGCTCAACCTTCTACAAAAAGTCCTTTTCCATCCTCCTTAATGTTAATGCCTTCCTTCTATCCATTGTCCCCAATTTGTCTATACTTCCTTTGCGTCTAGTTGTGTGTATGTTGTTTCTCCATTAGACTGTAAGCTCCTTGAGGACAGGGGTTGGGTTTTGTCTTTCTTTGTGTGCACAGTGGTTAGTATGGAGACTGGAACGTAATAAATGCTGGATAACTTAACTTTCCACTGACCCTCTTCAACCTAAATGATAGAAATTCTGTAAAATGATTTACTAAAATCAAAGAGCTATATCAACACCAACCATTATTCTAAGGGATCTCTGGACCCCACTTTCACTATGCCCTGAAGCCCTGTTCAAAAAATTAGCTTCTTCAGTAAACTTAGCCATCCTGTAAATTAGTAGTCCGGAACCCAGTGTTCTACAGCTTAGCTTGCTGCACTCAATTTAAAATGGGGGAATGAAAAAGGAAATTTTAATTGGACATCGATTCTGGAATGGAATTTCTAAAAACAAGAGAAAAATAAAAAGGGTTCATTTCAGGCCAAAACTAAGCAAATACCAGTGTCTTCAAAGCACTTGGAAATGCAGCCCCAAAAATGATTCATGGGTCACATCTTCAGGATGCCCCTTCTAACATAAGTAGATGAAGAGAAAACAATCCCAATTAATGCAGCTGGGTCTGGGCACCTTAGAAAAATGACATATGGTGGAAATCTATGCATACAAATAGAAAACTATGCTCCAAGTCCCTAACAAAGCCAAGATTTGGTCCAAAAAGCTATGAATCCTTCTGCCTTCTTACCCTCTACAGCCTTCTTAACAGGGCTCAGGAGGCTGAGAAATCAGAGATTCAGAGCTGGAAAGGACTTTAAAGTAGTTTAGTTTAGGCCCCTCATTTTAAAAGAGGACGAGACTGAAGTTCATAGAGGCTATCCAAGGACAGATGCAGAAGGAGTGGCTCCTTCTCATTTTCCTTTGCTAGATCTTCATCTATGTCATTCTCCCTAATTATTCCCCAAGGTTCTGTCTCAGATCCTCTTCTCTCTACATTCTCATTGGGTAACTTCATCAATTTCCAATGGGTTCAGCATCCCAAATCCACATATCCTGCACTATCTTCTATATTGTCAACTGCCTATTGGACATTTGGATGTGGATCTAAGACTGGAAAGGACCTCAGCATCCATCTACTCTAACTCCCTAATGAGGAGATTAAGTGATTTGCTCAGGACCACTTAGGTAGGACTCATCAGGGTCAGGGTTTTGAACCCAGGAACTCTGGTAGTGCACATTCTACAATACCATTCCTAGAATTATTAGAGACATCTCAAATTTAGCTAATATCCCAAGAAAAAGAGCTTATTATCTTTTCCCTAAAATCCAGTTCTTTTTTAAATTTCCCATCCATACAGAAGGCACCACCACCACCCCACTCAAGGGGAAGGCAGAGGTCTCATTATTTCCACTAAAGGGAACCATCACTTAATAGCTTCTGGGTGCCCTGGATGGACAAAGAAGAAAGAAAACAGCAGGTTTCTTCATGTCGGAATGCTGCCCACCTCCTGATAGGTGGTGGGTCCAAAACGCTGAATGAGATAGACATTTCAGGGCACAGGCAATGCAGGAATGCAGTCGGTTGACTATTGCTGTTTATTATGAGGATTTTCTTTCTTTCTTTTTTTTCAACGGTTAAAACAAGAAAAAAAATGCTTATATTAAAAGTAAAATAAAATAAAAGTATATGAAAATAATAAACAAAATTAAAGGTTTAAGGCATATGGCTTCTGAGATCTCTTCAAATTCTCTTTCTTGTGAGCCTTCCCATCTGATCTTAGACAGATTGCTTCACCTCCATGAGCCCTGGTTTCTACCTCTGAAAATCAAGGTACCTAGACTAAACGACAGGATACAGCAGCAGGAAGAAAACTGAGTTCAAATTCAGCCTCTGATTCAATACGTGCATGACTTGTTAGCTTACTTCCTTGGGCCTCAGTGTCTTCAAAGGCAAAATGATGGGGTAGGAGGTCAGGGGGAGGGCCTGGGCTCTCAGATCCAGACCTGGAAGGGGGTGGTTTTGTCCAGTCCTCTCATTTTCCAGAGAACTAAACTGAGGCCCAGGGAAGCAAATAGCTCCCTGTCTCTTCTGGCTCTGAATTGCCGATGCTATGATCCCACGTCCTTAATCTCCAAGGCTGACATCAGGAAAGAAAACCAAGCTTTCCATAGCCCTGTTCCATGCTCAAATCGCCATCCTAAATCTGACACTGGGCAATACCTCTTCCCATTCTCACTTCTTTTGAAATGCAGATTTTGGCAGAGAAAAGACATAGCTGGTATTTATCTGTCTATTTCAAAAACAGTTTCAGGATAAAAAAGACTGCCTACCTGTGTTCTCTGTCTCTCCTGCACATGTGCCCAGAGTCTATTAAAGCAGCGTGGCCTTCAGTAAAATAAATAAAATAAATCATTCCCCAGCTGGCTTGGATTCCTTCTCTGAAGCACTGCACGTGGTGTGGCCTGGGAAGGACTCAGGAAGGTATGGCGGTAATGCCATCCTTAAATGAGAAGAGTGTCAGTCATCTCCCAAGCCCCTCAGGATGATGGGGGCAAGGGAGGCAGGAAGAGCTTGCACTGACATTCCCATAATGCCTCCCATGCTGGTGCTGCCAGCACTTACTTATTAAAGTCTGCTCTTCTCCCTTTATAAAGAAACCAAAATGTGTGACCGGCCAGGTGTAGGTCTAGGTCTCTCTCAAAAAGGCTGGTCAGTCAAAGCTCCAGAGGCCTGACTCCTGACTCACAAAACCCAACCAAAAAGCAAATTTGGGCAGCAATCCACATTTTGTATGACTTCCTAAATACAGTACACCATCCTATTCCATGGTAGAATGGTTATGAAAGAGTCATTTCTGTTTATTGAAAAGATAATGGGCTTTTTATGCAGGAAATTTCACACTGGAGGAAGCTTCCAAATGGATCACAGTTAAATCTCATATCCATTTGCCTCTCGAGGGCCTTTACAACCCTCCTGCCATTTACACTAATTATCAGAGATGTAGTATTTAGAGTTTAAGCATTTCAGGCCCCTCTCCACCCTCCACATCATTCCTTTTCTGCCTCTGGATCCCACAGTTAAGTCTGACGCCCAAGGTGTGGCTGACGTGGCAACCCACTGAAGGTATGGAACCTCCTTGGATGCTGAGCTGGGGAAGAAAATCCTCCTCCTCCTCCTCCTCCAAGATGAAATGAAAATGAAACAATGATGACTAATAAGTAATATGTCATTGATTAGGGATAACATATTATTATTACAGAACAAGTTTTATCTACAAGAGCAGATATTATATATAATAATCATGAATTAATATTATATACTATTTTGCAACAATCTGTAGAACATGAAATAGAAAAAAGGAATAACAGGGGAATCGGTGCCCCAGGACTGTTTCCATCTGAGCTCCATAAAATGAAGAAAAAATAATGACAATAATTTTTACTGTTGAAAAAGAGTTGTCCTGAAGCTGGCCAGATTTAGTGAGCAAGGCACGTTATAAGAAGAAATGATGAAAACCACATGATACATCAGAGCAGATTACACAGAGCAGAGCCCATTACTGAATACCTAGCAAGAGACAAACTGGTAGCATCGGAAGCATCTGGTCCTTCACGACCTGGCCCGTAGCTTCTCCATCCTCCTGTCTGAAGCTGGAGTTGTCTCAGTGACGATTTCAACAAGTCTATAGAGAATGAACTCACCTCCCAATGCTTTCACTCAACTAGAAAAGGCAGTGGCTTTATCCACCTGTGCAACAGTCCACAGAACGTTTTACGTACGACACACATGCACACACATATATACATATATAAACATATGTATATACATGTGTTAAATAAGTTATATGTGATTACGTATGATATTTATATGATATGTTTACACACTATTTATATTATACTCTACTATTTCTATCAGGAAAACTCAAGAAGCTAAGTCTTCCTGATTCCAAGCCCAGTGCTCTATCTGCTCATACCACATGAGTTCAAATCCAGCCTCAGACACTTTCTAGTTGCATGACCCTGGGCAAGTCGCTTCACCCTGTTTGCCTTAGTTTCCTCAACTATAAAATGGGGATCTTAACAGCACCTACCTCCCAGGATTGTTGTAGGGTCAAAAGAGATAATAATCATAAAGTGCTTAGGATAATACTGGGCATACAGAAGCATTTAATTAATGCTTGTTTTCTTCCCTCCTCTTTATAAATGAGGAAACTAAGAGCAGTGAAATGACTTCCCCAGGGTCATAAAGCTAAGAGCTATGTGAGGAAATCTCTGAATTCGTCCTCAAGCAGTACGATCCTGTAGCAGGAGTGTCAAATTTAAAATCAGAGTTGGACTCTTTGTGACTCCATTTGGGGTTTCCTTGGCAAAGATCCTAGAGTGGTTTTCCATTGCCTTTTCCAGCTCATTTTTCAGATGAGGACACTGAGGCAAGCAGGGTGAAGTGACTTGTCCAAGGTCACACATCTAGGAAGTGTCTGAGTCTGGATTTGAACTTACGAACATAGTCGCAGGCCAGGTGCTCTGGGCACTATGGCGCCACCTAGCTGCCCACCTGGCTCATTTTACAGATTCTGGGCTTCCAAGGCTGCTTCTATGGCTTATCACCTGTATGAGCCTGGGTCTGCTCGGGTGTCACCAGAGTTTCCTCAATTGCAAAGTGATGAAACCTTTTATGGAGGTAGACGTACAGTCCCTGGGACACGAAAAGGCGCCAGATTTAAATCTGGCATTAACAGCCACAGCGGGGACAGCCAAAAGCTAACGGGATGGGGCGCAGGCTGTTTGGTTTTGTTCTCTCTTTCCCACTGTCTCCCACGTTAGACTGTCAGCTTCTTGAGGGCTTTTCCCAGAACTTACTATATTTCCTGGCATGCAGCAAGCACTAAATAAATGCATAGCAACAATAATGAAATAGCAAGGGCTAGCTAAATACGTAGCACCTACTGTGTGTCTAGCACTGTGCTGAGCGCTTTCCAATTATGATCTCGTTTGATTTTCACAACACTCTGGGAGGTAGGTGCTATTATGACCCCTATTTTAACATCTGGGGAAACTGAGGTAAACAGAGGCCAAGTGACTTGCCCAGGGTCACCCAGCTAATAAGTATGTAAACTGGATTTGAACTCAGGTCTCCCTGACTCCAGGACCAGAATTCTAGTCACTGCATCACCTAGCTCCCTCCCGCTTATAATCCGTAAGCAGCTCCCGCTAGCTTCCCTACTGACTGACCAACTTCTGGTTCAGTGATCTGTGACCTTAAGATACTTCCCTCCTCAGGCCTCAATTTTCTCATCTGTAAAATGAGCAGGTTCCACTAGACTGTTCCTAGGGTACCTGCTAAATCTATGATTGTAAGGTCTGATTCTGCCACTCATTTACCTCATCTGTGAAATGGGGACAAGAATCCTTATGACTCCTACCTCAGGGAGCTGTTGGGAGGAAAGCATCCTGTAATATCAAAGCAAGATGACAGTGTGAACCACTGCTGTACAAATAAATACAATAACACAAAGTCAAGTACGAAAGAACGTAATTATAACAACCAAGCTGGGCCCCAGAAGAAACCTAAGAAAACAAATCCCTCTTTTCCTTCTTCACAGAGGTGGAGACCAACTGGTGTATATACCATCAGAGACCCCTGGACACTGCAAAGATCGGGCCGCCTCATGGCTCCCTCTTTTAACTCACTGTTCCTGCTAACCAGATACTGAGCTCAATTGCTTCTATGTTGCTTAAAGAAAGCACGCCCTATCAAGACCCCCTCTAAATTTCAGCGCCCTAGGCTAAAGCTCTGATTGCCCTACCCTGGTTATGACTCGGTCTACTATGATGGTACTTAACTTGAATCTATGAATTCTATGATGAGCATCAATTTCCTCATGTCAAAATGGGCTCGATGGATTCCAGAAGCAAGACGAGGCTATTTCTAACTTACCAGTTAAAGAGCCCAATTTTATAAAACTCCATCAAATATGCCACGGAGGAAGTGAAATGCCACCCCATACGCAGGTGTTTCATTGTCTCTTTTCCCAGAAAATCAGCCACCTTCCTCTGCCAGGGAGCAGAATCTTGGAACGTCAGAGCTGGGATGAAGCCAAGAAATCCTCTCACCCAACCCACTCATTTTACTAATGGAGATGCAGCTGGGTCCCAGTGAAAGAACAGACTCACCCAAGGTCATGCACAGGAAGCTTTCAAGTTATTAATTCAACCAAATTTCAGGCCTGATGCTGATGACATTTATTTTGAAATTTATTGAATTAAAAATTCATAGAAAAAATAATTGATGACTTGTTGAGAGCACTTTGCATGTTGCTGTTGCTGTTCAGCTGTTTACAGTCATGTCGGACTCTTTGTGACCCCATCTGGGGTTTTCTTGGCAAGGATACTGGAGTGGTTTGCCATTTCCTTCTCTAGGCCATTTTACAGATAAGGAAAATGAGGCAAACAGGGTGAGGTGACTTGCCCAGGGTCTCCCAGCTGGTAAGAGTCTGAGACCACATTTGAACTCAGGAAGATGAGTCGGCCTGACTCTAGGTTCAGTGTTCCATGCACTATGGTGCCCCCAGCTGCATTTTACATGCGTTATTTCAAAGGATCTTCACAATGGACCTGTGAGGTTAACACTAAAGTAGGGATTCTTTGTTTGCATCAAGGACTCTGTGGGCAGTCTGGGGACACCCAGGGACACCTCTATTCAGAATAATGTTTTTAATCGAATAAAATAAAATGCATAAGACTATAAGCAAAACTCTTATTGAAAGATGGGCTTCACTTTTTAAAATTGTTCTAAGATCCCAAGCTAAAACCCGCTTTCTGAAGGTATTTTCATTCTTAATTTACAGATGAAATAACCAAAGCTTAGGAAGGTGAATTGCCTACCAAAGCTACCTCCACACCATTTCTCCCATCCAACCCCTTCTCTCTTGCTCATGCAGTCACACCTCTAGTCCAGCAGTGGTCAAGGGGGGAGGAGGAAGGTTCCATGACTTTTGGGGAGAGAGCGTCCCCTACAAGGTCCAGCAGGGCAAAGGAGGGTCCAAGACCCTTTTGGGGAGGGGTCCCCTACAAAGTCAAAACTATTATAATATTTACTATTATGTATCACATGTTATGATATATAACGTATATTATACTATATTATAATAACACTAAGTTATCTGCATTTATAATGCAGTGAGTATCACTATAACACACAGAAACATATGCTCTTGGGGAGGGGGGTCCACAATAATTTTTAAGAGTGTAAAGGGTCCCGAAACAAAAAGGTTGAAAACTGCTCTCTCAGCCCAGGCCCAGCTATCTCTCAACTGGACGATCAAAATAGCCTCCTGCTCCACCTCCTTGTCTCAGGCCTCTCCCATCTGAAATTCATCTTACAAGAGGCTGCCAAAGCCATTTTTCCAAAGTGCAATTCACCATATCAACATACCCTGTTCCATAAACCCCAATGACCTCATTGGCAGCTAGCGGGCACAGCAGGAAGTGTCCTTAACCTGTCCACTATGACAGATCTACCAACCTTGCCTGGGAATCACAGGATAATGCTCGACAAAAAAAGGAAAAAAAGTTTCTTTCCCTCCCTTAGGGTTAGGTCTCTGCATAAGCAAATTGGGGTCAATTAATTATGTGTTCATCTCAATATTTGCATACAGAGAGTGAGCCAAGTGTTCCCAGAATCACTGCCTTCCGTCTTCGGAATCACTTACGTTGCCAGTTAGCGAGGAGTTTGTTTTCTGCTGAGGCTCCTGCACAGTGGAAAGCCAATATCCTAATTGTCATTAAGTACACTTGCTACAATGTATCTGGGGAAATACAGCCGCAAAGGCACACATGTGTTCAGGCATGTACAGGGTCATGCCCAGGAACAATTTGAATACAAAATCTGATATCGGCATTTGAACCAGCCTATGATGTACACACACCCTCAGTGCCTAAGTCTGATTTGAAAAGAAAACCCAATAGGGGCAGAGTGGTGCAGTGGGAAGCAGGCTAGATTTGGAGGCAAAGAATGGATGGATGGATGGGTGGATGGATGGATGACTGGGCAGATGGGTGGGTGGATTAGTGGGTAGGTGGGTGGGTGGATGAGTGGGTAGGTGGGTGGATGGATGGATGGACAGATGGGCATTTATCAAGTGTGCCAAACATGACACATGAAGAGTTCCATCTTTAAGGATATGTTCTTGAAGAGTCATACATTTAGAACAGAAAGGGACCTCCACTTGACAGATGAAGAAACTGAGTTTCACAGTTGGCAAGTCACAAATAGAAAGAGAAGAGAGATTTTAACCTGGGTCCTCTCATTTTCCATCCCATGCTCCCTTTCCCATCTGTCCTTGGATGGCACACATACACATCCCCTCCAGCTCAAGGAGACCACCCAGAGTTTGGACTGGGTCATCACTGCTGCCTAACCCTAAGGCATGCAGACCGAACTCAGCATCTCCTCCTGCCCTCTCCCAGGTTCTTTCTTCTCCCCCCCTTAGCCAGGCACCATCTGTAGAAGGTCAGGGCACACAACACTATTTATAACCCATATTGGATTTCAGCCTCTGAGGCCTGCAATCTGATGCATAGAGTAATTCCCCGCACCCCCAACCCCACCAAGGGCACAAGTCTCAATGAGAAATCAGCGTCTTGGCTACTGTGGGAAGCTGTCTTCCTCAGGGAGGAGGAGAACAGAGCATTTTAATGCTAGAATAGATCTGAGAAACCAACTAGACTGTGCCCATCCTTTGGCACAGGAGCTAATGTTTTCTGTACTGACGTCAGCAATGCTCCTGCATGACCTTGGACCTGACCTCATCCCCACCAACACTGCAATCGCAATGAGGCTTGAAATAGGGAAATAAGATCCCAGATACTGGGGGATGAAGCAGAGAGAAGGAAAGGGAGAGAAGAAAACCCACCCCCCACATACA
>CM053584.1:374474187-374520985 GCA_028627135.1 Pseudochirops cupreus
ATAAGATGTAATGTTGTGAATATTATAATGTTTTGAATGTTTGTCTTGATTTGTAATGGAATAAACAGAGTGTTCACTATATTTTGTAATCTGAACTATAAAATCTGTTCCTTTGGGAATCTGCTGGTGCATGGCGTTACAGCTTGCTACCCTGGCTCTCCCAACCCACAAAACTTCCACACTTCCAGATGTGAAATTACATCCACAACAAAGTATTTCTGTGTAATCATTTTCAATCAATCAATATGCTTTTTATCAAGCACTCACAATGCTCTTAAACAGTGGTATCAAACTCAAGTTAGAAATGGGAGTCACTAAACCATACATAAGAATCATTGTAGGCACATACTGACTTCAAAAACCACATATTAACATTATCTATGGTCTACCACATTTATTTATTTTGGTAAATATTTCCCATTTATATCTTAATCTGGGATGTATTTGACACTTCTATTATAAGAGTATAGACAAAAAAGATAGAAATGAAGCAGGTCCTGCTCTGATTTATAAGGAGAAAGTAGGGCAGAATGTAAGAAGCTTATATTCTATTAGAGAAAACAACATGTACTTGGGTAAGAAGATACAAAACACGTATGGGTGATTATATGTAGAGAGCATTAGCAATGCATGAGGATCAGGACAGGCTTCCTGTAGAAGCTGGTGTTTAAGCTGCATCTCGGAGGAAATTTGAAGGAGGGAAGGCATGTTAGCCACAGAAAACTTAAAGATGTGAGGATAGGAAATGGATTGTCAAGTATGGGGAAAAAAAAAGCAAGAAGGCTAGTTGCCTTCAAATTCATGAAGGGAAGTATTGTGCAATAAGACAGAAAAGTAAACTGGGGGCAGGTTGGGGAGGGTGTAAATACCACAGGATTTAAGGGGAGGGAGCAAGGCTCCATTTCCTCCATCTTTTCCCCAACCATCCCACTCCCTTCATCCCATGTTCTCAGACCTTCAGACCAACCCTTAAGGGTGCTATCAAACAACACCATTTATAGGGTACTTGACAGTCTACAATGTGTTTTCTAGCTCCAGAGGTCTCAATGGTCATATTAGTTTGGGAACCGGACTTAGAGGATTGGTATCGGAATATGTGTGTGTGAGCAGGTGTGTTCACACACACACACACACACACACACACACACACACACACACACACATATTTTGGGGAGACCTGGATTTTGTCAGTGTGGAGAACTCCCAATCAAGAAATTCCCTCAGCCAATGCAAATCCTCTCTACATTATAAGTCATAGAGAGTTGCCTGGGACCCTCCAAGGTTACACAACCCATGCAATGCAGAGTCAGGCCTCCATGTTGTCCAGAGTCTGAGGCTGGCTCCCTACTCCCAGAACACTTGGCATCTCCAATCCTCCCTTAACACAGCTCACAGGTGCCTCGAACCCTAGCCTCTAAGGTGCCTTCCAGTTCTAAATCTGATCCATGGGGTTTGTGTTTTGGCTTCCAAATGGATGGCATGGAAATTTTAAAAAAAAAAAAAAAGACGATTATCACAAAGCTTCCTTCTCCCCCCTACCAGGCTCTGTTTGTACAGAGATAATGAACCACAGAATTTCTCTTTCCACAGTAAACACCCACATTTGCTTACCACTAAAGCCAGAACTCCTAAGCCTGTGCCTAGACACCAGATCAGGGCCATTTGCTGACACTGGTTCCAAATTCTACCACGCATTCGCCAAGTATCATTTTGGCAGTAGGGCAGAGTGTGTGTGTGTGGGGGGGGGGGATTTGGATAAGAATCCTTATATCCCCCTGCAAAAAAAAAAAGATGAAAAATAACTTTGTCAGTTCATAAACTATTTGGCAATAAGGAACTCAGAGATAGCCCTTACAGAAAAAGGATTCTTTTTTCAACAATAAGTTATTCCATAGTCACCATTTTTATAATGCTTTTTTCCAGTGACAGATTTCCATCCTTAAACACAATTTAGCAGAACTCCAGAGAATCTTCAGCTATCTCAGGGGAGGTCATGAAATTATTTTTTTTTTTAATGTCAAAGCAGAGTTGCTATAGGTTCACTTTAATTTAAGCCAGTGGTTCTCAACCTGTGGGTTGTGACCTCTTTTCACAGAGGTTGCCTAAGACCATTGGAAAACACATATTTCCATGTAATGTAGGAACTGAGACACCGCTCCTCTATTCATCTCCAGGTGGGTCCGCCCACGTGCAGGTACACCCACATATGAGTATTAAAGGGTCGCGGTATTAGGAAGCTTGAGAACCATTGATTTAAGAAATAAATGGGTGATCTTGATTCCAGATGACTAATGAAATGTACCTTATTTCCCTCATCAGTCTGGGGGTGGATTATAGGCCATTGAAGGGCTCGGTGGAGAGCACTGGACCTGGAGTCAGGAATCTCTGAGTTCCATTTTGACCTCAGACATCTCTCAGCTGCATGATCTGGACAAATCACTTAGCCTGAGTATTTCTCATCAGTAAAATGGGGATAATTGGAGCACCTACCTCCCCAAGTGATTGTGAGGATAAAAGCTATAGAATGGGACACCCATACCTTGTCAGACATGCCAAATGTATTGGTTTATTTTGTTTACCTGCATTTCTTTGTTAGAAGGGAAGATTATAGTGGGAGGTGGAGAGTGAGGGACGGTAGGTTAAGCATTGGGAAATGATAGCAATGTTTTTAAAAAGGCATCACTAATACTGTTCCTAAGAAGAAAAGTAAATGGTTGCTCATCCTGGAATATAACCCCAAGGAGGTAAAAAAAAATACTACATATAACAAAGGTACTATATAAAACAGAAGTATTTTCTATGATAGCAAAACACTGGGGGGAAAATGGGTGCCCATAAACTCAGAAATGTAGGGTTAGGTTGCAAATGCATTTGCCAAGCACCAATTTGGCAGGAGGAAAGACACTCTGTGTATGTGTGTATGTGTGTGTGTGTGTGTGTGTGTGTGTGTGTGTGTTGTATGTACTTACACACCAGTGCCTAGTTCAAAAGAACTTGGATGGTGGTAAATGAATATGTGGTGATGTAGTGGATAAATCACTAGGTCTGGAGTCAGACCTAAATTCAAATCTGGCCTCAGACACTTACTAGCTGTGTGACCCTGGGCAAGTCACTTACCGCTGTTTGCCTCAGTTTCCTCATCTGTGAAATGAACTGGAGAAGGAAATGGCAAACCGCTCCAGTATGTTTGCCAAGAAAACCCCAAAAGGGATCACAAAGATTCAGACACAATTTTTAAAAAAAGATTAAACAATAATAAAATAAATATGATAGAATATTATATCCCTGTAAGAAAAGAAGAATATGAGGAATTCAGAGAAAAACAGGGAGGCTGGGATGAACTCACACAGAGTAAAGAGAGGAGAACCAAGACGGAATATCTCTCTCCCTCCCTCTCCCCCCCCCTCTCTCTCCCACTCTCTCTCTCTGTCTCTGACTTTCTCTCTCTCTCTCTCTCTCTCTCTCTCCCTCTCTCTCTCTCTCTCTCACACACACACACACACACACACACACACACACACACACGCGCGCGCGCGCGCGCGCACGCGCATGCACACACATACACGCACACACGCACACACACACACACGCACACACACCCGCAATAATGTAAAGACAATTACATTAACCAGCATTAGGCTCAGATCAATTGTAATGAACGATCTCCATCCCAGAGAAGGAGGGATGGAAATATACTTCCTTCCTCTGGGAGAGAAGTAGAACTGGACTCGTCACCAAGTTTGCCTCCCTGTTTTCCCTTGTGAACAAAAGAGGGTTTGGTTGGGGCTGGGGACGGGGAGGAGAGATGTCGGGTCTGACTGTGGTACAAGTCACCAAATGCATCAATCAAGATTTCAAAATCAAATAAATAGGAGCTTATTTTCCAAACAGAATAAAAGGAAAGGTGGCATTGAAAACCCAAATCAGAAAACCGGTGGAGTCATTCCAAAAGAGAAGTCGCAATTTCAGAAGCACAAGGTCCTGAGTAACCGCCACTATAACCATCCAAGGGCACTGGGGGCAGGCAACATGGTGAGGACAAGAGGCCCATGCAGGACCTTGAATCAGTAACAGGGCAAGAGTTTCAGGGTGAGATTCCATAGAATCCCAGAGCTCCAGGTGGAGGGGATCTCTGCCACTGGAAGCAGCCCTCTCCTTTGGAGGAGGAGGGGATCTACCCTGAAAGCCTAAGTGACTTGCTCAAAGCCATGTGACGACCAAATGTCAGCGGTGGGATTTGAACCCATGTTCTCAAACTCCAAACCTGGCACTCTTTACCAAACAATAATCAGAAGTCTAGCGCTCAGCAGTTTAAGTGCTTCATTGGTGTTTTTCATTCATTCATTCACTCACTCATTCATTTCCAAGTTTAGTAAAAGAGCCCAGAAGTAAGTCAAGGACACCAATGCAGGGCAGACGCAGAGACCAACAATGCCTAGACACTGACTGTGACCCCACTGCACCCCCACCTCCCCAGAAGCCCTGACACCTGAGCCAACCAGACATCCAGCCCTGGAGAATGGTTGAGACAGGGTGGTAATGATGCCCAAAACCTGACCTAGCCACAATCTTCTCCCTGCTCTGGAAATCAGATGTTAAAGGTGTCTAATCGGGCCCAAACCCACCTGAATAGAAGGGTAAATTGAATCAGCAGCAAGCCTACCACCTGACAGCTCACACAAACATCTCCTAGAAAGGACGGGGCTGGTGCAAAAATAAGAATTTTGTGTTATTTGTTAAAAGCAACTTCCTTTTCAAAGGACAGAGACCATTTGCAGGTCCCTGCTCTCCCCCCATCCCTATCCTATCACTCCTGATATTTCACTTCAAGGTTTATACAAACGCATGCACATCTGTGCATATATACCCACAAACATGCAAAACACATGTGAATGCACACGTGTGTGTACACACTGTATATCTGCTTCCATATGAGCATGTCACTCATGTGCATGTGTGGATGTGCACTGTATACATGCGTGGGCATGTGTGTCTATGTGCGTGTTGTGTGACTTCATAACACATGTGTGTATGTGTGTGGGCATGTGTGTCTATTGCATGCTGTAGGACTTCATAACACATGTGTATACATGTGCGGGCATGTGTGTCTATGTGCATGCTGTGTGACTTCATAACACATGTGTGTACATGTGTATATGTGCACATGCCGGTGTGTATGCATACATATACACAAAAGGCACATACAGTTATGTTATGCTATGTCGTTACATCACATTAAAAACAACAGTAAACACTCTGTATGGTGCCTCCTGTGTGCCAGGCACTGCCCTAAGCACTTCACAATTACAGTGCCATCTGATCCTCACTGAGCCCCTGGGTGCACCACGCAGGTGCTATTATTATCCTCATTTCACAGATACGGAAAATGAGGCCAACAGAGACAGTGATTTGCCCAGAGTCACACAACTACTAAGCATCCAAGGCTAAATTTGAACTCAGGACCTCCTGACTTCGGACCCAACACTGTCTATCGAGGCACACAGCAACTGAATTATAGTACATCATGTATCATTCTATATCACACACACACACACACACACACACACACACACACACACTTCTCAACAGGCAGAAAAAATAAAGATAAAAATGGACATTTGTCTTTCAACTACACAGTGAGGAGTGGTGGGGTCAGAACAAGGTCTTTACTGCAATTTTTCTTGCAGGTGAATAGTCAGACCCCTGTGCAAGCCTGAAAACTGGAGTATCTGTCTCCCCTGCCCCTCTCCCCATGGTCAGCCTGTCGGTCGTCTGTCGGTCTCCCTCACTCCCTCCTTCCCTCCCTCTCCCTCTCTCTCTCTCTGTCTCTCCCCCCCTCTGTGTTTATCAGTCTCTTTCTCTCTTTCACCATCTCTGTCTCTTACACACACACACACACACACACACACACACACCTGAATCTCCACTAGTTCACCTTCCATGCCTCAGATGGTCAAGTCATATAGCTTAAAAGTTTAACAAGCTAGTCACCAAAGTTGTGGCTGTCCTGAGAAAACCATCTCTTCTCAAGGCACGATGCATACACTCTATCAAAGGCCTTCTTTGTCCCTGTTGTTCCAGAGTTGCTCATGATAAAAAAATTTATTCATAGAAACCATCTGAGTGCTCACGCAAAGGTTTCGGAAGAACCAGCAGTTACCCAAACCTCCAGGGCTAACCAATCTATCCTGGTTTCTTTCCCTTTCTAATTCTTTATATTACCATATTCAGCACTTCCTATTCCTTCCAGACACCCCCATCCATTGACTCATTCGGTCTTCCTGACAGCCCTGGAGGTGAGGTGAGCTACATTATTACAGACCCTGTTATAACTGAGGAAAAGGTGGAGGGACTTGTTCAAGGTTCTGAAATGTAGGACCTGGACCTAGAACCCAAATCTTCTGACTCCAACACTTCTCAGTGTACTTTTTAACTTCCAGAGAATACAGCCACCCACTTCCCTGAGACTTTTCAGGACTTCAGACTCAGGTGCTGGCTGATGCATGCTGTCACTGGTGGTTGTGCCCTGCATTCAGCACCAGGAAGAAATCAAGGGAAAACACCAAGCTCTCTACGGCTCTCAGAGAGCTGGCTAGCTCTATCTACTAAGTCCCTTCTCTTTCAGTTGACTGCTCCTCTTGTTAGCAGGGTGTATTTATCCACTTAATCTCTTGGTTCTGTCACTACCCAAGCAGAGAATCTACCTTCTTTCCTTCTTATAATGGACCTCAATCACAATCACATCAAATCAGTCAACAGCACTAAGTGCTGATTATGTGCCCAGCGTGGATAGAGTGCTGGGCCTGGAGTCAGGAAGACTCATATTCTTAAGTTCCAGTCTGGTCTCAGATGCTTACTAGCTGTATGACCCTGGATAAGTCACTTAACCCTGTTTGCCTCAGTTTTTTCATCTATAAGCTGAAGAAGGAAATGCCCAGTACCCTTGCCAAGGAAACCATAAATGAGGTCATGAAAAGTCTAAAATGACTGAAATGAACCACCACCACCAACAACAAACTGGGATATAAGGAAAGGCAAACACAATCTCTGCCTTCACAATCTACAGGGGAAGACAGCATGTGAATAGCTCTGCTACATGTAAGTTCTGATAGCTTAAAACTTCACTAAAACATCAGGGACCTTCATGTACAGGTTAATCTGAAGGTAATCTCAGACACTAACTTTAAGGGAGATTGGGAAAGGCTTTTTGCAGAAGGTGGGGGTTAGCTGGGACTTAAGGGAAGCCAGGGAGGCCAGAAGGTAGAGATGAGGAGGAGCATCCCAGCCAATGCTAAGGCATGGAGTCGGGAGACTGACAGAGAGTAGCAAAGCTTGATCCTATATGGTCATTCATTCACTCATTCCTACAGAATCAAAAGAACCCTAGGATTACCCCAGAAGTCAGCTAATTTAATTTCTTCATTTTACACATAGCAGACTATTGTGCAAGTGGATAAAATGCCTGCTTTCTGCAAGTGAATACAAGCATTGGGTTTGAGCTCATCTTTTGCAGGCTCTCAAAAAACATCTTGGGGACAACTTCAGGAGGTGACAGGACAACAGAAAGGCTGTCAACTTCATCCATCATCATCATCATCATCCTCACCACCATCACCATTATTTATGATTGCTATTATCTCATGTTTCATCTTTTTTGAAGGGATTCAAATAGAAATGCCCCAGTAAAAGATCTGTTACTCTTAACTATCTGGTATCGCTATATGTTACCTGTTACTATTCTTTTCTATAATGTTCCAGAAACCACTACACAGGTGGATAAAAAACTGTTTTCTGTAGGTAAACAAAGGTAGTAAAACTAGAAAGAAAGGGAACAACCTGTGACTGACTGAATAAATCATACTACGTGACTATAATGGAATACTATTGCGCTGTAAGAAATGATCAAGCGGATGGTTTCAGAGAAACCTGGGAAGATTTGTATGAACTGATGCAGAGTGAGGAAAGCAGAGTCTGGAGAACAATTCATACAACATCAACTATGTAAAAGTAAACAACTTTTAAAAGACTTAAGAATGGTGATCACTGGGATAGCAAGTCATGGTTCCAAAGGACTGATAACAAAGTCCCTCTTGACAGGGAGCAGTAGTCTCAAGGTGCCAATGAGGGAATTTGTTTTGTTTATACGTATTTCTTAGAAGGCTATTTTTTTCTTTTCTTCTCAATAACAAGAGGAGGAGGTAAGAAAAAAGACAAATAAATATTTATTAATTGAGGAGAAGTAAAATAATTGAGTTCAAATCCAGCTCAGACACTTACTAGCTGTGTGATCCTGCTAAATGAGCTGGAAATGGCAAATCACTTATATCTTACCCAAGAAAAACCAAAATGGGGTCATGAAGAGTCAGACATGATTGAATACAACTGAACAATTTAATAACTTTTAAACTATCTTTTTGCATGAGTCAGCTTGTCAGGAACCAATAATAGTGCCTAACAGATGGAAGGCTCTCAAAATTTGGAACTAGTCAGACAACTCTTCATAGGCATAAATGTCGTTGTGGCACCTTGTGGCTCTCTACTGGAGATCTAATTATTTTACAATAGCTAACAAATGGTAATCTTAGCATTTGGAGCTTGGGAGACCTTGGGAGACTTATTCCACCATTAATCCTTAGATAATGCCTGCCAATAATGCTGGTTTTCTCTTTTGAACCTCTCAGGAATCAATTAACAAGTAGCCCATGACTCAGTGGATAGAGGATTAGACTTGGAGTCAGGCAGATCTGAGTTCAAATCCTCCCTCAGATTCATCCCAGCTATGTGACTCCGGGTAAGGCACTTTACCCACTGTGTGACTCAGTTTCTTCATTTGTAAAAATAAGAATAATAATGGGACCTACAGCAGAAGGTTGCTCTAAGGATCAAATGAAAACGAAACATGTGCTTTGCAAACCTGAAAGGGCTAATAAATGCTGCTGTATTATTATCATTGTTGTTTATCTGCCAGACCCTTGAGATATAAACACAAAAATGAAATAATCCGGGAGGTCACAGTTTCAAACGAAGGAGCATTTTTTTCTTCATGGGAGGGAAAGTTTATCATTTTAATCTACCGAAGACCAAACAAAGAGAGCAAACTGGGAGTGACAGAAAGCAAAACCTGCCGGATCACCAGCTGATGTGTTTAAAAAAAAAAGGCTATGAATATAAAGTAGCTTCTAAGAGGCCTGGTGTGTGTTTTCTTAGTTAGATACAAAATTAATATATGTTTATCAGGCAGAGAGAGATTCAGCCAGTTTCTTGGCAAATGCTGCAATTTAAAATCCATTTAAGATAATTTTCTTTATCTCGAATCTATTTTAATCAGGAACCAGGATACTTGACTTAACTGGTTTATATAAAAACTTTATAGGGGGAAAAACAAACAATCTCTAGGGAGGAAGTATTCAAGATGGGAAGAGGGGAACCCCAGGAAGCCTCCTGGGGCACACAAAAAACTCCCACCTGGAGATCTGTAAAGCAGGATGGATATTTCTGCTTTCAATTGTTGAGGATCAGTTTTGCCCAAATAATAGGGGAAAATGACTTAATGGCTTCCAGAGGAAAAATAAGAGGAAGCCTAGAGGACCTCTCAAGTCCCAGTTCTATTCCCTTCCCCACTCCAGGTCTTTAATTCCATGGTTCTATGGCTCCCTCCAGCTCCCTTTGTTGATGGCCAACCTCCTTCCTCCACTCAACAAAGGGAAGATTAAAAAAAATTCTTCATTCTAAATGCACAAGAACAAGAAAGCTGTTTAACATTTACCAACTCCTTGGATAAAGACATAGATTGCCTGTTTATTTAATTGGCAGATGGCACAAGAGTGGAGTAGGCATCAGAAAGTCTAGATGGGCTGACATTATGAAGCTAAATAGTAATAAACATAAAGTCTCACTCTTAGGTCCAAAAAGTCAATTGCCCAAGGAGGGATGGGGAAAGCTCTTCCTGTGGCAAATACTTAGGAATATTAACTAATTAAAATCTTAATATGCATCCATAGTGTGATGTGGCTGCCAAAAAAAAAATTATCCTAGGCTTAAATGGTATAAAGAGTCCCAAAAGTTTTAGTGCAGCTTTAAGCTTTGATAGCTTAAATTAGCTACTGAGTTTTCAGTTAAAGTTGCTTTAGATTAGGCTTTAGTAACTTAAAACTTTTGGGAAACCCTGGACAGTTTCCAAAACAAGGGAAGTACTAGAACCAAGGGATTATATAAAGCCAGGTTAACAAATGAGCCCCCAAAACCTCCAAGAAGCAATGGATAATACTCAGGTCCAGCTCTTTGGATCACCTTTCTGCTGAGGCCCAGAGAAGACAGCTTGGTCTCCTGGCTAAAATGGTCACTCACTGATTGCTTTATCTACTACCAGAAAAGCATCGAATTATTCTGAATCCTTATGCCTCCTGGAAGGTCCAGAGTGTATCAACACTGGTATCCACAAAGATTTGCAGTTGAGAAGTTCATTTTCAAGAGACAAGAACAGTTGGACCATCAGAAGATTATAACGGAAGGGCTTGGTTGACTTGGGACAAGTGGAGAGGAGTCACTAGGGAAAGCCCCTTATCCATAGCAATGAGTAGGCTGGTCTATGAATGGTGCCCCTTCTATCCAGTATCAAGGGGTTAGGTAACAAAGTGGGCTTGACCCACTCATCCCCAAGCTGAAAAGGCTCTCCCAAATTCCTGGGCTCATGTCCCAATCTCTGCCCAGAATCCTCTTCCCTCCATATATTCTCCAAGATGATCACATCAGCATCTATGATCCCCTCAGTACAACTGACTTGCAAACCTACATCCCCAGCCCCCATCTCCTTCTGACTTGCCAATGGGTTTGAATGTGAGCTATGCCATTTAGTCCTTATATGACCTTGGGCAAATCACTTAGTGAACTTCACTGCAAAATGAGGGGGATAATAATGGTGATATTACCCCATTGGATTCTCACAAAAACCCTGGGAGGTAACTGCTTAAGGCTGGATTTGAACTCAGGTCTTTCCGAGTCCAGGCCCAGCTGTTGATATCTAGGCTACCCATACTTGTATGTGTGTATGTATATATGTGTACATATGCAGATGTATGCATAGTAAATGCATATGAATATATATCACGTGATTTGCAAACCTTAAAGTACTAGATAAATGCTGGGTATTATCCCTAATTCCCTGTTTATAATGAAGGATTGACATCTTTACGTGAACGTCCCATAGGTGCCCAAAATTCATCACTCAGCTTACTGCCCAGGTCACTGGACTTAGAGTCACAATAGAATTCTGCCTCAGACACAAGCTGTGAGACCCTGTGAATGTCCTTAACCTCTCTGTGCCTCAGCTTCATCTGAAAAATGAGAGGTTTGGGCATTTTCTTATTGTCTTCAGTCTGACTCATCATGACCCCCTTTGGGATTTTCTTGGCAAAGATACTGGGGTGGTTTACCATTTCCTTCTCCAGCGTGTCCCCAATTTACAGATGGGAAACTGATGCAAATAGGGGTTAGATGACTTGCCCAGGGTCACACAGCTAGTAAGAGTCTAAGGTTGGATTTGAACTCCGGTCCTCCTGACTCCAAGCCCAGAGCTCTATCCACTGCACCGCCCAGTTTCCCCTGAGGTTTGGATGAGATGGCCTCTAAAGGCCCTACTAGGTCTCAATACATGATCTTACAATCCAAAGTCCAAAACAGAACCTGTTATCTTTTCGCCTTACAACAATCCTACAAGGTAGGTCATATGAGCATTATTATACCCATTTTGCAGATGAGAAAATTAAGGGCCAGAGAGAAAAAGTGATTTGCCCAAGGTTACATAGGAATTAAGTGAAACAGTTGGGACGAACTCTCTGATATGTCAAAACCAGGATTCAAAACCAAGGTCCTCTTATGCTCCAACTTTCTCCACTACATCAGATATCACTAGTCTTGATTAATGAGTAATCTGAAGAAATGTATTCCCTTTCACTAAACAGGCCCACATCCATGGTTTCCCAAATCCTACCAGAGATTAGGGCTGGGAATAACATCATTCTGCAAACTCACAAGTTGTCAGGAAATGGGTTTTATCCTAGTCACTCCTGCATGTTGGCAAAGAATAAATGTACAGAAGAACATTCTGAACGTGATATATTCAAACCTCATGTCCACTTAGCTTCAGTCAGAAGCGGACAACACCATACTTCACTGAAAATGAATACTCTTCTAAAACTCTCATTACCGCGCTCCTGGCCTCCATTCTCTCCATCCTGTTCCTCATTTTCCTAGCAATCTTCCTAAAACATTGTTTTCACTGCACCCTTCCATCCACAAAAAAAAGAAGCCTTCGTTCATCAACAACACACTTTATATTAAATACCTGCTATGTGAGAGGAGACAGAGCCTACATGGTAAAGTCCAAATTTCTTAGCCTGTTAGTGAAGGACCTCCATGATCTTTTTTTAAATCATTTTTTCAACTAAAAAGCATTTCTCTTTTCACTTTCCCATTACCATGAAGAAATCTTAAAAAGAAAAATAAAACTCATAGTCAAGAAAAACAGACTCCTTCATTGACCACATCCAAGAATTTCTCTGGACCAACCTTTCTAGCCTTGCCACCCAATGATTCCCAGCGAGCAATTAGGAAGCATCCTAGGTTATATCTGAATGCAGATCCTCTGAAACTGGGCTAGCTACGTGGTGCAGTGGATAGAGCACCAGCACTGGAGTCAAAGAGACCTGAATTCAAATCCGGTCTCAGACACTTACTAGCTGTGTGACCCTGGGCAAGTCAGTTTCCTCATGACAAACCGCTCCAGTATCTTTTCCAAGAAAACCCAAACAGAGTCACAGAGAGTCAGACACAGCTAAAAGCCAACTGAACAACCTCTGGCTCCAGAATCAATATTTTTTGTACTATACCATACAGTTTCTATTCAATTCACATATTAAGGAAAAAAAATACTGCACACAGATGGGGAGTGGAGAGCGGCACCGAATGGAGGAAAAAGAGAACAGGCTGTATCACATTTGAGGAAAAACCAAGTGTTTTCAACAATCCTAAACTGTTTTCTGCTGCAAAAACCCAGCTTCCTAACACCAAAAGTCAACCCATGATGCTATGTGGGTAGGAATAATAGAACATCCCTAACTCAGAAGAATTAACATTGCAAATGACTTTATTGGCCACTAGCTTAAAGAAAACCCTCAACCCACAAGCATTTATTCAATGTTTGTTCAGTCCCAAGGACTCTGCTGGGTCCTTGAAATAAAAATACAAAGAAAGACACAGTCCCTAATGACAAAAAGCTTACATTCTAATGGGGAAGACAGCCAGTGTATCTCTAAGTATAAACAGAAGAAGCATAAATATACTAACCGTGACCTCTGTGGCACGCCTGGCATTGTCGACAACACTGGCTGTACCCCACGCCCCACTCTGTACGCTCTGACTCTTGGAACTCTGCAAGATGGAGCTGAAACATCTCATTCAAAAGGCTTTTCCTGAATTCCCCAGTTTTCAGTCCCCTCTGCCCTGCCAAATCCCCGTATACACAGTCCGGATAGGATTTACGCTTACTTTCTGCATACATATTGGTTTCTGCTGATAGTAAGCAAGAATCTGGCGGGTAAAGTCAGACTTTTTGGTTCACTCTGCTCTTCATCGGCTTCCCTGCCTGCTGACCCCAGGCCTGGCCCAGCCCCTCCTGCTTCCCCACTCCAACCCCCTCCTTTCCTGACTTTTTATGTGAGATCTCCCTCCACTAAATTGTAAGTTCCTTGAGGGCAGAGACCGTCTTTCTTTTTATTAATTGTATACCTGGCACATGCTGTTGAGTTGTTTTTCAGTTGTGTCTGACTCGTCACAACCCCTTTTTAGAGTTTTCTTTGCAAAAATATTGGATCGGTTTGCCATTTCCTTCTCTGGTTCATTTGACAGATGAGAAAACTGAGGCAAGCAGGGTTAAGTGACTTGCCCAGGGTTACACAGCTAATAAGTGTTCTTGGCAAAGATACTGGAGTGGTTTGCCATTTCCTTCTCTGGCTTATTTGACAGATGAGGAAACTGAGGCAAGCAGGGTTAAGTTACTTGCCTAGGGTCACAAAGCTAATATGTATCTGAGGTCAAATTTGAATTCAGGTCTTCCTGGCTCCAGGTCAAGCACTCTATCCGCTGTGCTACCTACCTGGCAGACAGTAGGTGCTTAATAAATGTTGATTAGATTGGATTGTAGTAAGCACTCAATAAATGCTGACTGACAATGTATGGTCAGCAACAGAAACAGGCGGTTACTTAGTGAGAATGAAGGCAGCTAGAGGCACAGTCCCTGAGCTGAGACAGTATTCACAAAAATATTAAAAATCCCTGGAAGGTGAATTTATGAACAAGATATGAATGAGTCATCAACAGTGCCCATGGAGGGAATGCTCACACCAGTCTATTGAAGCTTTCTCTTAATATCTGTTCTTACATTAATAAAACATTATTACATTAATAATATAATATTGATATTAATGTTAGTAATAAAAATCTTGTTTTAAGAGCAGAATATGGAGAGGCATTGTGGCGGCGAAGGGAGGGACAGAGAGCTGGTCTAAGAATCAGAAATGAATGAAGGAATGAACGCACAAATAATATTTACTAAGCAGTTACCACCACCCAGGCTACATGATTAAGTCCTGGATACAAAAATGAAGTCATCTCTGCCCTCAAGATGTTTATATTCTACTAAGGAGAAACCTGGGTTCAAGTCCAGCCTTTGACTCACACCCTGGGGAAGTCACTAAATCTCTGTGTTTCCCCAAGCGTCTCTCTGCGACTTGCCATACACAGCAGGCACTGACCCTCCTGGGCAGAGGGGATATCCTCATCAGAAGTTCTTTATGCTGAAGAAATCATGGGTCCAGTTCAAAAAAGAAAGAGGGGGAAAAAGGTTGGGATTTGTACTTTTCAAAGCTGTTCAAGGATGGGGCTATTTAAACGCATCCTGAGCTGGCAGCAGCTTGTGCTGGAATGTCAGAATTCTGTGACATAAGGGTTTGGTCTCAGTTGAACCAGAGGAATGCCTGAAGCATTTTCAAAGCATCCACCAGACCAGGCAGGATTTAATTTACTGGATCCACCAGCACAATTTATTTCTCAAGATGAAAACAGACGGCAGTTTTGATGGAAGAGAAGACATTCAGGTTCACAGGAGACACTAGGGGCTTCCAGTATTTAATGAGTCAGGGGAAGAGCTGAAGGGCCCTCCTGGGCTAAGTTCTGATGAGGAATGGGTGAGGGGGAGAGAGAAAGAAAGAGACAGAGGGAGAGAGAGAGAGAGAGAAGAAGGGAGGGAGGGAGAGGGAAAGGGAGAGGGAGAGAGGGAGGGAGGGAGGGATAGGGAGAGAGAGAGAGAAGAAGAGAGGGAGAGGGAGAGAGAGAGAGAGAGGGAGAGGGAGGGAGAGGGGGAGGGAAAGGGAGAGGAGGAGAGAGGGAGGGAGCAAGGGAAAGGGAGAAGGGGAAGGTTGGGGAAGGGGAGGGAGGGGGAGAGAGGGAGGGGGAAAGGGAGAGGCAAAAAAGAGAGAAAGAAGGAGGAAGGAGAGAGCATATGACTGTGAAAGTAATGAATAGGAAAAGAAAAAGACAGAAATATTACAGGATATTGGACAAGAAAGCAGTATGGATTGTGATCTGAAGTCAGTCTTAGTAGCTGTTCAATCTTGGCCAAGCTATTTACCTACCTGAGACTCACTTCTGTCTCCTATAAGATGGCGGTAGGGGGAGGGGGCATTCTGCAGTCGTTTCATGGACTGAATGAGAAGATGTAAATGAAGATATTTTGTGAAACTATAAAAGCACTTTGTAAATATAAGTTATCATAATATAAAGACAGATAAAACACAGACTCTGTGAGCAGACAGGACGGAGGGAGACAAAGCAAAAACATCTAAACTGAATAAGTTTCCTTTAATGAGCATTTTATGAAGCTCTTACTAGATGCTAGGGACCCTGGGGCTGTGAGACAGTAACAGTGCCTACCCTCAAGGAATCTGCTTTCACCTGGGATGAGAGACAGACGGAAACCTGTTTCCCTCCCCTCTCCTCTCTCCCTTTCTCTCTTCCTTCTCTCTCCTCTTTCCTCTCTTCTCTTTTTTCTCCTCCTCCTCTCTCATCTCTTTCTGCCTATTTCTATCTCTATATATCATACATTATATATGCATTAATATATGCATGTTATATATCATATAGATGTATCATATATCGCATTTTATCTATGCATTATTATATGCATATATTTTTGTATACATGTTATATGCCTTGACATACAAACACACACCATCTATAGCCAGTCAGTTCCCTACCCCTATGGTTCTTTGTTCCCACATCTCTTGAGTCTGCTGTCTTCCCATATGCCTGAGGGCTTACAGACCACCGAGGTCTCCCTTGTATCTGGCTTAATCAATTGCCCCCCAGATTGGGTGAGGTCATTCTCTAACTGTGGACACCATTCCCCATATCTGGGAATATTTTTCCCTTATGAACTTTATTCATTAATAAAATTATTAATTTTTATTGGGAACTTCTCCCCCTCAAAAAATATATATGCATTTTAGAAAAAAAAAAACCTTCAGAGAAATGAAATCAAAATCACCTATTTGCTGTTTCTGAAGCTTGCTGCCTCCATGCTTTTGACCAAGCTGTCTCTCATGCCTGATGTGCCCTCCCTCTTCATTTCTGCCTCTTGGAATCTCTAGCATTCTTTAGAGCACAGTTCATGGCCTACCTCCTATAACGAGCTTCTTCCTCTCCCCCAACCCCACTGCCCCATGGATGCTACTTTCTTTATCCTGAAATTACTTTGCAAATACATAACGTATAACTTATCTATGCTCATGTTAGAACTCTAAGCAGAACAGAAGCTCTATATGGATCCCCAGGATTCCCCTTCTTTCCCCCTAAAATGACTTTGTACAATCTTATTATACAGTGTGGTATTCTCACATTAGAAGGTACGCTCCCTGAGGGGGTTCCCTTTTTGTCTTTTTGCCCCTAGCACCTGGCACAGGGTCTGGCACTTAATCTGTTTGTTGAATTCAAAAGAAGATTCTTTGAGAGCACAGCAACGGTTCGATTGGAACTTGCTGTATGTCATTGGCCTCCACCAAGAGTGACCTGAAGTGGCCAGGGCTAGGGACGCAAGCTGGACTTTGAAAACTAATTGACTATTATTGCTTTAATCCAAAGTCCTCTATAATCAAGCAGACTAGGCTGAATGTTCTCTAAGGTTCCTCCTACCTCTCAGATAATTTGTGTGTGTGTTATACATTATATTGCATATTATATATAAAAATTGTATGTCACATACAGATACATATTATATATTTTATGTAACACATATATGTGTCTTATGATTTAATAGTTGGCATTTATATAGCGTTTTAAGGTCTTCAAAGTGTTTTGCATTCATTTCCTCATTTGAGCCTCCCAACAATCCTTGTGAGGTAGGTGCGATTACTAGGCTCACTATACAGATGAGGAAACTGAGGCACAGGGAGAACGTCACATGCCCAGGGTCACAGAGTAAGAAACATCCAAGTCAAGATTCTAACTCAAGGTCCAATACTCAATCTGAGGCGGTTTACATTGCTACCAAAGACTTTGTACCACCCTAAGGGACGTGAAATGATTCCAATAATGCACATTGTATTTGGGTTCCATTTAGATACAAACATGGAATCATGGGATTTCAGAGTTGGAAGAGATGTCAGAGTCCATATGGCTCACCTTGAATGAAGAGAAGACACCAGGAACGAGAGACATTGTTGTGAAAAGGAAAAAATCACAAGACTGGCTAAAGAGAAGGAGAGTGAGGAAGTAAGAAGGGTCTTGGAATGCTGGATGACTGGATCATCCACCAATCAACAAATATTAATTAGGCACCTACTATGTGTCAGGTAGAAGGGTGAAAAGTACAAAAAATGACACAATCCCGACTTGGGAGCCCCTTGCATCCTAAAAGGGGACACAACAAGGTCAGGTATAGAGTGGCCCAAGAGTCTTCATGCAGCTTTGGACTCAAAGCTTGGGGCTGCACTAAGACCTTTGGGACATCTTGTATGAATATATACTGGTTAGAAAGAGAATAAATGAAAACATGTCTATATGTCCATACACAGAAGTTCAATTACAGTAGTTTGAGAAGGAGGGGATTCGTAGTTGAGGGAATCAGGAAAGGCATCTGGCCTCTAAAAGAAAGAGGATTCTATGAAAAGGAAGAAGGTCCTTCTATATATGTTGATATACATCTATATGATAACAGATGCATATATATATGTATGTGTGTACAAGTACGTGCATATACATGTATGTATGTATATACATGTGTGTGGATGGGTTGTCTCTCCCATTAGAATGTGAGCTTTCTGAAAGAAGGGGCAATTTTTGCTTTTCCTTTGCATTCTCATCAGGATGTGAAACAGAGTTAAGTGCTTCATAAAGGTGTCATTTATACCTTTGGCCATTATTCTTCCTCTAAGAGTAATGAGTCTGGGAAAGTTCTCATCTGCTTCAAACAGAGCTCACTTTTATTGGTCCCAGAATCTCTTCCTTTATATTCAGTATTACCAAAAAAAAAAAAATCCCACTAAGACAGTTGTCCAATGTCTTTGCTCATTTCACTCTATTCTTTAAATTTGCATAAAAATACACCATGCAGGAGGTGGGGATGTATAAAAGAAAACTTATGAAAAACATAGAAAAGGGAGGAAGAAGGAAGGTCAAGGGGAAAGGTGCCATGTCAGCTCCCAGGGTGCCATCTTCCCAGTTATACAACAATAGACACTTACTTGGTTGGGCGGTAATCTGGTATGGATCGATCCAGCGAAATCTTTTCACTAAGGTAGGAATTGTAGCCATACTTTTCATGGGGGCCCTTGGCCTTTTCTTCTTCAGCTGGGGAAAGGGTGGAGGGGAGCCCCCCTTTGCCCCGCCCACCATAGCCTTCGATAAGCCCAAGGGATTTGGATAAGCCTGGAGAAATAAGGAAAAACAGATGACTTTCAGAAATTCATCAAGCATGATACATAAATTCAGTCACCAGCCTCACTCCAAGCCCAGATACAATCTAAAAGGAATCTTTGAAACCATCCAACTCAACATGACTCCCCAGTACTTAGAGAAAGCAATCATAGGATCATAGATTTAGCGCTAGAAGGGACCTGAGAAGCAATGGATTCCAACCCTTTCATTTTACAGATGAGGAAACTGAGGCTTAGAGATGCAAAAACTTGCCCGGGACCACACAGTTATTAAGTGACAGAGAAGCAGAGTAGAGACTCAGGAGGTGACTGGGGACTATATGGTAAAACACAAGGAGAGGGAGTGTGATGGAGTTGGAACTGGGTTTGGAGAAGGGAGTTGGATTTGGAGTCTGAGAACATGGGTTCAAATCCTACTTCTTTCAATTACTACTTGAGCCTGGCATTTGATAGTAAATGACTTGGATAAATCACTTTCTGGGCAGTAGTTTTTATCATCCATTTTTTTAAAGGGGAGGAGGGGAATCTTAGACTAGATGATCTCTAAGGACCTTCCAGGTCTCAATGCTCCATCCCTTGCTATCTCTGCCCTGAAGTTTCTTCATATGCCAAATGACAGATTTGAACTAGATGATATCTAAGGACCCATCCATCTCTAAAACCCTGATCCCAAATCTTTTAGCCTTTCTGGGTCTGTTTCCTCATCTGTAAATTGGGAGTTGGACTCAGTCATCTCTAAGGGCCATTCCAGCTTTAGAACTATGTTCCTAAGACTTCTGTCACTGCAGAGGAGAAGCAACACCTCTGCCCAAATGTTAGTGCCCTCGAGGCAAATACCCAACACCCGGGCCAGAATGGGAAGAGGGAAGCAAGAGCCACTCTGATCCTCCATCCTCTGAAGCCAGTCAGAGAGCCAGCTGGATGACAAGCCATGGTTGTTTATGCTCACTGCCCTTCCTTCTTTAGTGAAGTAATCACCCATAAGGTTAGAGATCCCTGGAGGAGAAGAGGTTGAATAAAAACTCAGAACAGAAAAGGCTGGATAACTGAAAGGTGGAAGACACTTTGGCTTTAAACCAAGTGAGCTGAATGCAGATTTCTTTGAGAGTGAGTTTTAAGGGTGCCTGTCTCCAGCCCAGAGCTTAGTGGAATGAGTTTATTTAAATTTCATCTAAATGGCAAATGGAAATATGCAAAGTCAGAGAATGAATCACAGATAAGGGGAAAATTTACACAAAACACTGTGATCCATGATAAGTAAAATGAAGCTCCTGTCATAAGCCAAGGCTGTCAAGCGGCACCTGGCATTTCCCCCTGCCCAAGGCCATCCCTTCATATCAAAGACTTGACTCAAATGAACAGCCTGATGGGCAATGTTTTAACCCCAGATTTTCTTGTTTCCTTCTTGAGAAGAGGATATTTGTTAGCATCTGCCCAACTGCCTTCCCTCTGAGAGTACCTTCCATCTATACTGTACATGCTGGAGAAGGAAATGGCCAACCACTCCAGTGTCACAAACGGGGTCACAGAGAGCTGGGAACAACGAAAAATAACTGACCACAAACAACTCTGTAACTACCTTATGTGTCATAGTGGTGAGTTTCTTAAGGAAAGAAACTGTATTTTTTTACCCTTCTTTGTAACCCTAGTGCTTAACATGGTGTCTGAAACATAGCAAGCAGATGATACATGGATGGATGGCAGGAAAAGGGAGAGAGAAGGAGGAGAATGGATGGAGAGATGAAGATAAGCATGATTCATGACTGATGAAAATGAGGCTGCATAAGGATTAGGATGGATGGAAGGATGAGGAAGAATGGGAATGAGAAGAAGGGATGGATGAGATGAGGAAGGGATAGATGGATGAGGATGAGAATGGATGAAGAGGATGTATGGATAGAAGAATGAAGAAGAGGATGAAGGTGAGGATGGAAGACTGTGAATAAATGATGGTGTCAATGCATGACACTGTAGATGGAAGATGACGTGGACAGATGACATGAAGTGAAGATGATAATGAATAAGGATGGAGCTAATGAGAATGGTGTCCCATTTACTCCTTCCATCCAGCCCCTGGGCACTACTCTGCAGCACCAGAGGACACATAGGGCACTTCATATCTACACAGGGCACTGTGATATAATAAAGGGCAGCACTATCCTCAGAGTCACAAAGATACGGGTTCAAAATGTTGCCTTAAACATTAATGGGATGATCCTCATTAGAATATAAGCCCCTTGAGGACAGAGATTATTTTTGCTTTCTTTGTAGCTCCAGAATTTAGTAGAATGCTCAGTCCATACTAAGCTCTTAATAAATGTTTCTAGAATCGTTTTGTTGACTCATTGACCCTGGGCACATCACTTATCTTCTCAGAGCCTCAATTTCCCCAGGTGTAAAACCAGGCTTGATATTGATGGCCTCAAGGGCCTTTCAGCTCTTTATCTGTGATCCTGTCATCCCTAACACCACCATCACCACTACCACAACAGCTAACATTTATATATCACTTAAGGTTTGCAAAGTACTTGACACATTTTATCTCATTTGATTCTATTGCTTCCATTTGAAAGGAGAATACCAGCCCCAGATGCCCGCCTCCCATGTCCCCTTCAATGCCAGTAAAGAGATAGTAGAACGCAGAGATCAGAAGCCATGAGGAAAACATTCTCTTTGTGGGTGGAGTGGGGAAGCAGACACAATTCCACTGAGATCACAGACAAGAGAATGATTCTATTTGGCAGAAAGTTCCTGACAATGAATACAAGGCAGACATAGAAACGTCTCCCTCCCCCTGATCCAATAAAGGCAGAAAGCTGGCTTTCAGAAAGACCCAAAGTACCTGATGAGCAGGGAACTCAGCAACCCTCTCAGGTTAAGCCTGGGTTCTGCCTTTCAAAACTCCCTTCAGAGACACTGACATTACAGTCATCTCTAATCCCACCAATACTACCTGGTTCCAAGCCTCATCACATCCCAACCCTTGACAGCCATCACTCATCTTTTCATCTCTAGCATCTAACATAGCCCATGACCCGCTTAGTGTGCACTCAATAAACTCATATAGGTACATGTTGGCTCCCCAACAGAATTGAGGCACTCTAGCAAACAACAGACACTTAATAAATACTTATTGATTGCCTTTTAAACAAATGAGGAATTAGTAAGCAAATTATGGTTTGTGGATGCAGTGGAATGTTATTGCACCATAAGAAATTACAAAAGAAATGACTTCAAAGAATTGCAGATAGTATTAACTGATGCAAAGTGAAGTGAGCAGAACCAGGAGAAAGATTTTTACAAGGACAGCAACATTCTGTTAAAAAACAACTCTGAAGACTTAGGAACTCTGAGCAGTGACGGGTCATATCTCTGATGGAAAATGTACTCAGGCACAGAAAGAGATGTCTATTTTTTGACAAGCCACCATGCTGATGCGCTTCATTTGATTTTTCCTATTTTTTCTTTCTTTCTCTAATTAATGGGGGCTAGAGGGTGCAAAGATGAGAGAAGAGGATAGCAATAAGTACCAAAAAAAAAAATAAGAACTGTTGAAATAGACTTAAAAATGCACAGAAGAGAACTTAGGAAGGAGGCACAGGTAAGCAGGACACTTTTGAAAGTGACATATGACTGTAAACTTTTTTTGAAAAGTCATTGGTATAAAATAGAGATTCATGGTTTCATAGAGAATTCTTTTGTTGTTGTTGTTCTCTGTGTAAGAAAATGTTCCTTCTTTGATCTTTAAAAAAAATTTTAATTTAAAAATTAAAATTTTCAAATTTAAAAATTTTTTTAACTTATGTGTGTATGTGTGTGTGTATTTGAATTTATATTCCCAGTGCCAAGCACTAGTAGGCATTTAATAAATGGAAATAAATAAAATGAAAAAAATAAAATCCATAGATATGGACAAAATTAGACAGGCATGTGCAAGACATATGTAAATCAAATACAAGTTGACGTTGAAAGGGAAGACACTAGTGAATGGAGGAACCAAGAAAGGGCTCATGTTGAGCTGAGTCTTAAAGGAAACCGGGGTTCCTAGGAGAGGAGGAGGAGGATTCCAGCTCCTGGGTACAAAGATGCAAAGATGTGGCTTCCTTCAGCCTCTTATCATCTCCAAATTCTTCTTCTTGGTATTCAAGACCCACTATGACCCAGCACCACCCTAATAACCCTCCCTTCTCTCAGAATTCCTAGTATTTGCCTTCCACTATTTTCTCACGGTTGGTTGTATAGATCATTCTCATTTCCTCCTCCAAGCTTTGCCTGCCTTCCCTTCTCCTTTCTTGGTATGTGAGTATGATCCTTCCTCAGGGGCCTAGTTTAAGTCCCACCTGCTTTAGGGTTCTTTTCTTTTCTCTTACTTACTACCCCAGCTCTCTCCTATCCTCTTAACTCCTCTTTGTATCTCATCAATACTACACAGTTTTACACCAGCTTTTTCCCAATGCCCCCTTTCAATGCAAATCCTATTTATTCAATGAAACTGAAGAGTAGGGACCATGCTTCCCTCCTGGTCATAGCACTAGGCTGAGAACACAGCTCCTTGACCAATTTCTCCAATACCCTCAATAAATCAGTTCTATAGTATAGTTATTATTATTATTGGCAACAATAATGACTAGCCTTGTGGTCGACTGAGAACCCAGAGCAATTTTCCCTTCTGCAAATACTGGGGAAAGAAGAATCAGACGTGGAAGAGCTGGCAGCATTTGGGGTCACTTTCCATCTGTACCTCCCCTTCCACCCTCCCTGCTTTTTCTCACAAGTCACAGAAACAGCCTCTGTGGCTTTCTTGAAAGCATGCAGCCCAAAGGTCATTGGAGGAGCCTCCACTGGCATGAACAGGACTGACCTTTGCTTTGATGAGATTGCCCACAGTGGACAGCTCCTGACTCCTTCTCCTCTTTGATTTCTAGGAGCTAGGGACAAGGGGAAGATGGCCCTTCTTAACTCTAGTTTAAAGGGGTGGCCTCCAACTCTAAGCCGTCACTGGGACAATGGGGCAGAAGTACATCGGAGCTCATTCTCCCCTGTGGGCCAATGTGCCAAGAAGCAAAAGGACAATGGGAACTCCATTTGGCTCATTCCAAAATGGCCCACCAATGGAAGTAAAGAAATGCATGCCTGTGTCACTTAGGACATACAAAGGAAAGATCAGTATAGGTTGGAATTTTCTCTCTCTGTGATATTTTTTTCCAGCAACATCAAGGACACCCACTCTCATGGTCTTAAGAAAGTGGGGGGGGGGGGGAGGTGGAATCACTCCCTATTATGGGGAGACAATGATGAATGATATGCAATGAGTGGTCAGGGTGTCTCCCCCAATTCAATGTCACAAAAGTTTATCAAAGCAGGAGAAAAATCATTCACAGACCTGAGAATTATCTGAAAAGATAAATCAAGGTATTCACCTCAACACACACGAAAGACTCAACTTTATTACAATTTAGCTGAGAAAAGTTGCCTCAGAAAAGCTGGGGTGACCATAAACACACACACACACACACACACACACACACACACACACACACACAGCACCTGCCCCAGGATTGGTCATTTGCCCTTTTCTAAGTCTTGGTTAGGATGGGATGGGACTAGACCTCAGATTTAATTGTCAAAGGAAACTCCCTCCCAGTGTAGGTGAGTAACTTCTTAGAGATCTGCCTGGGACAAGTCTTCTTGGCTCCAAGGGCATCTCTCTGTCCACTATACCATGCTGCCTGTTCTAAGGCCTTAGGACAGTGTCTAGTATACAGCAGGTGCTTAATAAATGTCTATTGAATGGCAAGCCATCCAAGGGGATAGAGTCTTAGTGCCAACCTTAGGGAAGGACAGCCACAATACCACCACTGCCTGTTTTATCATGTTCTGCTGACTTAAAATAAACATCAAGATCAACCTTGAAGGTTATAAAAAGAATGAAAGCTACATTTAACATTTAGCAACATCTAATATTAACTGCAAGGCATTGTGGGATAGCGCCTGAGGAAAATAAAGAAACACCAGACACCATCCCCGCTTCCAGGGAGCAAACCATCTGATAGGGATTATGACACATTCAGAAAGTCCTATAATATAAAATTTAGTAGACAATTTATCATTAATAGTGATGGACAATTATTTATCAAATTATGGTTTGTAAAATACTCTATGCACACTATCGAACTGTAATATGGTAAGGGGAATTTTGGGGGGGGCAGATCTGTGATTTCCATCCAGCCTGGTACACACCCTCATTGCCTTTTTCTCTGTCTACAGCAATATCCTTCTAACCGGTCTGCTTGACACGTTTCTCCCCACTTTAATCCATCCTCCACTCCAAATGGATTTTCCTAATGTCTGAGATACAGGAACATTTTTTCAGATGAGGACACTGAGTCTCAGAGAAGCTCAGAGTGACAGGGTTAGTAGGAATCCAAGATGGAATTAGAACTCAGATCTTCTTGGCTCCCATCCCAGTACACTAAGTACTTCACCAGGCTACTTTTCAAAGGTCTCACTATGTCACCATCTGTAATTCAATGAACTTCAGTGGCTTCCTATTATGCCCAGGACTGAATGTAGTCTTCTATTTGGCATTGACATCCCTTCCCAAACTCATTCCTTCCTACATTTCACTTTACTCCCCTCCAAATACCAGGTACTCCATGATTCAGCCACACTGGTCTACCTGTCATTCTTCAGACATGACGTCCCCATCTGACTCTGCCTTCCCATGAGCTGACCCCCATGCCTAGAATTCTTTCTCTCCTCATTCTTAGAACTCTGGCTTCCTTCCAAACTCAGCTCCAATCCCACCTTCTGCAGGAGGCATTTCCTGGACACAGTCTTCCCTCTGAGGAGACCTTCTATCTACTCCCTATGATCTTGGATGGACGCAGCTATCTACATATCATCTCTCCCATTAGACTGTGAGCCCCTTGAAGACAGGAACAGTGATCTATTTTTCCATTCATTGTGTGCTTAATGCTTAGCACAATGGCTGGAACATGATGAGCACTGAAACGCTTGTTGTCTGGCTGATCAGAGTTGCCCAGACCACTGGGAGGTTGTGACTTATCCAGGGCCATCAGGGCCAGTAAGTATCAGAGCAGTACTTGAATCAAGGTCTTTCCGGATCTGTGGTCAGCTTCCTGTGCACATAGATGTCTACATTACCTCATTAAGCTATTCTAAGGGCATGAGAGAGAAACAATATGGGAGAGAAGGCCCCGGAGTCACACAGACCTGGGTTCAGGTCCTACTCTAACTTATAGTGTGTGACACGGGTCCTGGCCCTTAAACTCTGGGGGCTTTTGGACCATTCTCTAAGCTTCTGAGTTGCAGAAGGAATGCAGATCTGTCATGGTGAATGGAAATTCATCCCCTGGAGGTCCTGATGAAATCACAGGTCTGGTTCAAAGGGAGTAAAAGAATATGCAGTGAGACTTCAGAAGAGAGAGATCACTTGCGGATGGCAGGTCAGGGAAGAGGGAGAATTTCAACAGGCAGTAAAGAAAGAAGGACATACCCAGTAGAGGAGATGCTGTATGCAAAGATGCTGAGACAAGAACAATAAGAATTACAATAGATGACTTTATATAGTACTTTAAGGTTTGCAAAGCCATGAGCACATGGGGGGTGTTTGGAGAACAGGGAATAAAGAATCTGGCTGGACAGAAGGGAGCAATGGGCGATAAGGCTGACCCCTGGGGTGAAGGCTGACAGTGAAGAATGTTAAATGCTAGAATCAAGGGTCTGGCCTTTATTCTGCAGTCAGCAGAAACAGTCGATGTGATCAGAAGTGGGTCAGAAGGATGCATCTGGCAGTGGCGTGCAGGGTGGGCTCCATCAGGGAGATGCTATAATCGGGGAGTCTAGCAGAAAGCCATTGCAATGGACCAGGAAGACCCAAGGCCTCAACTGGGGTCACACACAGAAGGGAAGCTAGGTGGGAGACATAATTCACAACCTACTGCTTGGGTGTCAGGAGAGGGGTGTTTAATATTCAAGAACCAAAGATGACTCCAAGCTTTTGTGTCTCATAGCATTGGAAAGCGATGGCATCATTTACAGAAATATGGAAGAGTAGAAGGGTCACTGGTGCTGGAGACTCCCTGCTGGATCCAAATCCCAGCTCTGACACTATGTGTGACTCTGGCCAAGTCACTTCCACCTCCATGGGCCTCAGTTTCCTCAAATGGAAAAATAAAGATGACTACGGGATCCCTTCCAACTCTGTCTACGATCCTCTGAAAATTCATGCTATCTCTCAGAACAAGGGCTGAGCATAGCAACAGAAGAAATGCAGAGTCCATGACAGATCCAAGCCAGAGCCAAATCACCCAAACAGCCCCAGCCCAGCTCTGGGAGGGCACCACATACACAGGCAGGCTCCTCTGCTTAAGAAGTATTTTCATCTTTTCCCCCTAAGGAAATTGCTCTTTGTTTGAAGGTCAAAGAGTTATAGGCAGAAGCTGTGCCTATTCTAAGAAAAAGAGAAAATAGCATGGGACTCAGGTAGGTGGTAATGCTCCTTTACAGACTTCCCACTGAGCCATAAGGGGAGATCCAAAAGGAGCTATAATGTTCTTTGTCAACTCCCCCAAGCTAAAAGAGTGTCAGAGATCTGTCCAACAAAGTGCCTTCATTCTGGGCTGGAGGTAAGCACCAACTCCTTTCATCAGTTCCAATATTTCTTAGATCAGTCAATCAATCAACATTCATTAGATGTCTACCATATGCCAGGCAGAGACCAAAATCAAACATTCCCTGCCGTCAAGTAACTTATATTCTATCAAGGAAACTGCACATACACATGTACATACTGTGTCTACAATAGATGCTAGGGCATTTGGGGATGGTGGTGCCATGGAAAGTAAAGCAATGTCTCCAATACTATGCATCCATTTAATAATTATCATTTGAAAAAAAAATAATTTCACAGTTCAAGTGAATATGAGACTAACACAGGCCTGGTTGTTTTGTTTGGTGGGGATTTTGGACCAGACCTATGGTACCTTTGGTACACATCCTCCATAGTCTTAACAGACGTACCTAGGTCACTAATGGAACTGGTCCAGAGTCACCTAGCCAATATAGGTCAGGAATAGGACCTGAACACAGATCTTTCTGATTCCACCTCTCCAGGCCAACGCACCTAATATTCTTACATCAGGATAGAACTTTCCCAGTGAAATGTCAAGGACTCCAGAAGACCGTTTTATGAACTCTTGGCAAATGATGATAGAATTCACACACCCACTCATCCATCACTATTATTACAGAATCAGAGAGTAGCAGGCAAATGAGAGGGAATCTGAGGCTTACTTGAACAAGGATACCCACCAACTCATCACCTATTCCCTTTCTATAAGACCTCAAAATGAGGGGAACCCATTAGTTTCCAAGGCAGCCCACTTCACTTGGGGATTATTGTGACCATTGGGAAGTTTGATTGCTTTCTCTCTTACATAAATCCTAAATTAACTTCTCTGTAACTTCAACCCACTGCTCTTGGTTTTAACTGCTGGAACTAAAAACAAGAATTCTTCACAAAAATAATGACATACTATATCTTTCACATGACCAACTTGCAAATGCTTATAAACAGACCACATGTCCCCACTAGGATTCTCTCCTCCATCAACTCAAAGTCTTTTCACAGTTTGACAACCTTCCTCTGGATGCTCCCCAGCTTCCTAAAACGTGGTACCTAAAACTGAATACAATGTGCCATACTAAACTATACTGGAAAATAGACAAGAGTGAAAGAGTTCTTTAACTTGGAGGGAGCTGAGATCTCTGCTGAAATCACGAGAAGAGAAAGCTCTCACCCAGGGGAAGTGCATCCTAGCAATCAAGAATTTCAGGCAAGTCCATAGACATGGAAAGGCTTCCCAAGCATGTCGTTATTTCCCAATCTTTCTCCTCTGTGTCACTAGAGGTTTTTCTGTCCACAAGTCTCCCCAAGAGAGACTAGAGGGACCTCCAAAGTCACTTACACACCATATGCAGAGTCTAGCTTGTCATGATCTGCAAGTCAGGGTATGATTTCTCCCTCCACATGTAGCACAAAGCAAAACATCCCAAGCTAGGTTGGAAGCCAGGTTGTTGCCCAAGATATTTTAAAAACTTTTCCAGAACACCAAAGATGTCGGAATTTCACATAAGGGAGGATTGTGTCTTCAGCACTGATTGAGGTTTAAGGATAGCAAAGAAGGTGGTGCCCTGCCTGGTATAGCAGAAATATTCCTGCAACTGGATTCAAATCTCACCTCAGGCACTTGTAAACTATGCAGCTCTGGACAAATGACTTCACCTCCCTGGACCTCAGTTTCTCTATCTGTAAAATGAGAAAATTAGACTCAAAAACCTCTTAGGTCCCTCCTAGCTCTAAGGCTATGACCCTGTGCCTTCTGTAACCTATCTTTTCCATCTTTCATCAACAATCCATGATTCATTGAGCTGCACCATCTCTAAGCTGTGCTACTGTACAAGACCGGAATTAAACACAATCCTTAACATCCCCACAAAAGAACACAGTCGAATTGGGGAGGCACACCTCACACATGAAGCTATCAGAGAAGTGAATATATAATAAAATGTTAAATCATGTAGTACAGCCAATTAAAGAATCCCAAAACAAAATAAGGTGGGACAAATTCCATGGAACAGAAAACAGACACAGAGGCTGGAGAAGGGAAATACTAATTTTGCCCTCTTGTTACAGGAACACAGATTTAGAGTTCAAAGAATCCCAGGATACTCTATTCCATAATGTAGATGAAGAAATTCAGGCCTAGAGAAGGTGAGTGATTTACCCAAAGTCACACAGGTAAATAAGCAGCAGGGCTAGGATTTGAATCCAAGACCCAGCTCTAAATCTAGTCATTATCCTCCCTTCCCTTTTCAATGTAATTCAACAAACGTCGATCAAACATCCAGTGCAGCAGTTCTCAACCTGTGGGTCGGGACCCCTTTGGGAGTCAAACTACACTTTCACATGGGTCACAGGGGTCACAGGGGTTGCCTAAGACCATTGGAAAACACATATTTCCGATGGTCTTAGGAACCGAGACACGGCTCCTCTATCCTTCTCCAGGTGGGTCCGCCCACATGCAGATACACCCACATACGAGTATTAAAGGGTCGTGGCATTAGGCAGGTTGAGAACCACTGATCTCGTGTATATTCTCATCCCCTTAAAATGTATTGTATTTATTTTATACATAATTTTGTGTGTGCTGATTTAGGTACCTGTTGTCTGTCCCAATGGAATGTAAACTTCTTGAGGGTAGGAACTATTTCATTTTTATCCTTAGTAGTGCCTGGCATACAGTAGGTGCTTGTCCTTGATTTGATATGTGCTGTAACTACCAACACCACAGTCCCAGAGGCCACCTCCTCCAGGAAGCCTTCTCTGATATCCCTTGTGCCCTTCCTTCACCTAACACCTGCCCCTCCCTAACCCCCCAAATTCACTGATCACCTTCTGTTACAATTCTCTACCACACTTAGACTGCTTTATAATTTGTCTGCATTATGTCTTTTTCCTTATTGGAAATAGGATAGAAGCTGCATCTTTTATCTTTTACTTTATTCTCCCAGGACCCGGTACAATATAATTAAAGAATGTTTATCGAATAGGGAAGTGACTAAATGACCAAATTAAGGAAGGGCCAGGGGGTAGAAGAGTATATTCAAGGTTGAAGGAGGTGAGAACAGATCAGGAAACACCATTCCTGTTTCTTGATTTTTTTTTTAAAAATTATTCTTGCAATAAGGAAAATTCTATCTACTGCAAAGCACATCATACCAGGACAAAGGTTGTGCACAACTATAAAAATCATAGCAAAGATTGGAAGCTCACAGTCAGAGCAAACTCAGAACCACCATAAGCATCTTCCCATTCTAAGGAGTAACACAGTCGAGCAGCCGAGGCTATCCCTGCACGTAGCCTATCATAGGCTATCCCTGGTTAGCATGCACACTAAATAAGGCACGTCAGCAGAGCAGATCAGGTAAGACCCACAAAAGCAGAGCTTGGCAATATGCTAACCTGGAACAGATGGATGGGAAAGGCTCAAGGCATAAGCAAATGACATGCCTTAGCCTGGCATCCTTTCTGGTATGATGAAGGAGGGGAGGGGAAAGGAAAGCTGACCAAGCGGTCAGGGACACAGTAAGAATAAGAAAATTTGTAGACAAAATGCCCAAGGATTCTGCTGATGGGCAATGCATCGCCTTCCCCTGGAAAGCTACACAGAGCTAGCACTGCATTCCTTGGGCATAGATGCAAAACTGGAGACACTTTCAGCCATTTTCAGATGAAGTTGTTCTAGATGGCAATGAGGTACATTGGACAGGGTACTGATGCTAGAATAAGAAAAACCTGGGTTCAAATCTTGACTCAGACACTAACTCCATGCCCCAGAACAAGTCACCAAACTGTGCTGTTTCTCAGTTTTCTTATCTATAAAATAAGGTGGGAGGACGAGATGGCCATCCCGCTATAAATCTATGATCTCCTTCCTTTCTTAACCCCTAGCCACTTCCTGCCTATGTGACTTTGCACAATTGTTCTAGACCTCAGTTTCCTCCCGTGTAAAATACTATAATTAAATGACGTATCTCTAAGGTCTCCTCCTGGGCTAAACCTGTGATCAGGTAGCAAAACAAATTGAACCACTCCATCAACATCCACTGCCCCCATCATTCCACCATACATGACTGATCTTTAAGACTTTTAGCAGCTAGGAAGTAAATAGTGGCATAATACATACAAAAATACCCTAGCAAGACCAAGAATTTAAAGGAAATGGATGATTGCTCACAAAACTGTAAGATATGCCACTTAAATGAACATAAAATAGAAATCTCAAACTACCCAATCTCAGAAAACAAAACTGAACGATTCATTAGGTGACTATCAAAGGAGAGAAAAAAAATAGCCCATCTCTGGTCCAGATCGACGTATAGGTGAAATCTATCAAAGATTTAAAAGAGAAATTAACACGCACTGTACAAATGGTTCCCAAAAACTGAGAAAGAAAATACTCAAATTTCTGTTATGAGTCAAATATGGTCCTGATATCGAGCCAGAGAGGAATGCTGTCGTCTGACCTGATGATGCAATCCGAGTCTCCTGGGGCCTTTTCGTCTACCTGGCTACGACGCCCTTAAGGATTTCTGGGCTTTCTCACCCACCCAGTGGACTTCTTTTACATGAGTGATATTCCCCAATTAGAGCCTGAGCTACTTGGAAGGAGGAACTATAATTTTTTTCTATTTATATTCCCAGAATTCTGGGAATATTCACATCTTTTACCACTTCCTCCACCTTTACTGTGTGTGCACGTGCGCACACACACGTACTCTCCTCTAATGGGAAAAGTACAAGCTTTCCCCTCAGTATAATTTCTTCCCATTCTACCCCAACCCTGTTTCAAGCTAAGATCAGAAGCATCAGGGAGCTCCTGTCCAGAAATGAGCAGAACCACTGAAGGGGTGATAGCAGCACCTGGCTGGGCATGGACATTTTGCCAAAGAAAAGAAGACTCAGTGTCTTTGACATTGATAAGCTGCTCAGACCAAGGGGCATTTGCAGGTGAGTGGCATCAGGGACCACTGAATTCTGAAGTAAATATTTTATTGTTGTTATTCAGTCATTTCAGTCCTGTCCAACTCTTCATAACCACATTTGGGGTTTTCTTGGCAAAGATACTAGAGAGGTTTGCTAGTTCCTTCTCCAACTCATTTGACAGAAGAGGAAACTGAGGCAAATAGGGTTAAGTGACTTGCCCAGGGTCACACAGCTAATAAGTATCTGAGGCCAGATTTGAACTCACAATCTAATCACCTCCTTAAAAGTAGGAAAGACTGGTAAACAAGGTCAGTCAAGATGATCACTCAGAGCCAGCCCAGCCTCATCTCTGTATTCTCTGAGATTCTAGCATTCCTGAAAGTTCCCCTGGAAAGTGGGACATATCTACAGACATGGCTCTCAGGCAAGGCAGAAATATTCTGTGGGAGTTGAGGACTTTGGAAAAGTTTGCATGGGAAGGCACCTCAGGCTACAGGTCTGTCTATATCTTTTCCGCTGTGTTCAAACCTGTTGCTCAAAAGAAGAGAAGTTTGAAACCAAATCTCCACTTGGGTTTCTTAGAACATGGAAGCCTCTTAGACTGAGTCAACATACATCAACCAGTTTGGGAAAGGGAAGACCTCAAAATTAAATAAAATATGATAAATATGTATTAAAAGCACTGAAGTATGAGTACCAGCTATAGGACAGCCATAAGCCTCCCTGAAAATAAAAAAGATACAGAAAACATAATAATCAATCATTCAGCAGTTATTAATCACCTACTCAGTACCAATCATCATGCTAGAAATATATGTATATTATATATGCACGTCCATATTTTAAAACCTTTCAACTGGTCTAATTCCCTCTTAGATATTTTCCCTGACTTACTTCAGTCTCTCTCCTCTCTCTTTCATCCCTCACACAGCTGCCAAATGAATCTTTTAGGGCAAAGATCTGGGTGTATTATAGAGGGTAGGGGCCCTTAGTGGACAGTATGCTAGACTTGAGCATCCAGAAGACCTGAATTTGAATCCTGACTGAGGCAGTCCCTAACTCTGTGATGCTAGGCAGGTTATCCAACCTCCCTGGGTTGTTTCCTCCTCTCTAAAATGAGGGATTAGGATTCTCAGTTCTCTTTTAGCCATCCTATCACCCTTTGCCCTGCTCAGAAAATCCACTAGCTGGTCATCAGAACTGGTCACTAAGCTGTTGTTTCAAGGACTCAGCATGGTCGATCCTCCCTACAGATCTAACACAAGAATTCTACCCTCTGCCTTCCCAGACTCAGGACACTCTGCAGACAGGAAGAGGATGGCAAGCATCTGAATTAGCGACTGATACAAGACGAACACAAAACTGTCACCATCACAAGAATAACTCCTAGGAAAACAAATCTGCTCTGGTCATATTCCTGACTGTGCAGACCAGCCCTGCTTCTATACTGAAAACAACCCGGGGGATAATATTTAAAAATTAAATAAATCAGACACCCTGGTTTTGAAATGACAGAAAGAGTCCCAGGCTAGAAGTCAGGAAACATGGGTTCTAATTCCAGGTTTACCAGCATATAGCTGTATGACTTTATATAGGCAATCTGTGACTCTATTTCCCTGTCTACAGTAAAAACCAGGGCTTATGACACCAAGAATCACTCCCTCCCTAACAGATAAGCAATGAAAAGATATGAACAGATTTCAAAAGATTCTTAAATTATAAATAATCCCATGAAAACAAGAAGTAGTAGAGCATACTGGCTCAGACACTGAACTGATCTGAGTTCGAATCCTGTCTCAGATGCTTAATAGGTCTGTGACAAAGCTCTGGGTGCCTTGGTTTCATTTGCAAAATGGTGTGGACTCAATGGACTTTAAGGCCTGTTTCAATTATAAATAATCCTATGACCTCATGCTCTAAATGCCTAATAGTAAGAGAAAGGAAAATGGAAGCAGTTGCTGGAGGGGCTGTGTCAAAGCAGACACAGTAATGCACCACTAGTGGACCTGAGAAACAGTTCAGGAGATTTCAGTTTGGAATTATGAAAGAAAAATGACTAACCTGTCTGTCGAGCAAGTGGATGTGTGCTTTAAGGACGTCAAAGGAAGAAAGAAAACTCTATTTTTCTTGAGTTTTTTTGTCTGTGTTTTCTTCCACAACATGACTATTATGAATATGTTTTGCGTGATTAAACACATATAACCTACATTGAATTGCTTGCCTTCTCAGTGAAGGAGGGTGGGGAGGGAAGAAGGGAGAGAATTTGAAACTCAAAATTTTAAAAATGAATGTTAAAAATTGTTTTTACATGTAACTGGGGAAAAATAAAATACTAAATGAAAGCTAAAAAAAGAAAGAAAAAAGACAGTCTGTCACAAATATTAACTTATTCTTCGCACTCCATGTGGTGGCAAAGAACTGGAAATAAAGTGAGTACCCATCAGTTGCTGAAGGAAAAAAAGAAACTATGATATATGAATGAAATAGAATATTTGAACTTACAAAAAGGTTAATTTCTTTAAGAATTTCTTTAATGGTCATTTTAAAATAGAGTGAAATGAGGAGTATCAAGAGAACTATATATTACAATGACTATGATAAGGTAAATAAAAAAGTATATCTAAAATAGGTTAAGGTCACTACCTGCTGGGGCCCCAGCCCTCCCTAGGCAGAGTGAACTTGCTTCTCTGTGAAAGGTAACAAAGCTATCCCCAGGACTTGATAGACCCAGGAGGTCAATAGTCTAGGTACACTTTCCTTAACACAGCTTCCTGGTCACCTCTGACCATATTATTGCAGTTTCCCAGTCCTCTAAAGAGGCCCACCCACATAGAGTCAGACCCTTTTGGACTTGGTGGGTGTCCTCATGTCAGTCAAGTCACCACATCTAGCCTTGCTAACCAGACAGTTCCATATATGGAACCAGACAGTTCCATAGGAGTTCAGTAGACCAGATCCTGGTCTACTGAAGCTAAATCCTTTAAGATCCTTGTTGAAAGATCTTTCAATGCCAAGACTAAGGAAACCACCTTTGCTAACTCTTGAATGACCTACAGGCAGACTTTCGCTCTAACACCAAACCTGAACACAAACCTAAACCCGCCTGAGTCAGGTTGGCCCATTACATCACTCTGGGAAATTGAATTCTGAGTAATGGAAAAATCAATGAAGAACCTGGGTGGGGAGGAAGACAAGGAAGCACCCCTCCTCCATGGAAGACAGGTGGGAGGATACCAAGACAAAATATTGTATATATTGCCAAATATGATCTCACCTCTTTGTTAGATACTTTGACATAATTGCATTTCTTTCACACAAAGGAATGGTTCAATCTGAAGGGGGTGGATAGGAAATAATCAAGGTAGAAACAAAAGGCAAAGACCCAAATTATTTACTCAGAGACTCAATTATTTAATTATGTCGCACATGTTAATGTATTACTGCAGATGTTTGTTTATTTTTGTACTCACCTGCTGAATACAAACATATTCACTTTAAAATATTCATGCATAATTTAAAAACATGATTTGGCAAAGTAAGAGTTCTATCAACCAGAGCTGTTCAGAAGTGGAGTTGATGGATTGGGGTTGGGTTGGGGGCATGGAGCTAAGACACCCTACTTGGACGACTTCAATGAAAAATTGGATGGCCATTTGTCAAATAAGAGAAAAAATACACTCATGAATATTTATGTGTATATGTAAATGTAAAAAGTGTGTATATGCACACACATGTATATGTGTGTGTGCATATTTATGTAACACTATACAAATATTCATGTTAATTATTATACATAGCAATTTTACATTATATATAGCATTTTTAAAACCTTAAAGCATTGTGTTTAAATGTTAGTGGTGCTGTGGTTGTACTCCTTTCAGGTATGAGCGGGTTGTTGTTGGTAGGGCTGCTGAGGTCCCAACCAGTCCAATACTCAATTGTGTAATTTTCATGAAGACACCCAGAGAAATGTCATCACTGAAAAAGGTCTTAGGGATCACCTCCTCCAACACCATCTTTTTAAAAGATCAAGAATAAGCATGGACTAAACCTGCTTCAGGTCCACTCCCTTCTCCCATTGGTGTGTTCCTCCAGGGGCCACCATTTTATAAAGGTGACCAGAAATGCCGACTGACTTCCAGACTAGAAAATCATGCCCCATGCCACACATTCTGGCACCAGGTACTTTCTTTCTCCCCTCCCTGTCCTCCCTTGTCAGGTTCCTTTTGTGTACTGTCTTCCCCTGTTAGAAAGTAGACTCCTTGAAGGCAAGGTCTATCTTCCAATAAGCATTAGCATCCCCAATGCTTAGCACAATGCCTGGCATACAAAAAGTGTTTAATAAATGCTTGCTTGCTTCCTCCTTTCCTCAAAATACAGTGGTAGTGAGGAGATCAAGAAGCTAAGGAAAGAGTAGGGGAGGGGGGAGCCAGGAGCAGAAGAGCTCATGGTGATATGGGGCCACTGAGGAGGAAGAGCAGACCATCTGGTGTCTTCGCAGTTAAATTAAGTGTTCGTTTTTAAAATAGAATTGTACTAATATATTTTGTTTTTACACCACCTAAATTTCCTTCTTTATCCCATCCCACTCACAGAAAGCCACCCTTTATAACAATGAATTTTTATGAAAGAGTGAAAAATGAGTAAAACCAATCAATATATCAGAAAAAAATCTGATAATATAGACAATATTCTGCACCCATGTTCTACCTCCTTCCCTCAAAGGAGTAGGGGAAGTTATCTTTTCATAGCTCTTCTTGGGGGCCAAACTTGTTCTTTATATTCTTACAATAAATTATTTGCAATATTAGTTTCTGTGCTATTAAAAGAACAAGAACACTATCGAGATGAAAATGTACAAACCAAACAGCATGTTTAAATCATTTTAAATTCTAGCGCCCTCTAAAATTTTAGTGCCCTGGGACAAAGCCCTGCAGCCCTGTCCCAGTTACAGCTCTGATAACTTTAGATGTATTATAATACCTTAGACTGGATTGGTTGGAGGCCCAGTGGATAGAGTGCCTGTCTGAAGTAAGGAAGAGTCATCTTCCTGGGCTCAAATCTGACCCCAGACAATTCCTAGCTGTGAGACCCTACACAAGTCACTTCACCTTGTTTGCCTCAGTTTCTTCATCTGTAAAATGAGCTGGAGAAGGAAATGGCAAAGCACTCTAGAATCTCTGCTGAGAAGACCCCAAAAGGAGTCACAAAGACCTGGACACAACTAAACAATAACAATATTTTAGATGTATTGTAATTATGCGATTACTCTCAAATAAATTCTAGCAGCCTTTCAACTGGTCATATTCATTTCACCCTACTCGGAGAGCTAAATGAGGTCTCTCCAATCCAATAGGAAAGATCAAACACATCTCCCAATTCCTCGACTTGAGGGAGTTCTAGAGATTTCCAAAGCAGAGAACACAGAACCACAGAATTTTAGAGCTGGAAAGAAACGTAGAGACAAGATGCTATCCTAGAACCACCAAATGTCAGAGCTTAAAAGTAGCTTAGACATCATCCAGTCTAACCTTTTTATCTTACATAGAAAGAAACAGAGACCCTCAGAGGTCAGCTGAAGTCTCTAAGATCACACACACATATACACACACACACACACACACACACACACACAGAGTGGCAGGGTCAGCAGCCCTTTAAACTAGACTTGGAGTTATGCTCTTTCTTCTATATTCCGGATTGAATTGAGAGCAAGAGTGAAGAAGTGACTTACCCAAAGTCACACAGTCAAGGGCAGAACTTGGCCTACACCTCCAAATTTCTAGCTCAGTGGTCACTGCCTTCCCAAAATATATATGGGGGAAGGAGAGAAGTGTATTATATGGGTATCTATAAATCTGTCTCTTTGTGTGTGTGATTTCTGCCCCTACCTGGAATATAAATCTCCTGATACTCTGTTGAGTCTCAAGGATGAGAACCTCTATTAGTTTAAGCATTATTCCTCTATAATAGTAACTCCACGGGGGATCAAGTTTCAACAGAGGGATTTAAAGTTCCCAGCTCCTCCTCCCTCCCGTTAATGGGAGCACAAGGGCTAAGCCTCCTTTCCGCAGATTTATCCAATGGAGCATGTGGAACAGAGAGATGCCATTCAAAAAGGGGGGGAGGGGAAGAAAGAGAGAATGAGAGAGGGAGGGTGGAGAAAGAGAGGAGAGAGAAGAGAAAGAGGGAGAAGGAGGGAGGGAGAGAGGGAGGGTGGGAGAGACAGACAGAGACAGAGACAGAAGAGAAAGAAGAGACAGAAGAGAGAGGAGAGAGACAGAAGAGAGAGAAGAGAGAAGAAGAGAAAGAGGGAGAGGGAGGGAGGAAGAGAGAAAGAGAGAGAGAGAGGAGAGAGAGAAAAGAGGCACAAGTTTTTCAAAGCCATGCTTCTTTTAAGAAATGACCTTTATGGCCACAGTCTGGGGGATAACCTGGAGGTTAAAAAAATTAAAAAAAACCACCACCAGAACTTATTGTCTTTGGCTTAAGAAATCCTGTTTCTGCTCCAGGGAATTAATGGCCTACAAGGTAGGCAGACAGTAAGAGGCTGACATAAAAATGTTGGTTCTTGTCTCTAAGGGGGCACCCTACTTAGATTAGGGGCAGGACTCTATTGATTCATGAGCACACTCTGTTAACATAATATGCATCAATCCTCATTCCACTTGGATCTTCTCCCTCTCTTCCAACAGTTTCCTAAATGAGGTCAACATCAGTTGACTTGTTCCTCACTTTTTATCCTGGCCCATTCAGTTACTCTAATGGACCTATGACCTCAATTGGGCACTCTTTCCAGTGATGCAGATTGCAGCCCATGCAGGCCTGCCCAGCCTATACAAATCTTGTACTTACCCTTAAATGGGTCACCTAGTATATTGAGGGGGGGTGGGGGTGGTCCTTGTTCTTGACATCATGGAGGTATCAATGGAGCATCCTGGCTATCCATCAATTACCTGCTTACTCTGACCATTTGATCTATATACCTTCTTTTCAGAACATATGCTTCTTTTTAAAAAATGTTGATTGTATCTCCTCCAACAGAATGTATGCTCCATGAGTACAGAGAGTGTCTCTCTGTCTCTGTCTCTGTCTCTCCTTCCCTGTGTGTTCATTCTCTGTGTGCATGTCTCTGTGTGTGTCTCTCTGTCTCTATCTCTCCCTCTCTCCCTCTATCTCTCTCTCTGTGTCTCTGTTTCTCTTTGGCTCTGTCTCTCACTTTGTGTCTCTCTGTTTCTGTATGTGTGTGTGTGTGTGTCCCTCTGTGTTTTTTTTCTCTGTGTGTCTCTGTCTCTCTTTCCCCCAGTCACATAAGCCAGTAAGTGTATGAGACAAGATCTGAACTCAGGCCTTCCAGAATCCAAGCACAACTGTGTCACCTTAACTATCCTGCCAAGAGTCCTCGGGCAGGTCAATCACCCTCTTTTGGAATAAGTTCCTTTCCCTTTAAAATGACCTGCTTGGAAGAGATAATATCTAAGATCCCACACAGGTTTTAACATTCTGAATCTGTGTTTCCCAGGAAGAGCAAATTTGTCTGAGTTGCTTCCAACAAGCCTTTGCTTTCATTTCTGTCTCAGGGTTCCATTATTTGCGAACCAAGAAATCACAAGAAGAGCGCACACACACACACACACACACACACACACACACACAGCTCTCTCATGTTCCAATTTCCAAATAGAAGGAAGACTCAAACCCACCCTCACTACAAAGATGAAGGGCACCAAAGAACCTGATGTGATGGTTAACAGGAAGTCCAAATTAAATTATCTTTTCTCATATCCATTAAGATGAAGGAGTTTTTTAAGTGGCCAGCCTAATGCGTTCCTGATGAATTTTCTTTACATCTCCCCGAGACACAAATTTTCCCTTTAATCCCTTCCCAAACCTAACAGTGGCAGGAACTCAACACTTGAAATTTAATTTCCCTTTTAAAACCTGGTTTCTACAGGGACCCTCCATCTGACACAATAGTCACTCTGGAAGGAGTCCAATACAAAATAGCCAGGCCTCCAAACCAATATGCAATCATTGTTATGCAAATTGCCTTTATAGAGAGAAATTCTGAGTAGATAGATATATTTTCTCCACTGACTGGCTCGCTCTTTCTAACTAATTGGCTTTTTACTGAGCCAGGGCTTGCCACTTTTTAAGGTTAGGAAAGGATTTCGCAGGGTTTGACTTGGTGTATTTAATGGGTTTTCCAGGCCCACTTGGTCATCACTCTTGTTCTCTCCTTTGTTGGTCTGACATTCTGCTCTATGGCACTGAGGGGATTAGCTACACCTCAGGACTAGCTCTGCACTCTTCAAATGGAGTCCCATCTGTCTGCCCTGCCAGGTTCCATTTCCATAAGGTATCTACTGGGCACCAACCATGGATCTAGTACAGTGCTCAGTTTCTCAGTTTCCCCTAATTGTACTCACGTCCTCCCTTAAAAACTTTCTATTTAACTGCTGTGATGATGCTTACAATGTATTCATTTAGATACATATTTCTTGTCTCCCCAATGAAATGCAAGCTTCCTGCAGGCAGGGAGTGCCTGCCATATATTAGGTGATTAATAAGTGCTTATATACTGAAGAAGAAACACAAGATGCTTTAAGACAAAAAAAAAAAACAGTGAAGCAGATAAAAGTGAGACATTAGCCCTGTTTCACCCTATGGATTGTTAATGATAGTGTGGCCAACCCTTAGAGGAAAGCCCCCATCCAATGTGTGCCAGTCATGACATGACAAGGCCTGAGCAAGACACGGTGTCCTAAGGTTTTGACTCACTCTACAGCTCTTTGTCGATTTTGGCTGGCTGGTATAGCAGAGCGTAGAGGTCACAGAAGGAACCATGGCAAACTCTAGAAACTTAGATCCTTCTAGAGATGGAAGGGAGCAGCCTTTGGGTGATGTAATATTCCTAATATCACACAGGGGACAAGCACCAGAATGGGACGCGTTCTCCAACTGCCAATCCAGTGTTCCACACATATATATATATGTGTGTGTGTGTGTGTGTGTGTGTATATACATACATACACACAAATGTGTATATACACAAATGTGTATACATAAGTGTGTGTATGTGTGTATACATATGTATGTATCTACCTACTGGAGAAGGAAATGGCAAACTACTCCAGTATCTTTGCCAAGAAAACCCATGGATAGTATGGTCCACGTAGTCACAAAGAATCAGACATGACTTACAACAACAAATGGATACATACACATGGGTATAGATACACTGTATGTGCATTGTAGACCATGCATATACATATATACATGTATCCATATACATCATGTGCATATATACATAAAATTGAATGCCTGATGGTAGCTAAGCCCTAGCAGTCTGTGGAGAGGTGGGAAAAGGGTATAAGATGCCAGTCCTTTCCTAAAGCAGTTCAAAGTCTGGTTCTAGTCAACTTAATTCAAGAAGCATTTTAAAGCAATTTCTAGGTAATCCAAAGGCAAAAATGGGAACAATTATGCCCTCCCTCTCCCACCTCCTGATTGCCACCACCAAAGCCAAGGGGGAGATGTGATATTTCTACTTCAATACAATGAGCTACAAACAAACCACCATGGACAAACAATTGACATTTATAGGGTCCTTTAGTGTTTCTCTTGCTAATAGGATTAAAATAAATTTAGCATTTTCATCCATGATGTTGGTGAAGTCATAGATGGCCATCAGACCTACAAGCAAGCTTGATTAGATGGCAAACATACTTAGGATGAAAATGGATGCCTCAGAGGTCATCTGGTCCAGTCCCCTTACTTTACAAATAAGGAACCTAAGGACTGGGACAGCGAAGGGACATGCCCAAGGTCGCATAGGTTGTTAGTGACAAAGGTGGGATTTGAACCCAGATCCAGGAGAAAGCACCCATATGTGAAGCTGAGGGATGGGAGAGGGAAAGGAAGAGTATTTCTTTGGATCTCTTCACACAGCAAGAGTATCAGTGAAGCAATGAAACAAAGTCAAACAATCCCTCAAAATGTTAAAGACTGAGAAAATATCTCCTGCTTCCTGGTAGATAGATAGGAAAATGCCTAGCATACCTCAGTTTCCCCCCCCCAAAATGAAAAATAAATGAATGGACTCAACAGGTGATTCCAGTGGTATAGAGGCAAAGATGTTCCTTCTACCAATGTGGGTCAGCACCTGTTCTATAACTCAAGAATAGGTGACTTACTCAGATTTGACCCAGTGCTGTGTTTCAAAGGCAGCGCTTGAACTCAGATCTTCTGAATCTGAGGCCAGGTCTCTATTTACTACTCCACTTTGCTTCCCGAGTTCAAATCCAGCCTCAGACACTCACCAGCTGTGTGACTCAGGGCTAGCTGTGTGACCTTGGGTAAGTCGCTTCTCCTTGTTTGCCTGAGTTTCCTCATCTGTAAATGAGTTGGAGAAAAAAATGGCAAACCATTCCAGTATCTTTGCCAAGAAAATCCCAAACAGGATCATGAAGAATAGTAGGTACTAAGTAAAGATGTTCTTAGTGGGTAAATAATGGTCCTATTCTGTGTATAAATAACCACTGTTTTTAAAAATAAATAAATACTAGTCCCACACCCTGCGCCAAGAATTGTGCTGAGGGTTGGGGAAGCATTACTCATTTTTCAACAAGTGCCCAAATGGTGGAGGATTCACTGACCAAAACTCCAACTCAGAGGTTATTCAACATACAGGCTGCTTTCACTCAGCCCACAGGGAACTGAACATTCCTTCTGTATTGGATAGAAAAGGAGGTGTTTCGGAAGCAAATTAATAGAACTAAGCTTGTAGTGGGCATGTTTAAACTACTGAAGGGAAGGAACCGTTCTTAAGGATATAAATACATTCATTATTGGCAGAAAAATCGTAACAAGTGAATCATCTCCCTACGAATGCAGACCTAGCAGGTTATTTGCTTAGAAGCATTATTGGAGTTATTGTTTGCACTGGAAAACACATTTCTTTTTAAATCAGTCTTCAATCCTGTCTTTTCTCTGCCTCAGATCAGCTTTCTCCCTCAATCCCACCTCAATCAGCTTAAATCGTGAGATTGTGTTCTATGAAGTATGACTACGAACCTTTGTAGTTTCTTAAGCCAGATCTGTGACTTCATCCAATTAGGGAACCCTAGGTGAAGAAGCCCCCTGATCCATTCAGATGAGCATCTTTCTTTTCTTTTATTTTGTATTTATTTATTTGTTTGTTTGTTTGCAACTTAAGAGTCATGGGGAATTATCTGAGGTACAAATTTCAATAACTTGCCCAGGATCACATGGTATATGTCAGAGGGGAGACTTGAACTCAGGGCTCTGTAACTCCTACATCACAATTCTTTTAAATACCCTGGGGGGGGGGGGGATTTTATTGGCCTCTTTTGTTTTTCGATTTCAGTTATTCAGTCAGTTTCTCAGTCATTTCCAGTTCTTCATGACCTCATTTGGGGTTTTCTTGGCAAAAATACTGGAGCAGTTTGCCACTTTACAGATGTGGAAACTGAGGTAAACATGATTAAGTGACTTGCCCAGGGTCATACAGCTAGTCTCTAAGGCTGAATTTGAACCAGGAAGATGAATCTTCCTAACTCTAGTCAGGCACTCTGTCCACTGCACTACCCAACTTCCCCTTTCAGACTATAAACATTTCCAGACTACTGCCACTCTGTGATAGCTCCCTTATAACCATAACCAAAACTAACAATAGAGTGATTTCATCTGAAGGCATGCAATATTCCACATCTGTAGCACCCTCCTCTATTTTTAAAAGTTTTTTAAAATTAACATAGATATTTTTTCTCTTCTACCCTCCACCTCATTAAAAAAAAAAAGAAAATGAAAAACCTAGGACTTCTTTGCCCAAGTAAATATTCAAAATAGTGCCAAGATAGGAAAGATGTGTGCCCAGATATGAGTCTCAAAATAAAAGTGGACAGTTTAAGAAATAATGAAGAAGTCCCAAAGAAGAGATATGAGAAAGAAATCCCTCTCCCAACTTCCTTGCACAGGTAGAAGGCTATAAGTGTATGTGTGTGTACAATAGCAATAAAATTTGAAGATCCCTTTGTATTGCTAAGTTAAGAAGTACTTAGCATCTAGTTTCAAATTAAGCCTCTGTTAAAGAAACAGAAGGTATGAACCCCTGTTGTTGACATAACAGGAAGGGGATAAACAGGGAGGAGCAATACTGTACATAAGGAAAAACACTGGCTGGGAAAGTCAGAATTTCCTGGGAACTTGTGGTGGAGGAGCTTCTTCTGAGGGCCAGCTGGAGCTGCTGAGAACTTCTGAAGGCCAGTCAAGCTGCTGAAGACTTCTGAGGGCCAGTCAAGCTGTTGAAGACTTCCAAGGGCCAGCCAGAGCTGCCAGAGGAAGCATGACTGTGGTGTAGGTACTTTGTCTGTTTGTGGCTTTGTTAAGCCTTAACTTCCCAGCAATAGACACTGTGAAGGATTTAAGGTGAACTGGACACGGTGAGCTTCAATGTGAAACAGGAACTGCATGGAGAACTGGACAAGGAGCTGGGAGCTGTCTGCCTTTGAATCCAAGTGACAGTTTGGTGAATCCAGGTAGGAACTGGGACCATGGAAGGGGATCCAGCAAATCTGAGAGCTTATCTCAGATCAAGATGAAGAGATCTCTCCATGGATGATGAGTATTGACTGATTGAAGTCATAACTTACTTTTAACCTTGAAATTGTAACTTATTTGTGACTGAGGGGTGGATGGCCTGTGTATTTCCCACCACCCCTTAAGAGAATATTGAGTAGTGACTGATATTGTAACTTAATTGTGCCCCATGAGTAGAGAACTTTGACTATTATACTTTGTGTCCCTTCAGGAGGCAAGCCTCCTTAAGGATGATTGAATGATTTAGTTACTAAATGGTTGATCAACTAAATGATCGTACTTTGTTGAAAACTATCATGACCACTTTGGTGAAAACTATGTGGCCATTTTTTTGTGATAAGTTGTTCAGCTGTGACATGGTAAATGCTATATTTTGATTTTCTGTGATAAGTTGTAACATTGTGAATGCTGTATTTTGATTCACTGTAAATGTTTTGCTCTGATTTGTCATTGAATAAATAGAGAGTTTGCTATACTATGTAATCAGAATCTTGAAAGCTGTTCACAGCAGCATTCTTCTGGAAAGCTGCTCATGCTTGGCTGTGTGTATGTGTCTGTGTGTGAGAGACAGACAGACAGACACAGAGATAGTATATAATTCTAATTTTTTTCTTTTCTACTTTGGTTATATTTGCTGACTTGTACTTTATTTTTCAGTCTTTGTTATAAGAAATGATTTTCTGGGACAGAGAGGGATACATTGGGAATAAAGGAAAAGGAAAAAAATAAAAGATATCAATAACAATTTTAAAAAAAGAAGAAATGTACAGAGAGCGGAAATCTGGTTATGGCCAAAGAAATTCAGGGTAAACCCTTGACCCTGGCACTAGCAACCATAGAAATTAGGGGAGTTAAAAGACATTTGTTCATCTCAACTCAAAAGCCAAGCAGGCCAGGAAGAGCTCCTGTGGAGGGAGAGAAGAAGCAGATAGGAGGTAGATTTGACCTGAGGGATGCTTGCTGTGCTGGCTGGGTAAGACTGTCAGTCTGGCTCACAAAAGAGCCATATAGTCCTGGGGCTATGGGGGGGTCTCTCACAAAGGAACTGCAAACACATGCCTGTGGGGAAGAGATCACCTCGCACCAGGAACTGAGTGAAGAAACAACAGATGACAGTAGCCAAGTATGAAAACAGTAGAAGACAGTTCAGTGAAGAAAAAAATCTAGTGGATGGACACTAGCAGCTCTAGAAGGAGGCAGAAAGCAGTCACTTCAGAGGCAGAAAGTCATTACCACTGGGATGCAGCCCTACAATGATGAGCAGTCTGGGTTACCTGTGCTCCCTCTCTCACCAGCAGCATGGAAATCTGCAGGTAAGTATGCCCTTGTGCATGGGGGTAGGAGAGGGTGGCTCCTAATTAAATGCCTTTGCTTCAGTTTCATCCATCCTCTGATCTGGTACGCTAAAAAATAAATATCATATGAGGACTGTGGTTTTAAACAGATGAATAAAGCATTTATTAATAGATAGTGACCCAACAAATATTTTGGACCTATGTGTAGTTTTCAAAGGCTCAGGTTACAAGAATTGTAAAGTTTGGGGCTGGAGCCAAGATGGCGGTGTAGCAGCAGCAACATATCGCAGCTCTCACATAGCCACCCCAAAATACCCATAAAA
>CM053584.1:374521485-374538155 GCA_028627135.1 Pseudochirops cupreus
CTTTTCCCCCTGAACTAGGTAAATGATATTTGATCAGTTAAAGTAAGATTGTTAACCCACTTTGAGTTGCTTTCCTTTAGAAAAGCAGATCTAAGAACCTGTGCTAGCAGCCACCCTGGGGGTGCTGGGGTGCTTGCTGATACACCTGCTTACTAGAAGCCGGCTGAATCAAATTGAATTGGGCTGGCCTGGATTAGATTATGGGCTACCTCGAACTTTTGCCCCGTGTTGAGGTTATCTCCAAAAGAGAGGACATGGTTTGATTCCCATGTATCTCATTCTATGTAACAAGAAATGGTGTCTTATGGGAATGCTTCTGGAATGCACCCTAAATTTGGGAAGAAATGCTTAATTTTTGGTGTGGAATGACATTATCAATCGTTGGAATCCTATGTTCATGGACAGAAGGAACCAATCTTCACATCTGGTGACCGGGAATCTGTCCTCCGTATACCTTGGCATATGTATATATGATACATTTTAGTGGCATTTTTCCCCTACATCACAGTAATAACCCAGATATCTCCTCCATCTCCACCGCCCAGTGAACCTTTCTTTGTAACTAAGAAAAAGCGAGAAAGCAAAATCAGTCAGCATAGTGATTGAATCTAATGGTACAGGGAACACCTAATATCCAACCCTCCCCTCCCCCCCCACTTTTCTGAAAGGAGGGGCACATGATTCCTTCTCTTTTAAGAGCGGGGAAGAAGGTGGCTTAGCCTTTTTTAAAAAAAGAGTTCTTTCTATTTCCATTATTATAGTCATTGTGTATTTTATTTCTCTAGTTCAGCTAAGTGAATTTTGCATCATCTCATACAAATCTTCCCAAGTTTCTCTAAATTCCTCCTATTCATACTTCTTCTGGAACCATCCCATGTTATTACATTGATAGACTGCACCTTGTCAGCTCTTTAAAACTGGAATAACCTACTTTATTTCCAGTTTTATTTTCTGCTACAAAAAGAATTGCAGGGAAGCGTACTTCTAGCCTTTGGAATGAAAATTTTAGGTGTATATGACGCCTTTATTTTGTCTTTGACCCCTCTACCAGTGGGATCTCTGGGTCCAAAGGCATGAGAAGTTTGAGACTTTTGTTGTATAATTTTCCAGAAAAGTTAGACTAATTCACATCTCTCCCTCCAGTGCTTTCATGTTCCTGGTTTCCCGCAGTCCCTCCAACATTTGGCTGTTTGTGACTTTTAGCATTATAGTATTTGTTAGTTTTCTGGTGAAACCTCCAAGTTGCTTCCTTTTTTTTATTATTGATGATTTGGTACAATCTTTTTTCTTGTTGCTAATTTCTAATTTTTTATTTTGAAAAATCTTCCTATCTGATCAAATGAGATAATATCTCTGAAGTGCTTAGCGCAGTGCCTGGCAAATAGTAGGTGCCTAATAAGTGCTTGTTTCTTTCCCCCCTGTCCTTTGATCATTTATGCACAGGGTGCTGTGACCCGTGCATTTTCACTTCATTAAAAAAAATTACTTTTTCGAATCAGAGTTTCCAAGTTGGCTGCTCAGAGGATTTGGGAGAAAGGGCATATCCAGCCCTCCCTGCGCGGCTGGTTTTTTCTCCTGAGAAAGAACATCTCTTTCTTGCAATTTCTGATATTCCACGGAAACATTGGTGACCCGGCATCTCTGATCTTAACATGCCAACAAGGTTTCATTTCCTTTTTGTTGTTCTTCTTGTTGGAGTTAAGGACATAAAGTAACTTGGATGGAAGCATTGCTGGAATAAATGGTGTATGAAATGAGAAATCTTTGCCCGGTACAGAGAGGGAGAGAGGGAGGGAGGAAGAGAGAGAGGGAGAGAGGGAGGGAGGAAGAGAGAGAGAGAGAGACAGAGAGACAGACACACAGAGAGAGAAGGAATCAGAGAGGAGACAGACTGAGACAGAGACAGACAGAGAGAGAGGAGAGAGAGAGAGGAAGGGAGGGAGGGAGGGAGAGAGAGAGAGAGAGAGGGAGAGAGAGAGGGGGAGAGAGAGAGAGAGAGAGAGAGAGAGAGAGAGAGAGAGAGAACAAAGAGACAGACACACAGAGAGAGGAGTCAGAGAGGAGACAGACTGGGACAGAGATAGACAGAGAGAGGGAGACAGACAGACAGACAGACAGACAGACACACACAGAGAGAGAGAGAGAGAGAGAGAGAGAGAGAGAGAGGAAGACAGGGAGGGAGGGAGGGAGAGAACGCACAGGAAAACAAGCTTGTCAAGGGCCAGTGTTGGTCTGGCAGGCAAATACAAACAAGAGATTAGACAAGAAAATTATCAGACATTCTCCTCATGGGCTTCTTTTAAAAAAGAGAGAGAACTAGAGTCAGGTCGTATTAATCTTCCATCACTCCTCTCCCCCACTCCCACCCCCAGCCCTTCCAGGCCTTAAGACATGGGAAGCAGTTGTTACTTCATTTAAAGCCTTTCCCCAGATGGAGTTTTACAATGTGTTTTTGGAGGGTCAGCCCCTAGGCAAAATCGGATGTATAATGGGTATCACTACAAGCTTTCTCACTGGGTGAGGGTGGGACTGGAGGGAGAGAAAGAGAATTTGGAATTCAAAATAAAAAAAATGTTAAATAATAAGTTAGAAAAAAATTGGAATGGAGTGAGTTTTTCTTTCTTTGTGCCCAGGCCTCTCCCCCCGCCCCCGTTTATGGCCCCTTTCCTCCCCTTTTTCTGCAGCATTCAGGAAAGCATCTGACAAATTCATGCATGTTAAGGTTTAAGTGGCTGATGAAAGGATAGTGCCCCTTCCATGGGTAGCAATTTTAATGGAAGGTGGAGTCAAAGCCAAAAAAATGAATCTCTAATTGTAGAATCTTAGGCATCAGAAAGCAGGTAAGGGGAGTTATCTTTTTGAACAGGGTCTTATAGTATAGCTAGATGGCCCAGTGGATAGAGCACTGGGCCTGGAGTCAGAAAGATGAGTTTAACTTTGGCTTTAGACACTCTTCATTAGTTCAAATCTAGCCTCAGACCCTTACTAGCTGTGTGACCCTGGGCAAGTCATGTCTCCCTGTTTGCTTCAGTTTCCTGCTCTATGAAATGAGCTGGAGAAGGAAATGGCCAACACTCCAGTATCTTTGCCAAAAAAACCCCAAATGGGGTCAGGAAGAGTGGGACACACAGAAACAACTGAACAACAATGGTTAAATCACATTATGTGTGTCTCTGTGGGATTCATTGGAAGCACCGACATGGGAGGAAGAAACACTGGTCTTGTAGTCAATCAGTCATGAGCAATGATTAAGCACCTACTGTGTGCTGCGTTCTGGGCACAATGAAGCGGTCCAGAGACTCAGGTTTGAATCCTGCCTCAAATGCATGCCACTGGTGTGCAATGAGTCACTTCCCCTTTCAGAACCTCATTGTCCTCATCAGCAAAATTAACACTAAGTCCTCCTACCTAACAGGATCACTGGAAGGAAAACTGTTCTCAGAACCCCACGAGCTTTAGAAATAGGGCTTGAATTTTCCCACCCACCCCTGGGACTGCACCCCGGACTCCCCTAAATGAGGCTGCTGCCCAGGGAGAAACCCAAGCCTCACGCTGGACATCTGCAGCAACAGTAAGACAGTGACCTTGGCTCCGGTGCCCTTGACCTTGTGCTCAGTGACCTCGTGCTCACGAACCCCATGCCAAGTTTACAAAGATGCACCTGCCACGAGGGCTCCTGATCACACAATGAAAAGTAAAAATACAGACTGTTAGCAGGAGAACCAGAGTGGAGACTTTCACAGAGACTGCACACTCCCTCTCTCCCTCCCTCCCAGCTTCTATTTTTATCTCTTCGGTATACTCACCAAATGACCTTCAGAACAATCACCTGAGGCTTGGTCTGAGGTTGTTACCATCTTGGCAAAGAGTCATGCGTGATCTGCCAGAATTCTGAGGGAATGTCAGGGGAAGAGAATGAGCATTTACCATGTGCCAGGGAGTTTTGTTTTTTTTTTAATGGATATTACTAATTTCATCTTCATGACAACCCTTAGTATAGGTGGGCTTATTTTCCCCATTTTGGGGATACTGGGACAGGTAGACATTAAGTGATTTACCCAGAGTCAAACCGCTATTTTCTGAGGGGGATTTGAACTCAGGTGTTGGCAAAGCATTGCAGTACTTTTGCCAAGAAAACCCCTAACAGGGTCATGAAGAGTCAGATGTGACTGAAATTACTGAAGAACAAGAACTTCCTGACTCCAAGCCCAGTGCTCTGTCCACTGAGCCGCCTGTAAGAGGTCACCCAGACAATGAGAATGGCTCCAGAATTAGGAGTGAAGAGGTAAAGGAAGATTGTCTCATTTCTTTCATGCCCTTGAATAGGTAGCAATACCTTAACAGAGCCAGGGTTTAAGGTCTTGCCTAGTAAGAGCATTGTTTTCAGTCTGATAAAATGAAATTCAAAGGGAAAAATGTAAAATTCTATACTTGGGCTCCAAACAATCAATGTCGGAAGTGCAAGATAGGGGAGGAATGACTAGGTAGCATTTGAAAGAGATTGGAATCTTTTGGTGGAAGCTCAGTATGAATTATCAGTGTGATGCAGCATCCAGGAAAAACCAAAGGACTCCTGGGCTTCTGGGACTAAATCTCACAGACTCCATCTGGGTCAGACCACACACATTATGTTCACATCATGATCAGTTCTAGGCACACTTTTTTTCTTCCTCATTTTAATTTTTCTTTTGCAAATTTTTAAAAAATTTAAATTTAAAGACAAAATAAAAAAAAGAAAAACAAAACATTGCCATGTATGTTTTTGAAGAATGTTAAATGTCAAATGGAACACTGTATTTTATCATGGAGACAGTGGGGAGTCACTGAAGCTTCCTGAATAGAGAAATGACAGATCTTTGTTTTAGGAATGTCGCTTGGGCAGCTATGTGTAAGATGGGTTGAGGAGGGGAAAGTCTAGAAACCAGGAAATCAATTAGAAAATTGTTCAAGTTTTCATCACCTTTTGAGAAGATTATTGGAACAACTTTAGAGAGATTGTGGTAGTAATTAGAAGGGGGGGGGGGACAGTTGTCACCTATCCTGGAGGTGGAATCAGCAAGATCTGGCCATTGATTGAGTGAGAGTGAAGAATCCTAAATTTTTAATCTGCTATTAGAAGAATCTCAGCCCACTCTACAAATAGAGGGAAGTTCGGTCAGGTCAAGTTGCTCCTTTTGGCTACTGTGTTGACTTTTGAGTTGCCTTTTGGGCATTCAAGTGGAGGTAGTGGGAGATTTAAAACTGGAGAGAAAAGAGGGATAGATTTTCATAGAAATGGTGGTTGAAACTCCTGGAACTGATGAGATCACTCCTGAGCCTGCCTAAAGGGGGAAGAGAGCTTGGGACTAGAGTCCAGGAACACAGGCTGCCATAGGCAATGTGACTTGGCTCCTAATTATAATAAATGTGATGAAGACTTGTAAGACAAGTAGGAGGAGAACTGTGGCCTGGCAATGTCATGAAAACCAGGAAAGGAGAGAATATCCAGAAAAAGAATAATGTGAACACTGTCAGTTGATTCCAAGAAGTCAAGAAGTATGAGGACTTAGAAGGTACTATGAGTTTTTAGTAATACAAAATGAATTAGACCTTGGAGAGAACAGTTTCAGCTGATAGGAACAGAAGTTAGATTGCAAGATGGGTTGAGAAGAGATCAGAAGGACAAAATATGGTATTAGTCTACGTTGACAAGGTTGTGCATTGTTGGTGGAGCTGTAAATCTGTTCACTATTCTAGAGAACATGTTGGAATTATGTAAATCAAGTGGCTAAAATGGCTGTAATCTTTGATATTCTACTAGGTATTTACCTAAGGAGGTCAAAGATGGAAAGAAAAGTCCTAAATTCCTCCCAAATTTTCAGTAGCACTTTTTTTTTTGGTAGTAGCAAAGACTAGAAACCAAGTAGGGTAGCTAGGTGGCACCACAGAGTGCCAGGGCTGCTACCAGGAAGACTCATTTTCATGAGTTCAAGTCTGACCTCATATACTTACTAGCTGTGTGACCCTGAGCAAGTCACTTCACCCTATTTGCCTCAGTTTCCTCATCTATAAAGTGAGCTGGATGGAGAAGGAAATGGCAAATCGCTCTAGCATCTTTGCCAAGAAAACCCCAAATAGGGTCATGAAGAGTCAGACATGATTAAAAAAAAGTAAATGCCCATTGATTGGGAAAGCTTCAAATACTTTGTGGTGTATGAATGCGACAGAATATTACTGTGCTCTAAGAAATGTGTAACATAATGAATAGAGGAGAGCTATGTATGAGTTGGTGTTAAATGAAGTAAACAAAAACCTGAAAAGATGCATCAGAATGCAGCAATGGGAAGAGCTCACCAAGAACAACCCCAAATTGAATGGTGACGCTTATGATGACCGTGCCCAGCTTCCCCAAAAGAGAGGAGAAAGTGCCCTTCCTTGGCATCTTTCTGGAGGGAGGAGGCTTGGTGTGGGACATTGGTCACAGTCCCCAGTTAATGTGTCAGTCTTGATGAATCGACTTCCCTTCCCCTCTTTTTTTTCCTTTGTTACCAGTGAAGACTGACTGGATAGGGAAAAGAATGAGATATATTTGAAGATGAGTCGTGCAAAAACAAAAAATATCGATACTTTTTTTTTAAAGGAGAGGGCGGTGAGAAAAGGGAGGTAATGAGCTTTTTTCTAGGAGTTTGGTTGTGAAAGGGAGGGATGATGTGAGATGACAACTTTCTGGGACAAGAAGGATTCAGTGAAGGCTTTTGAAGAGAGGAGATTTAGATACCTTTATGGTAAGCATGGAGAAGCAAGTGTGTGAAGAGAGATTAAGAATTAGGGGAAGGCAAACTGATGATGAGATGGAGGACAATGTGATCAGGGGCATAAGTAGAGGGGTTGAGGGTAGGTATTGAGACTGCTGTGAAAGAGTAAAGAATGGTAGATGGGATGAAGTGGTGAGGCTGAGATGAAGTATAGGCTTGGGGAGGAGGGTCTGGTCATGATCAGCTTAATATGAGATGAACATGAGTGATTGCTGGTGTCACTGGACAGCTACTTGATGGAGACTCTGATTTCCCATTCAGTTACTTCTGGGTGTTCCCCAAAACTAGGAGTTTTCTCTTGCCTTTGACTTTCAGCATCCTTCAAAGTTGTTTGTTCCTCTGAGAGTGATGAGGGCTTGGGTTATAGTCTGAGTGTGGAGAATTTCTCTTCCTGTAATACAGAACTAAGCAAGAAGTGGGCAAACTTCTTCAGTAACCTCCTATTGCAACTAAGACTAGATATATACAGCCCTTTGGCTTTTAAAACCCTTCAGAATCCACTTTTAGCTTTCTCTTCACTTCCTGGCCACAAGGTCCATTCTGATTCTACTCTGTATTTCATCTCTGTCTTCTCTCCACCAGAAACTTGGACCTGAGGAATCCCCTGGGCTCTGATGGAAGAGATTTTTGCCTTATCGTGTCCAGATCCCAGCTATGACTTCAAGTCCTAGTCACCAGCTCCAAGCTATGCCCTACCAGAGGAGCATTCTGTTCCCCTTCCCCAAAATCCCAACACCTCTTATGAGCTTATGAGCAGAATGTTAAGTTCCTTTAGGCAGGGACAGATTTTCTTGGTTATTTCTGTGGTCTCAGTAAAGTGCTTAATAAGTGTGCTCTATGTCTTTCTCTGTCACACACAAACACATACTTTTTTCTTTTCCTTATCCTTCTCTCTCTCTCTCTCTCTCTCTCTCTCTCTCTCTCTCTCTCTCTTTTTCTCTCTCTCTGCCTCCCTCCCTCTCTCTTTCTCCCTCTCTCTCTCTCTCTCTCTCTCCCTCTCTCTCTCTCTCTGTCTCTGTCTCTGTCTCTGTCTCTGTCTCTCTCTCTCTGTCTCTCTCCCTCTTTCTCTCTCTCCCCTTCTCTCCCTTTCTCTCCCTCCTCCCCTCCCCATCCATCTCTCTATCTCTCCTGGGCCATCTCCAGTTGTCCTGATCTATATCTGACCACTGGACCCAAATGGCTGCTGAGAAGAGAGTGAGGCAGGTGATTTTGCACAGCCCTGCCTCACTTAAATACAATTCATTTGGAAACCATCTTCCTGATGTCATGGTCCCCTTCAAGAGGAAGGAAAAAACACTGTTTATCTCTATCTGTTTATCTCTATCAATGTTCTCCTTCTCCTTATCATGATCATCTTTCTAGGTCATTCTGGGCCAATGGCTCTGCCAGGGGGAAATAAAAGGAAGCCACATGCCCTGTGCCCAGATGGAGACTTTCTGGGGGTGTGACAACCTGGTCTAGTGCCAGTGGGCTGGGGGGGTGGGGATGTGCATGACGTAGGATGTGAAGCTTCCAGGGTGATGGTGTGTGGTGCTGAAGTAGAAGGGAGAGCAGTTGGGGTGCGGATGATCTGAGTCTATGGAGGGGTGAAATGTAGAGAGTGGTCTTATTAGTGAAATCTAGGTTAAAATTCATGTTGTCAGCATCCAGAAAAAACCAAAATCAGTAATCGGTCTTCTGTGTCCATAGGGGTAAGTAGGTTCATGAGAGGGAACATTTGATTTCTGGCAGAGTTCCAGCAATTAGCCACACTCTTTGGTGGTCTTCTCAGCTGTGATCTGGGGGGCTAGCCCTGCCCTGCCACCTACTAGATGTCCTACACAGAGAGCTCCCACTTTGTTCCAATGATTCCTGACAGCTATGTCTAGATAGAGAATAACAGGTCTTAGTGTTGGGAATATATCTTTAAGATCTTTTTTTTTATTAATAAAATTTTGTTCCAATATGTCACATAAATTCTTGGCATCTTCCTGATTGAATCCTCCACAATTTGTATGATCTCTGAAAATAGCTAAGTAAAACATCATAACAGAGGGGTTGATGTAAAAACTTGAATTAAAACAATTCTGAAGCTTGATCTTGCACCCACTAAACAGGCAAAGATAGTTTAAAAAGACAGCGGGCTGTGGACAAGGGAGGAGAATAAACATTTATTGAATGCCTACTGCATGCCTGGCACTACGGTGAGCACTTTCAATGTGGCTTGTTATTCTCAATCAATCCATTAATATATATTTCTTAAGTGCCTGGAATGCTCCAGGTACTGTTAAGAGCCGGGAACTGGGAGTCAGGAGATCTGAGTTCTCATTCTTAGTCTTGTTCCGCTGCTAACTAGCTGAGGGACCTTGGTGAAGTAGCTTCTGCCAAATGAGAAATTTGTAACCAGCCTCTGGAAAATGGGCAAGTGACTATTTGCAAAGCCTCATGAAAAACAGCCTGCCTCCTCCTCATATGGCACCAGCTGGATACCAGAACTCAGTTTCTAAGTCAGGTCTTTGAAAAGGCGCCTTGGACACATTGAAATAAGGAAGTGACTCACAGTTCTGCAAAGGTGACATTTTCATTGTTTTTTCCCCCCGAGGATATGGCATTAAAAGTCTGCTTACTCTCCTGGAGACATACCAAGATGCTACTGCAATCTTCTTAGGGAAAAAGCTAGAACCGTCAGAGATGGAGCTGAAAGTACAAGCCTTGGCTGAGGCTGGAGGAATTATCGCTTACGCTTAGAAGAGGCCAGAACTCAGGAGCCAGATACAGATCCTGGTGGCATTTTAGGGACCAGGCGGGCACGCCTCCCTCCTCTGCCACGTCTTCAGCGGCTCGGCTTGTGACTTGTCCTCTCTAGGACCTTCGGATCTGCTGACAGATCATGCCTGGCACACAGTGGGTGGCTAATGAATGCTTATTGAGGGATCATGCAGTTAGCACATCATGGAAGCACCAGTCACTGTGGAATGTTACCCTTCTATTAACTACAATGACAATAATAACCATTAATGTTGTGTTTTAAAGTTTGCCGAGCCCTTAACACGTTGTGTCACTCGTCACAACAACTCGGTGAAGTATTTCACATGTTATATGACACTCATTTTACAAAAAGGGACACTGAGGCAGAGAAAAGTTAAATTTGTCCAGGGTCCAACAGTTAATAAATGAAGAATTTCAATTCAATTCTTTGTGACTCCCAGGACAGCACTTTATCCAGGGCGCCATTGTACCCCAGTAATGTAATCCCATGTTGTTCCCTGTCCTGAGATTTGAGTTATTATTGATACATGGCGCCTTGTGATGGAGACCTATCTCTGTATCCCCAGCAGCTGGTGCCTTCCCTTCAGAAATGACTTCCCAGCCCTCTGGGGGGAGCTTGCATAGATTGGTTTTACCATTTTCACTCTTTCCCTGTGTGGCCTGGAGCAAGTCACTTAAACTCAGTGGGCCCTAGTTTTCTAATTTATTTACAAGATAATTCCTAAGACTCCTTCTCACTCTAAAGTTATGATCCCATGATCAAGTCAACTCTGCAGAAGTTTCCCGAGTGTGTGTTTATCTTCTGTGAGACTAATACTATTACAGGAAACTATTTTCCCTTATTCAGAAGAAGTTCAAGCTTCCAAAAACAGCTTTCAATAAGAAATTGAAATGAAACAGAATTACTAAGTTAAGATGGGACCCTGGGCTAAACTAATAGTTGCCAAGGAACAGTTTTTTGAATGTTTTAGGGACTAATCCTAACTTTTGGCTACATCTGCTCCCCCCCCCCCCCAAATCCTGTCTCTGTAAACTTGGAGTGTGGTTCACGCCAGAGTTTTAATCAATCGATAAATTAACAAGCATTTATTAAGTGCCTACTACGTGTCAGGTGCTGTGTTTGGCATTGGGGAGACAAAGATAGAAAGTAGTTCCTGCCCTCAGGGAACTTACATTCTAGTAGGGAGGGAGATAAATATGCACCCATGAATATATACATATACATATACATATACATATGTGTATACATCCACACACCTATCCACAAGTCAATATCAGACAATTTCTAGGGTAGGTAACAGGAATATTAGAAAGGTCTCGAGCTGTTGAAGCTTGAGCTGAGTTTTGAAGGTGGGATTGAGGATGGCATGCACACCAGGCATGCCAGATAGTCTTTGCAAAGGCATGAGGGTGGAGACGATGATGAAGACGATGAGTGAGATGGTAACAAAAATAAAATAATCTTTTTTTTTTTGCCTTTTTTTTGGAGGGCAATTGGGGTTAAGTGACTTGCCCAAGGTCACACGGCTAGGTTTTATGTTAAGTGTCTGAGGCCGGATTTGAACTCAGGTCCTCCTGACTCCAGGTCCAATGCTCTATTTACTGTGCCACCTAGCCGCCCCAATAAAATAATCTTTGTTTGAATTGAAGGAAATATTTTTAAAACCTTCTGCGTTATCCATATTTATGTATGTATGTATGTATATACATTTACATGATAATTTAATCTATATAATATACACAGTAATTAAAAACCATCAGTAGTATATATGTGTGTGTGCATACATATATATTGTCAAGATTTATTCTAACTTAACTGCAGGGGCAGCCGGTTACTTAACTCAATCAAGAAGGCGCTAGCGCATTTTCAAGAACAGAAGAGTCACAGCTCGGAGGTGCAAGCAGAGAAAGTTTATTGAGTCCTCTCCATGGGGAAGCCTTACAGCCAGATCTTAAGGCAGACTTCAATCCTGCCTCCCCAGTTTGAGTCTTATCTAGCCCAGATCCACATACCATAAGTGACAAACAACAGAGCCCAGCTGCCTGAAACAGGATGAAACAATAATGAGAGAGGGAAGGTGCAGTCACAAGGGCATGAAGACCCCAGGGTGTGGAGACACTATCTGGAACATCTGGTAACCATGCATATGAAAACCTTGAGCAATGCAGTACTCCCTGACCTCTAAGTGACCAGGGGTGGTGCAGTATGCTCTGAATTCTACGTGATCCAGCTAATTCCAGGGCCTCAGACACATCCTGTGCCTCAAACATAACTGCCTGCAGCCTGCATATTTTTCCTAATCCTCACAATATATACAGACACATATATACATATATATGTCTGTGCATGTAGGTATATATATGTATGTGTGTGTGTGTGTGTGTGTATGTGTGTGTGTGACATGAAAATGGTGACTTGGCACAACCCTCCCTCACTTAAATGTCACGGCATCACCTTCCTGATGCCATGGTCCTCTTTCAGAACATAGGGCAGACAACACCAACAGTATACATGCACATGTATAATAGTCATTTTGTATAACTGTTCTCTGTTTTTTTTTTCCCTTTTCCTTTTAGGCCTGTGTTGTATAGACCAGTGTAGCCATCTGAACTCTCATTGCAGGTGTTTTGGTCAGATCTGAGGTGGGCCTGTAGGACTGCCACATCTCCCTTGAGGAGGCCTATCAGCATAGGGCAGGGTCATCCAGGCTCTCCCACCTCTTGGTCCTGGTGGATTATCATTTCTCTGGTCTGACTGAGTACCACAGAATGGACTTTACTATGCCAGTCATAATAAGAATGATAGTGATGACATTTAATAACTTGAGAGAGAGTCTGGAATAGTGGTTAGAAGGCTGATCTTGGAGACAGAAAGACCTGGGTTTGAATCCCACCTCTGACCATAGTAACTGTAGGACAATGGGGAAGTCACTTAAGCAATTGTCTAAAACTACATGTGTAGATTATAGATTGCTGCAATCTGGAATAATGAAGGGAGTTTCCATACGCCACCCCACTATACCAATGAAAATCACAAGTTAGGTCCAAAAGGAGAAAAAAAATGTAAAAACTCATAACTGAGTCTGCTTACAACAAAACCCATAGGGTTACTTAAGGTAACACTACCATTATTCCCATGTTACAGATGAGGAAACTGAGGTACTAAGTGGTTTCCTGACTTCCCAAGATCAGATAGATAAATGTTAGAACAGAAACTCAAGCCCTTGCCTTTGGACTCCCAATCTGAGCCTCTTTCAAGTAGACCTAAAATTACTTTGGTCTCATAGTTATTAAAAGGAAAAAAAATGATTGTTCTCTTTTATTTTTGCTGAATCTTCATTTTTGAATATTTTCTTCTTCCTCCCCCTTACATCAAACCATCCCCTTATAACAAAAAACAAAAGAAAAAAGAAAGCTTAGAAAAATGAAACACATCCTCTCCGTTTGACAGGATCTTCAATATTCTACCCCCATAACTCTCTGCCCCTCCCAGGGAGGGAAGGATTCATATCACACACTCATTTGAAAAATCCAAATGAGTCCAAATTAATTTTGTCTTGAGAATTTGGGAGAGGATTTCATCATCTTTCTTGTGATACTGGGACACACAGCCTGAACAAGGCTTAGCAAACCCTGGGGAAGATTAGAGTGATCAAGAAGCTTACAATGTATTTGGGATAGCTCGATTTTTTTAGTGGCTACATAATTGCCCTAGACACTTTCTAACACACCATGTAATCTATGGTCTTCGTTGGCTGGCAGATAACGGTTCAATAATGACTTTCCAATTAGTTTGGCACCCCCACACCCGCCCTTTATCCGCCTTCTTCCAATGCAGCAGTTTTGGTTGGGCACAGACAATACAACGTCCCTGAAATCTGCTGCTTTGTGTGATGAGAAAGTTGATGTCTTCTAAGTGGGAAGAGCTGGGGCGGGGGCTGAGCTAGGAATTCATGCCGGGAAGACAGAATGTGCTGAAGCCCTCCACAGGTCAGCAGGAAGAACAATGGATTTCTGTTAAGGAGAGATGTTGTTGTTTATCCCTCATTTGGTACTGGTGAGTTTTCTTTCCTTTAAGGACCCTGAGAGATGCATAAAGAGGGGGATGTGGGTCCTCTAAGCAAATGGACATCTTTCTTCCATGAGTCATCTGGGGCTTCAGGTTTTTCTCTGAGACTAGACTTATCTTTGGAGGCAAGGTGTTTTTGATCTTCTAAGTATGTGATGAGGCAGGGGACTTTTTTTCTCCCTTTGGTAAGTCGAAGGATAATTAAATATTAAGGACTTTGAAGAAAGCTGGGTGGTTAAATGGTTAGAACATTGGAGCTGGAGTCAGTAGGACCTGAGTTCAAATCTAGCTTCAGACACGAACGGTGTGACCCTGAGCAAGTCACTTCACCCTGTTTGCCTCAGTTTCCTCATCTGTAAAATTAGCTGGAGAAGAAAATAGCAAAGCATTGCAGTATCTCTGCCAGGAAAACCCCAAATGGGGTCACAAAGAGTCTGACATGATTGAAAGGATTGAACAACAACTATCACACCCCTTTATCTTTATATTATATTATATCCAGGAAGGGATAAGGGCCTTGGCCACTGTCGCTCAGCTAGTTAATGGAAAAGCTGGGACTAGAACCTAGTCCAAGGTGCTTTTGTGTAGCACAATCTTGTCTCTTCCTTGGCTTCCTAGAGGTAGAAACTTGGAGGTGAAGATAGGGTCAAGGTTTCACTTATTCATGTCAACTGGCGGTGGAGGAAGGTCACATGAATTAGCAAAGAGAAGAAACGATAGACTTTTAAAAATGCACCCATACTTCCAAGTACAGGAAGAGTTCAGGGAATCTGCTGAAAATAAACCAGTGTCAAACAGAACTCCTGCTTGGATGAATGGGTTCACTTGTCATTAATGAGGTGCATTTATGAATTAGCAATTAAAGTACTAAGTTAAAATTCTTAAAATCTTTTAAGTAAGTTAAATCTAGATTCATAAGTTATTAGAGCTGGAATGGGCCCTCAAAATCCTTAGATCTAATCCCTTTATTTTCATGATAGCTGATAATAGCTAAAATTTATAGCGTTTACTCTGTGTGCTAGGCACACATTAAGCGCTTTATAGTTGTTAACTCATTTGATCTTCGAAACAAGGGAGGGAGGTGCTATTATTATCCCCATTTTACAGATGAGGAAACTGAGGCAAGTAGTCATTAAGGGACTTACCCAGGGTCATAGAGCTAGTACATGTCTGAGGTCAGATTTCAGCTCACGCCTTCCTCACTTCAGGCCTGATATGCAAACCAGCTGCCTCTGTCTTTTACATAAGCCAAGCGGATTTTTGCAGGGTTATATGGTTTGCTTGTCTAGGATTTGAGTCTAGACTAGTTCCTCTCAGAGGCACCTTTAAGCAACTTCTTTTTACAGATGGGAAAATTTGAAGTTCAGAGTAATTTTCCCAGGGTCACACGACTTAGGAGAGAAAAGATTTGAACTCAGGTCTTCCTGGTTCCAAGTCTAGCATCATGATTCTGACTCCTGATCCAGTTCATTTTCCTCTAAGACCTCCAAAGAAGTCCCCATTGCTCTAATCTTTGATTCTTTGCATTCTTCCCTCATGGAGTCTGGAACCAAGGCCAAACTTGCTGGAATGAAGGCTGGCAAGTGCTTCTAACCACTAGTCTGGGGCTTCTTCTGCCTCAGAGTGAAGAAGCCCCCTTTAAAGGGCAAAAACTCCATTTCCCACTTAATAACAGAGTCCCTAAAATAGCTCTGGGTAAAGCAGCCTTCTGTCACTTGGAGATTTCTGTGACAGCGTCAGCTAGGAGAGAGGAGACAGCTGTCAGTCACATTTTGAGGGAATGGAGGGGAACGTCTGGGAATCTGGCAATCAGAATCTTGGAGCAGGAGAAAATCTGAGAGATCACCAATTTCCCAGCCAGGGTCAGGATCCCTTCTATGAAGTCCCTAATCAGTCATCAGTCCTCTGGTTGGATACTTCTGGGACATTATTCTACTACTGTAGATTACTCACTTTTGTAATTCCATTTATTTGTGGGGCTTTTAATATATGATTACTTTCAGTTTTCATATTCAGTATTTTAAGGCTCAATCTCAATTTATTCAGTTTGGGGTGGGGAATGAGGAGTTCTCCTTCAGATTATAGAATGAGAGAGAGTTCAGAAAGACCTAAATTCAAATCTTATTGCAGACACTTACTAACTGTGTAACTCTGGTCAGGTCGCTTAACCTCTGTTGGCCTCAGTTCCCCCATCTGGAGAGTGGGGCTAATAATAGCACCTGCCTCCCAGGGTTGGTGTGAGGACTGAATAAAATGATAATTGTAAAGCACTTAACATAGTACCAGGCACATAGTAGGCGTTGTATAAATTTTATTATTGTTATTTTAAAATAAAGATAATAATAGTATCTACCTTCCAGGATTGTTGTGAGGATTGAATAAGATAATTGTAAAGTGCTTAGCTTTGTTCCTGGCACATAGTAGGTACTATGTAAATGCTAGCTATCATCATCATCATCATCACCATCATCATCACCATCATCATCACCATTACCATCGTCACCATCATCATCGTCACCATCACCATCATCACCATCATCATCATCATCATCATCATCACCATCATCATCACCATCATCATCACCATCATCATCATCATCACCATCATCACCATCATCATCATCATCACCATCATCACCATCATCATCACCATCATTATCACCATCATCATCATCATCATCATTATCATCACCAACATCATCATCATCACCATCATCGTCATCACCACCATCACCATCACCACCATAATCATCATCATCATCGTCACCATCATCACCACCACCATCATCATCATCATCACCATCATCATCATCACCATCATTGTCATCACCATCATCATCATCACCATCATTGTCATCATCAATTTCAATAGGTTGTTATGAGGATTAAATATATCAAGAACATTACAAACCTTGGGGGATGGAGCCAAGATGGCGGCATAGCAGCAGCAACATATCACAGCTCTCACATAGCCACCCCAAAATACCCATAAAACAGGACTCTAAAGCAATCCTAGAACTCCAAAACGCACACAAAGATACTTCCCACTAAAGTCAGCT
>CM053584.1:374538655-374577499 GCA_028627135.1 Pseudochirops cupreus
CACTTTAGCAAAGGGCCGAGGGGCAGGGAAGATCTTCACATTCCCATAACAGCAGGTACCATGGGGATGACCCAGTGGTAGACAGCAGAAATGTAAATATACGTGGGCGCGCGTGCGCGCGCGCACACACACACACACACACACACACACACACACACACACACACACACACACACACAAAACCAGCACAGATGAGTAAATACAAAGTGATAGGCAGTGGTCCAGATGCATCAGGAGGCATCAGGAAAGGCTTCCTGTAGGAGGTGGTCCCTGACCCACACCCTGAAGGGGAGGGGAGCTAATTGTCTATGAGGTAGAGTGGTCCTTTCCAGACACTAGCCTTATGAAAGCACACCATGGTGTTTGCTAAACCCAGTTCCTGCTACACTGAGAAGGTAGCACATATAAACCAACAACTCATAAGCCTCAGTTTCCTCACCCATAAAATAGGGGTGGTAATAGCATCTATCTCATAGAGTTGTCATGAGGCTCCAATGAGATCAGACGTCCAAGAAGCTGGTGCAAACATTAAAGCCACCAATGATAATAGCTGACATTTAAATATCACTTTACATACATTACCTCACATTAACCATACCCCAGAGAGAATACTAAAAGTATTATCCTATTAACTCCCTAGAAGGGAAGAGACTTACCCAAGGTCACACAGCTAATATCAGAGGTGGGATTCAAACCCAGGACTTCGGACCGCAAGTCCAGCACCCAGAGTAGGACAATGGGATCAGAGCCGAGAGACAAGACCCATTCTATTTTTCTTTCACTTAGTCCCTCTGATTCCACAAAGTGAAATTTAAGCTCATGTTTTCAAAGATTGCCACCCAGGTTGGGTGGCTGCCATCTAATATGCTTTACTAGGGTAGGGACAGAACCCTGGGGCCTAGAAGGGAGACATCAAACTTCTGGAAGCAGAGATGTCAGAGGAGGGAGAAGCTAGTTTCGGGAATGGAAGGCATGGGGAGCCTCAAGGGCCTCAAGAATGAGGAGCTTCCTATACACTCCACTATGAGCCCTGCAGGGTCTCCACACCATACTCACACCCCTTCCCCACCAGCTTTCCCCCTAATCAACCAACCAAGGTCTACTCAGTTTTTCCAGTTCCCCCTTCCCCTCCAGAGCTCAGCAACCTGCCTCCTAATGACTTTAGAGCATTTTTGCAGAGGAATTACTGGCAATATTACAACCTGCACACATACCTCCATCAAAGTCACTGGTGTCCTACTTCCCGCTTTTCCCGTGATGCTCTTTTCCAACCTGCTCTGCTTCTGGCTTGATCTAGGGACCGATGGGGAGGAGGCTGTCACAGAATGAGGTCGGAAAACTCAAGCAAGAGTGAGGCCAGAAAGTTCCTGCCCCATCTCTCCCAAGAACCTGGCTAATTAGCACTGATGGAGAAGTCAATTTAGAAACTCTCCCTAGCTTGGGGAAAACTGGGCTCATTTACAAGCTCAGATGAATCCTACATGTCATCTCAACTTCCCCTCTCCAGCGGGTTTATCTGCAACCTGAAAACCCATATATCAGCATCTCTCTGACTTCTGCTCCCCCCTCGCATCCAGAAATAGACTTAACCAAGGTCTTCGGACAATAAGGAATCATGAAATTGGGAGAACCAGCTGTTCTCACTCACTCTCTTATTTCACCCTCCCCAATTTACACCTATTCCCCCCTTCTCTCTACTCTCACAGGGCACCATCCTCATTCAGGCACCCATCGCCTTTCACCAGGACCACTAAATGGCCTCCTAAATTACTGACCTCGATTTACTTCCCCTTCTTTCAATTCAACCCTCATTTCACTGCCAGAAAGATTTTCATTAAGCCAAGAATTTTGTCTAAAATCAACTACAAACTCCTGTCTTTGTCATTTAAGGCCTTTTACAGCCTGGTTCCATTTTCTGCTATGTTACATACATTCTATGTTCCAGTTGAAATGGCCTGCTTGCCATTATTTACATATAACATTTAATCTACCACCTCCACACTTTTGCACGGACTGGCGCTCATGCCAGGAACATCCTCCTTCTTTACTTCCACCATATCAGTATCCTTAGTTTCCTTCAAAGCTCAGTTCAGATATTGTCTTCTGCATAAGATCTTTCCTAATTCCTATCTGGATGCTAGTACTGTCCTCCTTGAAATCACCTTCTAATTATTTTGTACATATTTAAAATTATGTGAACGTGCTGTCTTTGCCATAAGCCCCTTGCAGACAGTGGTGGTTTAGTTTTGGCCTGTATATCTGATATGGCACTTGGCATTTAGGAGGCTCTGGACAGGTAGAGAGGATGCTCAGGACAGATGGTCACATTCTTTCCTTGGAGACTACCAGATACAATATCCTCATTAAAATAATTAGCTTGTTTTAAGCCAAGGAACCACCTAATGGCCTCTAAGGTCCACATGCTTCCCTTCTTCAGAGCTTCCGGAAATTTGTTTTGGATGAAAAATGATGAGTTCAATCACAATTGCTCTGACCCCCAGTTAGAAAGACTCCTATCACTGAGGCATTTGGGGTCTCTGCCTTAATATACATTTGCATCTATCTCTAGTCAACACCTCCCTTCTTAGTGTTGACATTGGACACACTGAATAGAGGTATACTCCCAACCCCTCTATTCTCCATCCCATCCCTCCATTTAAAGCTGTATCCACCTTGGGCAAGAGGCCAGGACCACCAGGGGACATCACATTGTATAGAGAGACATACCACCATGCCCGTATCCTGTTTTGTCAACATTTTCCCAGGACCTTGCAACTGTGATCAGTTCTTGCCTTGAAGACTTGTAATCTATGGCAGGACCTCCCTACGTCTCAGTGTCTTCATTTGTAAAAATGAAAGGACCAAAATAAATGGCCCTGGAGATGCCTGCGGACTTCAAATCTATGGCCAGTTATCTCTACTAAAACAGAAATTCCAACCCTAATAAATAAAGTGCGTCGCTCAAAAGGAATTAATTTAAATTTCCTTTAAAAAGCAATTATGGCTGAAAGAGCACACCTCAGTTTACTATCTGTTAGCAAATAGGAAGGCTATGTGTTTTAAAATGAATAATCCAGAAACAACTTTGACCATTCCTTTGGCCCAGTCTTCATTCACATCAGCATAGCTGCCAAATCCTTCATTTCCGCCATCATCAGCACCACCCCCAGAAACATCTTGCCGTGGTTGGGTTTTTTTTTTCCTACTTCCTTACTTTTGTCATTCATTATAGCCCGCTAAACATTGCATTGCCTTCGTCTACCATGATGGGTTGACCAAATCTCTGGTCAATGGATAACAGGGTCTTTTCTTGCTGTCAATAGACTACCTACTGAGCAATTTAGTGATTTACCAAAACTCACATATCAGGTAAGGCTTAAATGGAGATTTTTGGCCTCTAGGTACCCTGCGCTCGCCACTACAATATGCCCAACCACCTTGAGCAAATCAGACTCAGAGAACTGCTGAGTTAGAAGGAACCTCCTAAGTCAGTGGTCCTCAACCTGTGGGTCGCAACCCCTTTGGGGATCAAACGACCCTTTCACAGAGGTCACATATTTCCAACAGTCTTAAGAACCGAGACTTGGCTCCTCTATCTGTCACCAGGCGGGTCCACCCACATGCAGATACGCCCACATATGAGTATTAAAGGGTCACAGCATTAGGAAGGTTGAGAGTCACTGTCCTAAGTAAAGGTATCCAACACACTCTATCCCTTCTACAACGTACCTAACAAGGGTGCATTCAGACTTATTTACTTAATTATTTGTTCTTTTTTAAATTCATTCTGGAAAACCCACTACTGATAAAGCAATGACCTTGGAATCAGGAAGACCTGAGTTCAAATTCTGTCTCAGACACTTATGATCTGTGTGATGCTGAACAGGAGACTTCACTACCTCTGCCTCAGTTTCCTTATCTGTAGAACAGGGATAATAATAGTACCTAAGTGAGGATCTGAGGAGACAGGACATGTAAAGCACTTGACAAACCTTAAAGTACTGCATAGAGGTGGGTTCCTGTCATTATTATTGCCCGCCAGGCAGCCCATTCCAATCTAAAATAACTCTAACTCCAACCTGGTGCTCCTGGTTCTGCCCTCTGGGCCCAAGGAGAACCAGCCAATGCCACATTCCATGGGCCAGCCCTTAAAATCCTTGAAGTCAGCCCCCCTTGCCCCATTAAGTCCCCTCTTCTCCCCATTAAACATTTCCTTTCCTTCTATTGATCCATCTTATCAATGCTCCTACCTTCTTAATTTCATAGGCTCCTCAGGGACCTCAGAGGCCATGGAGACAAACCATGCTCTTTTTACACAGGAGGAAACTGAGGCTCATTGAGCAAAAGGGATCTCAGAGGGTAAGTCACCCAACTAATCTTACTCAGTTTACCTTCCTTGCTAAAGAACCCATTGCTATCTAGTTGTCACTCTGATTCCTTTACAGAAACTGATCTTTCAAAACCACCCCCTATCACTTTAATCTTCTCACTTCTCCCTGTGGGTTTCAGGCTCCTTTTCTGTAAAAGGGAGATATTTGGGGAATCCTGTAAATCTGTGAACTGATCCCCTCTCACCAGCAACCTGCTCCCAAGGACACTAGTCCCAGAAAGCCAGCATGGCATGCAACAAGACACATAGCCCAGCCCCTGCCATCTGCACAGAGGCACTGGATGCTGGTGAGCCCGTGGGCCAGGACAGGATGTTGCCATTTGATGAGGTTTCCAGCAAACCACTCATAAAAAATTCATGACAGCAGCCGACACCCATTAGAATGTGTTTATTAAATTAAAGCATCAATCCCAGGAATATATGTTTGCTTAACAGACAGAAATGATTGGGGGACCTCATGCTGCACACTATAAAGTCAAATCAAATGGTGAGAACAAATAGAATTAAGCCATCAAGTAAAGGGTGTGAGGGACATAGCAAAGGCCAATGGCCAGAGTAATGGGGTGAATGCTGGTTGGAAAGATGGAAAGCTTTCAGAGTGTGACTACAAAGTACATAACAGGGGATTCCCATATCCTCCACTGCCTGTCTCTACAGTACAGCTTCTTAACCACTGTAGAGTCATGGACCCCCTTTGGCAGTCTGGTGAAGCCTACAGACCCTTCTCTGAATAATGCTTTTATAAAGAAAACCAATTATATTGAAATAAAGTTATCCAAATACTGTTTTTCTTTTAAATAACAAACACCAGATTAAGACACCCACTCTAAATCTAGGAGAGACCACAATACACTGAGATCAGATTACTGGTGTCATTGTAAGGCCCAAATCCCACTGTTCACCTGCAGACTGTGGAACCTTGGACAACTCCCTCACCCTCTCCCAGGCACAGTTTCCTCATCTGTAAAATGAGAGGGTAGGATTTGATGGATTCTGAGGTCCTTTCCAGCCTTAAGGTTATCCTCCTATAATTCTGTAACTTGGGGTCTTGGGGCACCAGGTTGTGGTGGTCCCCTACACTTTCTGCCAATGTTCTCTCAATGATCATCTCCTCACCCCAGCTCCAGAGCTGTGATTCCAAGTCTGATGAAAGTCAGCCCCAGCAGCCCCCAATGCTGGACTCCTTCCTGGAAACAGGAGGACCCAGAGATCATCCTACCAAGTACATATCCCAAGGACATCAAAGGCAGAAAGAAAGGTCCCAAATGCACCAAAAGTTTTCTCAGTGGTGATTTTTGTAATATCTTAAACTGGAAATCAAGTCAAGCCACAAGCATTTACGAAATACCTACTATGTGCCATGCATACACTGTGCTAAGCCCTTGGGATACAGAGAAAGGCAAAAAAAATCCCTCCCTTCAAGGAGTTCATGGGCTAACGAGAGAAATAACATGCAAACAACTATGTACAAACCGAAAATAAGTATAGGGGGAAGGCGCTAGCAAAGGTGGATCAGGAAAGGCTCCTTGTAGAAGGTAAGATTTTAGCTGGGACTTGAAGGAAGCCAGGAGGTAATGAGGAGGGAAAACATTCCAGGCACCCGGGACAATGTCCAGATTTAGGAGATGGCTTGTTGTACGCTAGGAACATGGAGGAGGGTCCAGTATCAGTGGATCACAAAGTATGATGTGGGGGGAGAGGGTTAGAAAGAAGACAAAAGGAAGAAAGGAGCCCAGTTATAAAAATCATTAATGTTTGAAGAACATGTAGTGATTTTACATAGCACTCAAAGATTTGCAAGTACTTAACCTATGTTATCTCATTCGCAGCCTCAAGTGTCACTATTATCAGCACTTTACAGATGAGAAAACTGAAGCCCCCAGACAGGTCTATGAGCTATTGTCTGAGGCAAAATTGGAACTTGAGTCTTTAGTACCCCATATCCAACAGTCTATCCATTATGCCACCTAGCTGCTGATTCCCAAATTCAATGAAATACTACCACAACCTAAGTAATAATAAGTGAGAGATTCAGAGAAACAAGGGAAGACTTACGTGAACTGATGCAGAGTGGAGCGAGTAGAGCCAGGAGAGGAAGATGCAACATGTCTACAAGAATGCCAAAAAAGTTAACATGAAAGCAAAGATAACTATTTTGTGGTTATGATGACCCATTCTGGCCCTGATAGAAAAGATAAGCAAATGGTCTGTCTTCCATTTGTTTGGAGAGTTGGAAGTTTTGGATACGGAATGCTGTCTGCCTTGTCAAAAATGGCGACTACATGCTTTGGTTTTGCTTAACTATTTGTTTTGTTTCCTTATTACATGATAAGGGAGTTGGGGGGAAGAATAGGTAGAAGATTGAATCTGAGATAGTGTGGGATAGTGGATAGGGCTTTACTTCCCCTGTCCCCAGCAATCAAACCAAATCTCTTTGGGCAAAGTAAATATTTAGCAATTACCTAGGTAATCCAATTCATGTAGATCATAGCAAGGATCATTCAAGACCCAAGGGAGAGTCTTTCAGATGTTAAATACAGCCCTTGCACAAAATTTAAGTGAACCTCTGTGTGTGTGTGTGTGTGTGTGTGTGTGTGTGTATAGAAAGACTTCTAATTGATCACTTATTAGCTAATGAGTAACCAGTCAAAGTGGCTGAACACTGCCTTGCTATCAACACAGAAAAGCCTTTGTCTTGAGGCTGTCAGTCATCAAGAATTTCTTAAGTACTTACTATGTGCTAAGCACTGTACTAACAAAAGAGCCCCCCCCCAAAAAAAAACCCAATCCCTGCCCTCAAGGAGTTCACAGTCTAATGGAAGTGCTCACAACAATAGACAATACACAGTTTGTTCCTGTGGGAGATTTGAACCCATCAAAAAAGTATACACTAAAAAAAAACTTGTAATATTCATTAATAGCCAGCTGAATAAGTTGTGGTATATTGATCAATCAATAAAGAGTTATTAATTGTCTGTTATGCATTGGGCATTGTACCCAGTGATGAAAACATACTAAAATAATTATACATGCAATTTCACATTTCATATATGTGAAACATGTGAAAACATATTATTGTACTGTAAGAAATAAAGAAATAGCAGATTTCAAAAAGACCTGGAAGATTTATATGAACTGATGCAGACTGAAGTCAGCAAAGAGCAGGACAATTTGTATAGTAATAACACTGCATAGGGAAACGACTTTGTGACCATCATGATTTTGGGGGACTGAGGAGAAGGCATGTTGCCCACCTCCAACAGAGAGGTGAAGGATTTAGGGTACAGAAGGTGACAGAGATATTTTTGCATATTGCCAATGAGGGGAGTGGTTTTGCCTAATGATGCACATCTGTTACAAGGAATTAGCTTTTTTCCCTCCTTTTTTCAATGGAGTGAAGATGGAAGGAGGAGAAAAGAGATAAATGAAAAAAGGGGGGAGGAATTACTTTGTGGAATGTGGTGGGCACTTTCAGATGTGGTCCTTGTATTGTTAGTTTTAATTTTTATTTTGTTTTAAGAGTACTATCCTGGGATCAAAATAATATGTAAATGTTTATAATCTAAAAACAAAACATCAGTAAAAACAAAACTTTTTTTAAAAAAATATATTCATTGAGTGTCAACTTTGTGCAGCAGCATAGCATGGGGGGAAAGGTCAGAGCTGTAGACCTTGATTCAAAGCCCATCTTTGACATTTACTAGCTGTGTGACCTTGAGAAAGTTTTTTAACCTCTTTGGGCCATGAGCAGCTCTTTAAGACATATCTACTAAGCTACAGACAGGTTGTAATTCTGTATACATGATTAATAACTAGATTTCAATAAAAATTGGTTTCCTTTTTAATCCTACATATTTTATTTATGAATTTAAAAACATTATTCTGGGCGGGGGGGGAGGCTGTAGCCATCACCAGACTGTGAAAGAAGTCCCTGATACAAACAGGATTAAGAACCCCTAGTCTGGAAATTCAGCCAAGGGAGGGGAATGGTGGGGAGAAGGAAGAAGAAGGGAGGGAAGGAGGGAGGGAGAGAAGATAGAGGGAAGAGGGGAGGAGGAGAGAAGGGGAGAGAGAGAAAGGGGGGAAAAAATAGAGACAGACGGGGGAGAGAGGGAGGAAGGGGGAGAGTGAGAGAGAGAGAGAGAGAGAGAGAGAGAGAGAGAGAGAGAGAGAAGCTATCTGGTCCATCTCTCTTATTTCACAGAGAAGGAAACTGAGACCCAGAAAATCAGAATGATTTAGGATCATAAAATCCTAGAAACAGGAGCTGGAAATTGGAGACCCATCTAGTCCAACTCCCTTATTTTAAAGATTCAGAAATTCAGGGTCCAGAGAAGTTAGCTGACTCATCCAGGGTCACACAGCTAGTAAAACACAGAGCTGGGGTTAAAACTGAGTCCTTCTGAATCCCAGATTCAGTTTCACTGCATTATTACAGTAGGATTTGAACTGGGACTGGATATGAAATCTGGAGAGAATTTGGACAGGTCTCCTTAGGGGCATAGCCCATTGTGTCTTCATCTGATGGAATGAAGGACCCTTTGCTGCCTGCATCCCAGGGCCCTTTAGAGGGACATTTCCCAGCCACCAGCGTGACTCCAAGTCATTGCAAAGGTAACCCAAACTCTGAAAAGCCGTTTCCACAGTGAGAAAAGTAGGGGAGAAATTGTCTTTTATTAGTAAACAATTTATTTTCTCTGCTTTGTGTAAACAAATCCATTAGGCTACAACGAGCAGGAACAGCAAACAAAAGCAGGAAAGAGATACTGTGCCACCCAGGAGGTTTTTCCTCCTGTCTATGGTCCTGATTCCTCAGCCCCTCCTCCTTCCTGACTTCCCAGGATTAGAAGGTTATCAGCTAAGACTCAGAGATGTCTTTCTGTGCCTGCACATCTGAGCATCTTCCTTGGGCAAACAGCTCCTCCTGACCTGGGCAGCTCAGCCTATTTTGAAGCGGTTTTAAGTCTTGTTTTTCAGTACAAAGCCCACAGGGGGATGTGGGCGGTCTGAGGGGGAGGCTGTGCATTCGCCTGTGAATTTACCTTTGGATTAAAACACAAAGAAAACACAGCCTTAGTCCCTAAGGGAAGCGAGTTGCTGAGTTACAGCCAGCCCAGCCGTTCTTGCCCCATGGAAATGATGCTCGTCTGGAGTTCTTGCTGGTTATTTTTTTCCCTTTTGTTCAAATGCATCACCAGGTGCATGGGAGAGGCTCAAGTCTCACTTCCATTTCCCTCCCAAGTAGGAAAATGATGGTTATGATGGCTTAAGTCCAGGGGTGGGAGAGAGGTTATAACACGAAAATTGTGGAGAAATCAGAAATTCATAAAGGGCTCCATTTTGAGAACCATAATGCAAAAAACTCCAGTGTGGTCAAGAAATAGCTCTTCTGGTTAAACCAAGATCCTGAGCAAATTGAGAGTGACACAGACAGTAGAATTTAAAGGAGACTTCCTGGCCCATGAGCTTGCTTTGCTTTTTTTTTTTTTTCATTTTCATTTCTGCAGATTTTTGGTTTCCTTCGTAATTCTGTGTGTTTTATGTTATGTACTTAAAAAATAGGATTCTGAGAAGGCATGCATAGGCTTCACCAGACTGACAGTGGGAAGGGAAGGGGAGAGAATAAGCATTTATTAAGCACCTACTATGTACAAGGCACTTCACAAATATCTCCTTTGATCCTCCTAATAAGCCTGGGAGATAGGTGCTATTATTATCTTCACTTTACAGTTTAGGAAACTGAGGCAGACGGAGGTTAAGTGACTTGGCCAGGGTCACACGAAGCACCATGACACTATTAAAATCCCTTCTTTAGAAGAATAATTTTATAAGAGTTAACATAAAATCACGGATCCTCAGAGCTGGAAAAGACCAGAGAAGTGGCTTGGCGTGGGCAGGGGGGGGGAGGAGAGAGGAGGGGCAGGGTACTCAGGAGTAAAAGGGTAGTACAGAAGTTTTCATTCTTTTTTGTGTCATGGATCCCTCTGAAAATCTGGTGAAGTCAATAGATCCCTCCTCAGAGAGGTCTCTGTTTTCTAATTCATAATTTCATAATTCTAATTCTAGTTTCATAATTCATACTTTCTGTTTTCTAATTCATAATTAAAGAATATACAGTTTTCAGTTAGAGGTTTGTAAAAATAAAGATATAATTTTTTTTTCCAATCCAGATGTACAGACCCCCTGAAATCTATCCACCACCCCCAGGTGAGGACCGCCTGGGGCAGTGGATAGCATGCCAGGCTTGAAGTACAGAAGATGTCGGTTTCAGCTCTATCACTGATATTTACAAGCTTTGTGAGTGTGGGCAAGTCACCAGGGCAGGTACCTCACTGGCACAGCAGACGGAGTTCTGCATCTGGAATCTGGAAGACCTGAGTTCAAATCCAGCCTCAGACACCTACCAGCTGTATGGACTTGAGCAACTTACTCAACCTTTCTCTGCCTCAGTTTCCCCATCTGTAACACTGAGCATAATAATAGTTGTACACTGGGTGCAGAGCTGGTCACAGATTCAGCTAGTGGTCTATGCCTTGCTAGATTCTACCTAGCATGGTGCCATTCATAGATCCAGCAACTTAGACCTGGGTTCGAATCTCACCTCAAACACCAATTAACTTTGTGATCACAAAAAAGTCCCTTCATCTCTCAGGGAATGTTTCTTCATCAGTAAAAAAATAAAATAAAATAAAATAAAAAAGGATAATAATCCTCATGCCTGCTGCCACAAGTGCTATAGAAATAAAAAGGAGTTATTATTATTCCATTACTGGCAGGAAGGTGACAGCTAGACGAAGATTCAAGTAGATGCCAATGCTAGGGGATTCAGCTTTTATTAACGTGGTGACAGGTCACTTTGTCTTGTATTTTTAAATGTTTGTGTCCTGAGATTGGATATAGGCTGTAAGACGGAAGAAAGCTAAAAGGTGGCCCTTTAAAAGAAACTAAATATTTGAATATTCTTCCCACATTATAGAGTAAGGGGCATAGCAAAGAGATGACAGGGAGGTCACATGTAGGTAGGAGTATAATTCTTTTTTTTTATTCAGTTATTCACTCATTTTTCAATTCCAATGGTACTCAACATTCCTATTGTCTTTGGATGATTTTTACATTTAAAAAGGAGTATATTTCTTTTTTTTCCATTCATTTATCCAATTTTCATTCCCAATGTTACTCAACATTCTCACTGTCCTGTCTTTTTTTTTTACATTTAAAAAGGAATATAATTCTTAAATGATTCCAACAATAAAACCAAACACAGACACATTGATTATGCACCTTACAAGGAGAGAGCCCTGTGGGGTAGTTTTTAGTGGATACAAAATCTTAAGAAAACATGGTGTCTGCCTTCAAGGTGCATCCATCTGGTCTAGGGGAGACATCAATCCAGATAACTGTAAAAACACAGCATCTAACCATGCCCAGATCATGTTTTGCATCCCATCCAGCCATCTACTCTGGATATAGTCTCCTCATTGGCCCTGATGGTAAGTGTTCTATGTGCGTAGGACGCATAATCAATGTTCTCTGTGGGTTTTGGTGTTGGAATCATTTCAGAAACAGACTCCTCCCACCTCCATGTAGTCCAACTCCTCCCAGCTCCCTCAACCTGATATCTTAGGGGCAGTCTTCACTACTTGCCGGATGATTGATTTCTCTCTCTTTTTAATTCTTCATTACAAGTAATGGTTTTCTGGGTAACAGATGGGGAAGGATGTTTTGAGAAAATGAGGTGATGTCCAAAATACAAGAAATCAATGGTGTTTTAAAGAAAGGAATTGTAAATCTAAACTGAAACTTTTGTAAAACCTCAAAAACTTTTTTTTTCAAATGCCAGCGAGCCATCATGATTCTACAATTTTGGGCAAAAGTGGAGGAGGACAGGTGGAGAGGACAACACCTCGGCCAGGAGCGTTTTGTGCATTCTGAGTGCGATGTCTGCACAGAAGGGAAGTGTTTGCTTTGTTGCTTTCCCATCTGGGACTGCCATTCTTTGGAGCGGGTACAAGAATGTCATTAGGATTTCAAGGGCAGGAAGCTACATGGCCAGGGATAAGAATGATGGTTCAACCCCATCGTGGCCATGCTGTTTATAATGAAAACTCCCCTTCAGGGGTCAGGTCCCTACCAGCTCTAAATCCTGCCATCTAAACAGGCCACTTCCATCCCTATTGGGTTTCTCAGTCTTGAGTTAAGGGGAAAGGAGAAGTAGAATTTCTTGGTGGGGCATGAACCACTCTATGAACACTGGGGAAATGAAAGCTTCAGTGACTCCCTATCTCCTCGAGAATAAAACAAATCCTCAATTTGGGCATTTTAAGCCCTATCAAGCACGATGCCCGTCTTTCTTTCCAGTGATTTTGTACAACTACCCTTCTGCTCAGAAGCCAAACTGGACTACTGACTGGACATGACTTTCCATCTTCTCCCTATTGTGTCTTATGCCTATTCAAGGCCCTCCTGTCTTCGTCCATACCATTTCCAATGATCAGCTCACACGCCACCTCTATTTTGGGGCTCCTGATTTTCCCAGTTCTTAGCCTTCTCCCTGTCCCTGGGAACTAACTTGTATGAATTTTGCATTTATTTATCTGTGTGGATAATGGAGTTCCCAGCCAAGACTAGAGCAGTTTGCATGCTGCTGGTATGGGAAAGAAGATATGAGTAGCAGAAAAAATTATTTGAGTGCCATAACACATACCTGCATGAGGGGAATGATGGTGGTGTCAGATGGTGGTGTCAGGGAGAGACTCGAATTCCAGACACTCTTTGAGAAGGATGTGTAAAAAGACTCTGGAAGCTATAGACACGTAAGGGAAGCCAGCTCAACCTGTTCCTGATTTCCAGCCTGCCTCCCTATAAATATCGGCGACTGTCTCTTGGGTGAGATCAGGCCCTCTCTTTTGGCCCGAGCTAAGATCTCATCTCATTCATAGCTAAAGCACTCATTCACTCTTTATTTATTTTCTGGTACATTCTAGTCTACTAAACCTCTCCAAATTTGCATTTGCTGTTTCCTTGAGTAAATGAATTTATCCAATATAAGTCATTTCGGATGGTGTTTTTTGTAACCAGTGTTTGATGGGAAAGGACCAAGCCAGGAAGCGTATGTAGGCTTAGGACTACCCTGCCCCTTCAGAGTGACCAGAGAAACAGTTTTTGTTCAGTCTTTTGTACCCCTAAACCAACAATATGGGGAAAAGGGAAGCAGATAGATAAAAGTCCAGCCCAGCACTCCTCTTGGAGCTAGGCAAAGGAAGCAACCCTTTGCCTGCACCCCTCAAAAAGGAAGCAGAGTCACTCTCAGAGAAGGGTAGGCCACATTCCAAAGCTATCCACCCATGCCACCTATAAACCAACAGATATCAGACATAAACATACATATCTTACAGGGGCACACAAATCTTTCATAAGTAAATGCAATTCTCTCAATAGAATGTAAGCTCCTTAAGGGAAGGGACTGATTCATTTTTTTGTTTCTGTATCTCTCATGCCTTGCAAATAATGAATTCAGCTTTTTAAATTGAATTGAATCGATACCCAATACCTGTAACAATGTCCATGATTCTGCTCCAAGATTCAGAAACCCTTGCCGCACACCAATGTGCATTTTATCCGTCCTCAAATACTGAATCATTCAAGGAAACAATTACTGTACAAGTACATTCAGAATGCTGCAATTGGAAAACCCAGATAATAGCATAAGGATCACAAACACTAAAGGTTCTTTCTAACCCAGTCTGAGAGGTAAGTCCAAAAAGAGCACGTCCATCTTTTAGCATACTGGCAACTTGCTATGTGAAGGCATGGCTCTCTAGGTTAACTAGATGGGACAAATGGAATAGGAAGGCCATAACCGCAGTCCATCTGGCACCAGTACCCCAGTGGCTCACCCATACATGGTGCACATGGTTCACTGTTTCATAATTTCTCCTCCATGACTCTCTTGCTCAGAATTTGCTCTGTTCTTGAAAATGATCCCCAAGAGCCCCAGAAACAAGATTCTCTGGTACTTCTCATTTAAGCAGAGTAATGAACTATATTTCCTACAAATGTTAAACTGTGATTAACATTCCCCAAAGTCACCTCCTTGACTTTGCTCAACAGCATTCAGGGCTGGTGATTTTGTGTATCTCAGTAGAGGCCTTCTTCCCTGTCAGCTTTGTGACTTGCACCGTGGGCAGGAAACTGACTCTCCAATGGACTGGGTGGGCTTAAAAGCCTTCTTCGAAGGTGGCTTATGAGGGGGGCTTACATTAAGCTCCTGCCAAATCCCCACTTGGCATCAGCATCATCTTGGTTGCCTGCTTCAGCTCAACACCCCCCTTCCCCCAACCGTCACTTTATCAAATCTTGTCCTTTGAATCTCAATCAGATACAGTCATTCTCCATTCCTACTGCCAACACTTATCCCCGCATGTAGATTACCATAGCATCAATCTACCAGAGTTACCTTTTAAAAGCCTCTCCTCTCTATTCCTCCCAATATAAATTACTTTATTGACTAATGCAAAATCCTATTTGGTGAGGGGAGAAGCTGGACCTGTGAGGTTATTAGGATAGGGGATTAGACTTGGTGACCTAGTCTAACGTAATGGGTGACCAGGGCAACCACCAATGCCATGCTGCCATGACCAATACTGCTCAGCATCTGCCTACCCTCTGCTCTAGTCAGACAGATCTCCTCACTTCCCTCATCCCTTCTGACCCCAGAGGTGAGTCACTCAAAAATCTTGAGTGGATCCTGATTGTCTCTAGGATGAAATGCAAATGACTCATTTGGACATTTAAAGTCCTGGTGATCTGGCTCCAATCTACCTTTCTCCTCTGTATTGACATCATCCACATTCATGTACAGACTCTATGGTCCAAGCAAATGGGTCTACTCTCTTTTACTTGAACTCAAAATGCCTTCTCTTCTCTTTGGACCATCTCACCAGCCACCATGCCACCCAGACCAGAAACGAAGTCTTGAAGGACTTAATCCTTTTATGCCTGGAATTACTGAGGCCTTCCAGTGCCTTGGTGGTTGTTCCATGCATCCTTGACATCTAGGCCCCAGCTCAACACATGCTTTGATTCACTGGACTTCCTAGACATCTCACCACCATGCACAGACCCCTCTGTTCTCCCTGAGCCCCTCCCCTCCCTTTCTGGAACCATAATCAAATCAACTCTTTCCCTCATTGTGGAAAAGGGTGTGCCAACCTTCTCCCCCATGGGTTCATTCACCATACCCCTGTAACATTTCAAACCAAAATATCCCACCACCACCCAAACCATGGCCACTATTCTCCAATATGGGCTGTCTCCTCCATCAGAACGTAAGCTTCATGAGGGCAGGCAATGTCTTTGCTTTTGTATTGGTAACCTCAATGCTTAGGGCAGCTGTCACATAACAAGCCACATAACAAGTCACATAACAGATTTCTCACACCTTCCTCTCAAAATCCCAAGCTTCCTTTGAGGCTTGGGCTCAGATATCGCCCTGTGATCTGCCTTTCCCTGTCCTGGTCCCTCCCCATCACCATTGCTTTCTCCTCCAAAAATAGTCCTAGAGCCCCTTCTCTGGCTCTCTCCTTTGCCCCCACCCCTCTCTACTCTCTATCATATTTAGCCTGTCATATTCCCCCAAGAAGCTGTTTAGGCTAGGAACTTATTTTTTAAATATATGTGCACACAAACACACACACACACACACACACACACACACACACACACACACATACATACACACGCACATCCCCATTCCCTTCCCTGACCACCCAGTAAGCAATTCCTTGTAAGAAATGGATAGATAGACAGATACGACTAGTGGAAAACAGACAGATAGATGAACAAGTAAAGAAAAAGCAAGTCGCCAAAAAAGAAACGACCCAACACACCAACCACGTCTGAGTGTGTGTGTACAATAGTCTATGTGCATAGACTCCCACCTCTTTGAAGACAGGAGGGAAGCGCATCATCTCTGCTCTTGTCAAAGGTAAAGCTTCTGGGTCATTATTATCACACCGTGATCAGTTTCAGTTTTTCATTATTTCCATTTTTACACACATGGGGTATATTGCTTTCCTCATTTGCTCATTTCATTTTGCTTAATTCACTCAAGTCTCTCCATGCTTCATCCTCCCTATCATTTCTCATAGCACTGGACAAGTCGGTCCATCATTCAATGTGCATTCATTAAGTATCTACTGAGTCAGGCACAAGCTAGGGCTACAAAGAAAAGCAAAAGATAGTCCCTGCCCTGAAAGAGCTTATACACTCCATTACAGGAATATACCAGTACTCGTGGAGCCCTTCTCCAGTGGAGGGGCATCTACTCTGTTACCAATTCTTTGGTGTAATCAATCATACTACTACTAATAAAAATGGTGCTATGGATATTTTAGTGTATGAGGAACTTTTCCTTCAATATCTGAATTCATGTGCCTATATGCCTAACGTGGGATCTCTGGGTCAAAGAGTTTGAACATCTTAGACTGGTTCATTCTTACCTTTATATTGTACCTGGTTCCTAGTGTGACTCTTGTATATAGACAGAGCTTAATAAGTGTTTACTAAACTGAATCCAAATCCTACCAATTCTTCCAGGACCCACTCAAGCCCGATCTTCCTCCGCCTCTGACCATTGCCCCAGTCCACTCTAGACTCCCACTCTGAAATTCTATTATACCCTTCAGTGTGGACTAAACTTAAGTGTTCTCTGATCTTCTAACATGGATGTTCTTGTCATCCCACAAAAGCAAGTTTCTTGGGGGGAAAAGGGAGCAGGGAACTGCCTTTCCTAGAAAGTGACTTATGGAAAACTTGCTTGATTTGGAAATCAGAGAACCTCAGCTTGAATCCTGGCTCTGACACCGCAACCTATGTGATCTGGATCAGGTCACTTCCAACTCACTTTAGCCTCAGTTTCCTCATCAGTAAAAATGGACTTTTAAGATCCCTTCCTGTTCTAGACCTATGAGCACCTGAGACCTGGTCTTGAATCCTCTTGCTAACACTTTGTCACAATCATGCTCGAGGCACGATGTTTACCCTCCCCATGGGAAGATGGTAGGCACAGGGTTGTTGGGAACTTCACAGGAGAGCTTTGGACGAATTAAAGCACCGTGAGATGTCTGTTGTTGTTTTATTATTATTACTGCTACTACCCCCCAGACTGGCACAGTGTTGGGCACACGGGCATCAGGCATTCAGGGATTGCTTGCTTGTTAATTAGTTGATCTAATTCCACCTCACATCACAAACACTAGTGGTGTTGTATTATTCATTGGAAGCCAGGGAAACAAATTTCCTTCCAGGGTTTGAGACTTACATGACTGACACTAAAAGTAGATTAATCATATGTATATAATTCAGTCATGCAAAGATCACTGATTAATGATGCAGCAGGCCAAGTACATCAAAAGACGCTTTCTCACAGGCAAGCTTCTTGTGCTGCACAGGCTTCTGGGCTTGGCCAAATCAGACTGAGTTCTAGTAGTAGGCTGGAAAGGGAATCAGAGGAACTGAGTTCCAGTCCTCCTTCTACCACTTGCTGCCTCGGTGGCCCTAACCTCTCTCGGCCTCTTTTTCCACATCTGTAAATTGGAGGGGTTGGTTCCTTCTAACTCTGGGATTCCTATAATTCTAAGTCAACCACATCCTGCGTTGCTGCTCACTGACAAACAACAGGTTTATTGTAAAACCTTTTTGTTGTTGTTTGGTCATTTCAATTGTACCCGAATCTCCGTGACCCCATCTGGGGCTTTCTCGGCAGAGATGCTGTAGTGGTTGGCCATTTCCTTCTCCAGTTCATTTGACAGATGAGGAAACTGAGACAAGCAGGGTGAAATGACTTGCCCAGGGTCACACAGCTAGTAAGTATCTGAGGCTACTTCAGAACTTAGGTCTTCCTGACTCCAGGTCTGCCACTCTATCCACTGTGCCACCCAGCTGCCCTTCTCAAACCAACCCTCGTTATCATGGATTGCCAAGCAACTCCCACCAAACCCTTTCAGGACAAAGGAGAACAAAGAGCCAAAGGGCCATTTTTCCTTGCCTGCCTTCCTTGCGATTTGGATGGTTAGGCTATCAGTGGACTGCAAAACATTTAAAAAATAAACTTCTTCATTTTAAAATATTCATCCCGTTGAAGTAGGTCACTCTTCTCATGAATCCCAGCTTCTCTTTGAAGCTGGGGCCCTGTGTGAAATTTTCCCCTTATCTCTCAGCTAATAGAAATGAGCAACGCATCCTAGGTTTGTTGGTTTTTTTAATCCAATTCCAGGTTCATCTTACTGATTCCTTCTATTGTCTCCTCATTTTGCATGCAAATTCATGTTTGTTTTAAAGAGGAGGGAAACAAAACAGCCCTTTCAAAAATGCCTTAAAATCGGTAAAAGCCAACACATTTTTATTCAATTATGAATGAGTTATGCAAGGTCTCAATCACTGGCTGGAATTGAAAATGGAGCTGAATTCATTTCAGAACACTCAGAACTCCCTTAGATAATCCCAGCTTCTTCCTGCCAATTGAAGGAATGACTGAAGTAGATGGTGCTGACCTTGTAACCATCCCTTCCTGCCGGACGTCCCAAGGCCAACATTTCCTTCCCAAGAGATTCCATTCTATTTCCATCACCCTGGGGTCAAGCTATCTTGATTACTGAAGGAGAGAATGCAAACTCACATAGCCTACTACATCATGGCAGCCACGTTTCCCATCCCCTCCAGTTGGCTAGCATCCAGACCATTTCCTTCCCAGGGACTGCTCTTTCATGAGGTTGGACTATCCTTTCATGAGCAGACCTTGGAGGAGTTTTATTCATCTCAGGTCTTAGAGATACTGATTAGCTGAGGATAAATGGAGGAAAAGGTCAGCTAGGTGGTACAGTGGATAGAATATTGGGCTTGGAATCAGGAAGACTCATCTTCATGAGTTCAAATTCAGCCTCAGACACTTGTGACCCTGGGCAAGTCACCTAACCCTGTTTGCCTCAGTTTCCTCATCTGAAAATTGAGCTGGAAAGGGAAATGGCAAACTACTCCAGTATCTCTGCTAAGAAAACCTCAATGGGGTAACGACATAAAAAAAAAATAGATTTAAGCACTTGCTCTGTGCTAAATACCAGACCTGCACTCATTGAATGAGTGATTACTCTATTAGAATACACCTCAAATCCCGCTCAGCCATCCATCTCTGACCCACTTCGTGAAACCCATCTTGTCATGCATCTAATGCTTCTCTCCTTGCCTCTCTTGCTCTGGGACCAGTAATCAAATCAAGTACTTCTAGGAAGGACTCGAGAAATGCCTCCCCTGCGGCTCCACTCAACATCCCTGTAACTTCCCAATCAAAAACTCCCTTCTTTGGCCTCTATTCTCTTAATGGTGCTTTTTCTCCCTATTAGAATCAAGCTCCCTGAGGACATACATTTGGCCTTGGTATCTCTCATGCCTGCACAATGCCTGGAATCTAAGTGTGCCCCCTGTAAGTGTTTGTTAACCTTCTGAAAGACTTAAGAACTCACAACCACAATTCCAGAGGATGCATGATGAAAAGAGATTGCCCACCTACTGATGGAAGGATGAAGGATTCACAGTACAGATGGAGATGTAATTTTGGGGGGTCAGTTCAGAAATGGGTTTTTGATCCGTGAAAATACATTTGTAACAAGTGTATTTATTCTCCTTGTTTTCTCAGCAGTGGGAAGGAGGGAGGAGAGGTAGGCTGATCTTCCTTCGAAATAAATTAATTTTCTAAGTTTGTTGATCGATTTCGTCATTCTCCCAGCAATTAGTACCCTCTCCCTTCAATCACTCGATCAATAAGTATTTGTGGAACACTTGCTATGTTCCAGGGACTGTTCTAAGTGCAGGGGATACAAAGGAAAAATAAAAAAGTCCTTTGGAGAAAATACCATAGCCCTCCTCTCCCTCCAGGTCTACTTCCCAACTCCTACTACCGCTAGTAATTCAGGACTCCAAAGGAGGGAACTGACTACAACTCTCTCCTCCAAGGTTCTAGGTCTAACCATGAGAAGTGCTAGTGATTCTAGTACTGTTAAAAGCCCCCACCAGTGCTCCCCATTGATTATCAGTCAAATCTGATTCGATTTTAGAAAGGGCATTTGCTAAGCAGATAGATCAAGGGTAGTTGTTAGAAAAAACATTCCCCAAAATTGGTACATACTTTCCCCTTGCAAGATAACATCCTTGAAATAGCTCAAAAGAAATGCAAGATGTGCAAATTTAGAGAATCCACCCCAAATGTTCACCTGGACTATTTGTGCATGACCTGTGGTTGATCAGCCACAGCTGAATGCTCTGTAACTTGACTCTAACATAGTGATGTCATTTTGTTCTCCTCGAGAATGAAAGACAACAACCACCATCTGCAGACTCCTAGGCACTGCCACCACCCTGCAGCTGAGCTCTCTTAAATGGACTGTCTCCCCCTAATTGCGTCTGAGCTCTGTGAAAGGTCTGTCTTACCCTGTTTGTATCCCCAGTATTTAATACAGTGCTTGACACAGTAAATGCTTGATAAATGCTTTCATTCCATCATTCACTTAACTGATTTGAAATGAATCAAAATATTCAACTGACCCCCCCCCCCAAGCTACTAATGTGACTCCAGAGGTAACAGAGGTATTCCTAGATCTTTGCTAACTCAATCGGCTTAAGTATCAACACTAACTCTCCCTAATTGAGACAACATCTCACCCAGGAGTTTATCTTAAACCATCCAACTAATCCAAGATGAGTTCTTTCCCAAAAGAATAAATCAAAGCAATGACCAAAAATGGCACTGAGGAAACAGATTAATTAGTTACAAGAAAACAGTAGGAAAGGAAGGTTCTCTGTTCAGTTAAATTCCTAGACTCTTCTCTATTTTCTCAATAGGGGCCACTTGTGTCTTATCCATTCTTCCTTCAAAGTGCCTCTCTCTGGGGCTTCCTCACCCTCCCTACTGCCCATATCCTGGACTAGGCCATCAACCTTCCATGCCTGCATTACTTCTGCAGGCACCGAGCCGGTCTTCCTCTCTCCACTCCTTCCACACTCCAGTGCACTGCACACACCTATCCACCAGACACACCTCCCTTCACTCATTTCTAGCATATCATTGCAGATAAAAGAGAAAAACAAAACTTTCTATGGCTCCCTACTACTTGTCAGGAACAACAGAGTAAACAGACCCTGGCATTTCAAGGGGTAAAGATTAAAAAATAATATATTTAGAACTCAGAAGTCATCTTGTCCAGTGCTCTAATATTCCAGAGGGAGAGACCGAGACCGTGAGAGGTAAAGTCTCTTGCCTAAAGTCACACAGGTAGTAAGCATCAGAGTCTGGAGTCAGGAAGACCTGAGTTCAAATACAGCCTCAGATCCTTAGTAGCTGTGTGACCCTGGGCAAGTCACTTAACCCTGTTTGCCTCAGTTTCCTCATCTGTAAAATGAGCTAGAGAAAGAAATGGCAAATCACCCCAGTATCTTTGCCAAGAAATGCCCCAAGGGGTCGGTCAGTCAATAAGAATTTATTAAGTGCTTTCTTTGTGCTCAGCACTGTGCTAAGCTCTAGGAAAGAAAAGCAAAAGACAGTCCCTGCCTCAAAGAGCTCACAGTCTCATGGGTGTGTGTCTCATGTTCAGGGAGGAACAGCAGAGGAAAGGTCACTCTTCTTGCCAGCCAGGGGCCATGAAGGCAATCACCACGCTCATTAAGGTGGCTATTGTTTCTCCTCTTGTGTCCTTGACAGATTCGTATCTGCTACCTGAACCCATCATCCGCTTCCTCCTTCCATCCAGGTGAACCAACAGGTGTCCAGGCGGTTGGTTCATAATGTACTTCTACCTCAAGATCCCTTCTGTTTCTCCACCTGCTGACCCTCACCCAAACGTTCATGACCATGTTTCCTTACTGGAAAGCAGCTGGAAGGAGGAAGACCCAAGTTCAAATCCTGCCTGGAACACTTCCTAGCCGTATGACCCTAGGTAAGTCACAGCCTCTGTCTGCCTCAGACTCTGCATCTCAAAAATAAGGATAATAATAGCCCCTGCCTCCCAGTGTTGATGTGAGGGCAAAAAGGGACATTTGTAAGAGCTCTGCAAGCCTTAAATGCACACTGTTATCATGAGTTATTGATATTAATTATCATGAATAGTCATTGCTTGACCATTGGCTCATGGATCAATTCAGTTCTCTAACTCCATTGTCCCTTGTCCCTCAATTCTTCCTTTTTAACAAGGTATGCTCTTCCATAAATGCATTACGGTCGTGAACTATTAGACCATACTAATTCTCAGTGAGATCTCGCAGGTAAAATGCCCCTTCTTCCATTCCGTTCTCAACACTGCTTGATTACCCACACCCTGACATCGGAGATCAGGGGTGCTGTCATTGGCCCTTTCTCCTGCGAATTAGAGAATTCCACCCAAACCCTTCCTGACTCACTGCGGCTTCCCTTCGAGGCACCCCAGGATCATAAGGTTGAAGCCTCGACGGAGCTGGGAAGAGCCCAGGTCAAATCCCGACTCGGACTGTGCTAGCCTTTCTCAGCCTCAGTTTCCTCATCTGTCAAATGGAGATGACAGTAATACTAGCATCTACCTCACCAAAGTATTGAGAGGATCAAATAAGATGACAGATCCCGAGCGTTTTGCAAACGTCACAGCCTCTTTTTATGTCTGTACCCCAGTGCTTAGCACAGCTCATGGCATATAAATGCTGGCTAATGTTATGAGGGGGCATAGCAGGTGTAGAAAGACAGTTTTCTCCCTCCCCTTTTGTTTTCAGTTCCACATCATTGGATGAGATGCTCTCCATCCCAGCGCATGGGCTTTGCTATTCTTATTTCTGATTTACTGGTCTAGATCCAAGGTCCCCAGAAGGCAGGGTAAGGAGGAAGGTAAGGCAGTCACCAACCTAGACCCTGAAACTAAGGAAGAATGAGCAGAAAACACGGCAGGGGTGGACACTTGGCCCTTGGAAGAGGAACCCTGCTGGCCAGTGTGGTGGCTAGGCCCAAGCGAGGGAACAGGCCATCTTGCCATCTGTCTGTCCCTCTGCTCTCCTCTCCGACTTTGGACTCCCAGCCAGAGACCTCCACAATCCAGGCCCCCAGGCCCTGGAGAAATTAATCCACTCAGTGCCAGAGCCCTAGCTCCAAGGTCCAGTCCAATGGATAGGTGACAGAGAGCAAAGGAGTCTACTTAGCCCACTCTCTCTATAGGCTACCCTCAGGCACAAGACCACACCACATCCCCTTTCCTTCACCTCCCATCCAACCGCCTTGTCAGTCTTCCCCCTGCAGGCACCCTCCTGGCCTGTCCCTGCCCCATTTCCATCCCTTGCATCTCTGGACACAGCAGTCCAATCAACAGCACCATTACCTTTGGGAAAATCATGTCACTTACCTATCCCACCCACCTGTGACTCCCTTCCCCCAAAGCTCCCTTCCCTGGACATGTGCCAATTCCTGGTTTTAGAAGGTAGATCTCTTGAGGGCAGGGGCTGTCTGCTTATGGCTCTTACCCCAGGGGCTTAGCACAGAGCCTGGCACATGGCAAGTCCTAAGAAATGCTTTTCTCAGTTATCATTCGAGGGCAGGTGCTGAGGGGGCAGGGCTGGCAGCAACTGAGACGATGGATGGGTCCCTCGGTTTGCGCCTCCAGTCCTCAGCCCCCTTCACTCCAGAATCTTTTGATCCCCTCTGAGTTGCTATGGTAACCCCCTTCTTGCTGAGGCATCTTGGGCAGATCCTGTAGATGTTAAAGCTTTTGAAGCTACTCTGGATTTTTTCCTGGGATTGGGAGACGGGTGGCAGATAGGAAAGATTTTCACAGTGGAAACCTCTAGGCTCAGCCTTTACCAGAAGCTAAAGCAAGGCCTGCTTCATTGTGACCTGGCTTTCACAGCTTAGACAGCTCTCCCACTCACACAGGCCTACCTGACAAGGTGAGTGGGCCCTTACCCCGTGAGGCAGAAGCTTTGGCTAATGCCTGCAACAGGTCATGCTGGGCTAGTGTCTTCCAGCAGAGACATGAACCAGGATTAGAGAGAGATGTGAACCAATATGATAGGTTATAAGATAACTGGGCCTCTGGCTCCAGAGCACTTTGCTGAGAAGATCTGTGTGTAAATAGGATTATTGGGGGGAAATGTGCTTCTAGAATAAATGAATAGGAAAAAATGCTCTTAAGAGGGTGTGTGTATATGTGTGCATGCATTTATGTAAGTGCATACATATATATGCACATATATGTGTATGCGTATAAATATATTGCTGTGGTGTGTGCACACATGTATGTACACGTGTTTGTGTACGCACACAGTCGTGTGTATGTATACAAATATGTGTGCATGTGTTTGTATGCAGACATGTGTGTATATGCATATGTGATTTGATCCACAAAATGATCTTGCCCTGTGAGATGCAATTGATATTCCCACTTTACAGATGAGGAAATTGAGGTTCAGAAAGTTGCTGAATATGCCTTGCCCAGAGTCACTTGGTGAATAACTGGGGAATTGGGGAGGGGGATGTTGATACATTCAAACCCAGTTCTTATGAGATGCCAAGACCAGAGCTCTACTCAGCATTCCAGGCTGCCTGCATCCTACGTTGATAGCTAACATTTATATGTGAAAATCAGAGCCACAGAAGTTAGGAACAAGTCCTACCCACATTGAGCATCAGAAGCGCCATGCTCTGACATCACAAATTCCTAACACTCCAGGGTCACAGGGGCAGTATATGTTAGAGGCAGGATTTTAATTCAGGCCTTCTTGGCTTCAAGGCCATATCCCTGTCCACCACCCTCCCTCACTGCCTTATGTCTGATTCTGCTGGTTAAATCATCTGTGAGCATTTGGCTGGGGGAGGAAGTGATGCCCCTCTAAATTTTGGCACCAGGGGCAAAGGCCTCTTTGCCTTTACCTTGTTCTGGCTCTGAGGTTCTATAAAGCCACAAGGCCTCATGAAATTCAGTCATCAAGGTTCAAACATCCAAACGGAGAGATTTCTGCCATTGCCCCCTGGAAGATACATCTCAAAGCATCTCCTCTGGTAAAAGAAATTCAGAAATATCCATAAACAGAATCTACCCCAGGGTTTTCTCTAACTACCCCAGGGAACAAAAGCAGCGTCTACAACTAACTAATGAGGTAATTGGGTAGCGCTGTTTACAAAATATCACCAAGGGTTCTAGGGAACCTGACCCATGAAGCTCCAAGGGCAGCCACTGTCTTTGTACTCCTGACTGATAGCAGCAAGCCCAGATAAATGTGTGCTGACTGACTAATTGCCTGAAAACAGCACCTCTCAGCCTGAATAAGATACCTTTCCCATGAGGACTACAAGGGAACCCTCATTTTTGCCAAGCCCACAGGAAGGAAGCCACTGGCCAGCTTAGTTTTACATCACACACTCTGGAGGGAATCTAATGGAGTTCAATGAAACGTGTTTGTTTTTTTTTAATCAAACATTTCTTTCCTGTCAAAGCCTTACCCCGAATGGATTGGAACAAACAAGAAAAAATGTAATTTTTAAAAATGGTATTTGCAAAAGATGAGGGGAAAACTCAGCAAGCCAAGCATTACATAGAGAGGTCTTCCTCGACTGTTGGGAGGAACCAGATTGGCACAAAGGAAATACTGAGCCCAGCAGAACATTTAGCAGCTCTCTGGCATCCACCAAAGTCATTGACCAGCCTGGAAAGGCAAGTCAAGAAAACAGGCCACAGTGGTTTCCAAATTCCCAGGAGGAGTACTGTATGAAAGGAGTTAGTGTGAGGAAGTCCCAGGTTCAGAAACTAGGAGAGAGCTGCCTGGAGCCCAGAGGGGCCAATTTGCCTAAAGCCGCAAAGCTAGTATTTGTCAAAGGCAAGGCTCAAACTTTGGTCTTCTGGCTTTCAGGCTGGCTCTCTGTCCACTACTGCCTCAAAACATGAAACGAAAGCAACAAAAAAGTCTAGAATCCCTCATCTAAGGTCTTTGGCATTAATAAGAGGCAAAAATCACAGAATTTGGCTGGGTTTTTCTTTGAGTGGGACCAACAACCATCAACAGCTAATCCATCCAACTCAACCCATGAAAGGAATCCCCGGTATAACAAAAGTGTTAAGTTTGGAATCTTAAAAAAAAAAAAAAGAAAAAGAAGAAAAAAGAAAAAAAGAGAGAGGAGAAGAAAAGAGAAGGGAAGGGAGGGGAGGGGAGGAAAGGGAAGAGAAGAGAAGAGAAGAGAAGAGAAGAGAAGAGAAGAGAAGAGAAGAGAAGAGAAGAGAAGAGAAGAGAAGAGAAGAGAAAGAACCTTGTGGTCATCCAGGCTTTGCTTAAAGATTTCCAAGGAGAGGGGGCCCACCACCTCTCAACACAGCCCATCCCACTTGTTCCTAGAAACCCTCTCAGACTCATCCCGAAAAGCAAAATGATGCTTAGGAAAATGCGTGGTGTCCATCAAATGAACCGGCCTTCCTAAAATTTAGTGGGGCTCCCCAAGATCTCATCAGGAAGCTACCAATCTCAAACTTTGATGAATACAGATGCTGAGGAGATAGCCCAGCACAGCTCGCTTAAAATGATGAACAGTATCAAGGGGAGGCCATTTAAGAAGAAATTGGAATAAAGAAAGACAGATTAAGGGGAAGGAGACAAGGTGAGGGGACTGTTTCTTATTGGAATAATGAAAATTGAGTGTATCAAATGTGACAGAGTGCATAACTTCTTCCTCTCTCCTCACATTTACCCATGAACCCATTAAGATTGGTCTGAATTAATCACAGAATAAAAGAATTGCAGTATATAGGCTCTCAGACCCAGAGAGGGCAAAACACTTAACATCTCCAGTCTTCAGTTTCTTCCTCTCTAAAATGAGAGGGTCAGATAAGAAGGCCACTCTAGTGCCCTCCAGGGCAAAAATTATAATTCCAGTCTATCAAGGTAATAGCAGAAGCTTTTGGTGACTAATAAGCCACACTAACAAAGAATGACAGGATCCATCAAAGCGGGGCATTGGGTGCAATCTAGGCCAGGCTGTACCCCCAAAAAGGATCCGTACTCAAATACCTACTGCAAGGAGCCCTTTAGGCCCCACTGAAAGATTTCCAAAGATGAGGAGCTCACTTCCTGCAAGACAGAGTCTTGTCTCCAATATAAAGCCAAGCAGAGCGGGGTGGCCAAGTGGCACAGCGAATAGAGCACCAGCCCTGGAGTCAGGAGGACCTGAGTTCAAATCCGACCTCAGACACTTACTAGCCGTGTGACCGTGGGCAAGTCACTTAAACCCAATTGCCCCTCCAAAAAAAGAAAGAAAAAAAAAAAAAACAAAGCCAAGCAGAACCGGGCTAAACCCTCCACTACAAGACCACCACACAGAGACCTGAAGACCACTACCACATTGCGTTGCCCCTCCAAGTCTCCCCTTCTCCAGAGGGGTCAGCCGCTTCTGTTATTGGAGTCCTTGTAAAAGCACTTACATTGATTGGCTGGCTCATAGTAAGTACTTGAAAAATGCTCATTGCCTTCTCTCTTTCTAAACTGTGCCCCCAGAAACAGACACAGCCCTCCAGGGGTGATCTGAGCAGGACAGAGGAACCATCGAGAAAACCATCGCCTCCCTCGTCTGGGCCAAAGATGACATCAGCACTTTCTGGCTGCCAAATCACTCTGCTGACTCATAGGAAGCTGGCAGTCCACTAAACCCCCAGGCTTTCTTCACGAGAAATGGTGTCTGGCCATAAATCCTGTACTTGTAAAGCTAATTTACTGACCCTACATATAGGACTTTACATTTCTCCCTATTACATTTCATTGGATTAGATTTCCACCCATTTTTCTACCCTGTCAAGATCCTTTTCGAGAGCCTAGTCTGGGCATCCAATGCATTGACTGTCTCTCCCAGATTTGTCTCAATGGCAAGTACATCATCTGGGCCTTCGTGCCAGTAATAATGTTTGTAATTAATAATAACTTAATTATATTTCCATTTAAATCTATAATTGGTTTAATTACATGATTTTTTTTTTAGCAAAATAAATGCAGCTGAGAAAGATCTTGGAGGTCACTTACCTCCCCCTTCATTTTCACAAATGAGGAAATATGCTCAAGAAGATGAGGAGTCTTGCCTGAGGTCATATAGGTACTAAGTGGCCTTGGCAGGATTTGAACCCAGGGTCTCCGACTCTGCTCCACATTCCCCTGGAACTCTTCAATAGAGATTTCTGTCTATAACAACACTAATTTCTGAGCATCATCATTTAAATTCCCAAGTAACAGCCTCATCCTGCGTCCTCCTTATCTCCAGCTCCCATCAATAGATCCCCAGGCATTAAAGGAGCACCCATGCTCTGGGCCCTCCACCCCAACAGATGATCAGATCCCTTTACTTGAGGTTCCCCTGGTGGGATTCTGAAAAACACGGTTTTTTGTTGTCCTGAGGACCCATAAAAATAAGAATAGACACCATGCCGTCTTGTCTGATCCTCAGAGAAGCCATGGGGGGGGGGGGGAAAGGGGCTATTGTTATCCCCATTTGACAGATGAGGAAACTGAGGCAAACAGGGTGAAGTAACTTGCCCAGGGTCACCCAGCTAGTGAGTGTCTGAGGCTGGATTTGGGCTCAGGTCTTCCTGACTACAGATCCAGCCTTCTATCCACCATGCCCTCCAGTGGCCTCTTTGCCGGCCTTGACTCATTCTGGGCTTTGGTCATATTTGCTCTTGGACATAGTTATACTTACAGGACCCCCCTCTTCTGTATTCATCTTCAATTACCTGTCCTTCTGCTTTTTAAACAAGTTTTTAGAATTCCAAGTTGTTCAATGAGAGAAAGAGTCGTAAGTACCTTCTATGTGTTGGGCCCTGTGCCGCGTCCTTTCATCTGACCCTCACGACAGCCCTGCCAGCTAAGTGCTCTTCTACAGCACCTACTGTGGGATTACTGAGGGCACTGAGGGTACAAGGCAAGCCAAGACAGCCCTGCCCTCCAGGAGCTCACGGTCTGATGGGGGAGACAATGTGCAGATAACTCTTTGCAGCCAAGATATGGACAGAATAAAGTTAGAGATAATCGGCAAAGGGATCGGGTTATTGTTGAATTATTTTGGTCGCATCTGACTTTCTGCTGCCCCATTTGGGGTTTTCTTGGCAAAGACAATGGAATGGGTCTGCCATTTCCTCCTCCTGCTTATTTGACAGATGAGGAAACTGAGGCAAACAGAGTGAAGTGACTTGCCCAGGGTCACACAGCTAGTGTCTGAAGTTGTATTAGAACTCAGGTCTTCCTGAATCCACTGTACCACCTAGCTGCCCCTCTGACATAAGTCTAGCCTATCTAGCAATCCTACATGCAAATTAACAACCAGCATTCTGGTTTATTAATCAATGTCTTATGAAATTGCTTGGTGTGAATGGAAGCTTGATCACCTTGGAGAGAACAATATAAACTGGTTCTGGGTTCAGATCTTACCTCTGTTACTAACTTCCTGAGTGCTACTGAAGTCACCTCAGCTCTGTGGGCCTCATCTGTAAAATGAAAGAGTTGGACTACATGGCCTCAGAGGGTCCTTCCAGCTCTAGACTGATGGGCCTATGATCTTATGTTATGTAACCTTCCTGGACCTCAGTTTCCTCCCACGTAAAAAAGGAAGCTGGACCAGATGGCTTTGGAGGGTCCTTCCAGCTCTAGACTCCAGAGCCTATGTTACAGGACCCTCAGGCTGAGGAGCAGACCTAGTAATATGATGAGCTCACCCCGGGTAGCAAGCCTGTGAGATCCATCCAGAGAACACAATCTGGCCTCCTCTCCTAACATCCAAACATTGAGTGACTGCAGAATAACTCTGCCAAAAGTCTCCTTCTTGTCCTTTAACCCAGGGGTCTGCCCATGATCTCAAGGGGTTTGTTCTTGGGCCCAGAAACCCACTGCTGGGAGCTCTGCCTACCCAGGCTAGCACAGGGCCAGGCACATTGGCCTAATGTTTGTGAAACTGAATTCAATGTCTTCATTACATCTCTGCATTCCCTAACCAGGAAATGGCAAGGCCTGAGCCAGGCTAGTCTCCTCCTAACAGATCTAGGGTTTTCTCAGGCTCTTCCTGGTTTCAAATTCTACACCACAGCACTACTGCCTGAGTAGTCCTAAATGATGCCTCCATAGAAAGAAGGATTTATTTCTTATCTGGCCAACAGTTAGGAGATTTGTGGTCATTTTAACACCAAGTGGGGATCCAAATCTAAGTTTTTGCTTCAAAAACTCCCTTTCTGCTTCCCTTTCCCCACTGGTAAAAATCAAAGGAATGAGAAAAATAACTTGGGGGAGGCCAATGCCGAGAAAGCTCCCCAGTGGGGAGCCAGTGACTGAGCAGCATTTGACTCCAAGGAGCCTCAACTTAAAAAAAAGGTGCCAGTAGGAAAACACAAGAATAAACAAACTTCCCAAGTGCCAATGAAAACCCACTACATATGGGCCAACTCCTGAGGAGATCCAAAGGGCTTTGCGGAAAATGTCTGCATCTCACATACCAGTACAGGTGGGTAATTAAATCATGATGTGCAGATCTGGAGTCCCCCCATGCTATCACTGGGAAACCAACAAGTCAATGAGTCTCAATCTACAAAGCCCTACTTTCTGTATCTCCTCTCCCTTCCCCCATGGATAGAAACCTCTCCCTCAAGACCCCAGTCTGAACTCTCACTGGTGTGGATTGCCCCTCCTGTGGTGAAGATTCCCCATCCATCCATGACTGCCTTGAGAGATTTCATTAACCCTTTCAGCTCTGGAACGTCCACTGTGATGACCTATCTGTCCCAACTCTATCTAGGCCAGCTCCAGCCATACTTCTCTTCACTGCCTGACCATCTTCTCCCAAGCTGCTTCGCTATCTGCACACAAACCTCTCACCTCGAGCCCCCTCGAGTTCTGGAATCTTTCCACTGTATCTGCTCCACTCACCAACTATGCAAACCAAAACGTCCCCATATATGTTCTCTTTCCCTATTAGAATATAAGCTCGTAGAGGACAGGAATTGTCTTTGGTTTTGCAATTGTATTCTCAGTGTTTGGCACACAGTAATAACTTAATACATGCTTTTTAATTCCTTACCTTGGAACTCCTTACTTGGGATGCCTTGCACTCAGTTATTGCCACTGTATACCTTGGGTGTTCCCTATATTAAATTCTTCAGAGACTTTAGTGTTCCTTGGCTCACTTAAGAACATTGATATTAAAAGAATGATCCAATCTTGACTTGAAAAGACTAAAGAGGAAGCAGGGTCACTTGCCCCTAGGCAGGGCACACTACAAATACCCTGAGGAGGCCCACCTTTTCAGACATGGCCAGTGCACTCATCTGTGGTTCTATTAACTGACAGTGATATTAAAAAAAAAAAAAAACATTGATAATTTTTCTTTCTTAAAAAAAAGGAAAGGATTTTGTTGCAAAGAAAAGTTTAGGGCCGAAAGAACTGTGTATTTAAAAACAATCCAGTCGCTCTCCTGTTTCTGTTTAATTCTGTGCCCAGATCAATGTTAATTTGCAATGTGTGTCTGAGGGATAGATGGATGGATAGATGGATAGACAGATATGGATAGATGGATGGATGGATAGATAGATATGATTGTGTAAACAGGTATATGTGGGAATATATACATACTGATTTGCACTGGCTGACTAATTTATTAAGTCCTCCCTAGCATGTCTATATAGATACACATGAAAATCTATACATAAATGTGTGTAGATCTACACGTGTATGGATAGCTTTATACACACACACACACACACACACACACACACACACACACACACTGTGCACATGCACATTGATAGACCAGCTCTATGAGCTGTGCCCCCCACACACCCCCAGAGGCCATCAGTGCTTTATACCACATCATTAGCTAACAACAAGGGCTCCAGAGCCAACTCCCCTTCCCCAAACTCAGAGGCACTTTATGGGCAAGGGAAACAGCTCCCAAAGCCGCTATTAGAGAACTCCCATATTTGGTCATCTCGGAAGCAGCTTAGTGGGCTCCTACACTGAATCAGTATGGCATTTGTAGTACCAGATAGGGCGGCCAGGAAGGTTTGGCTCAGCTACCCTGTGGATCCAATGATTCTTTTTTGTCCTGTAATTGTGTTCTGGCTTTGTTCTCCCATGAATGGGGGCTGCACTATGGGGCTGGGAGAGATTAAGATTACTTAGTCCTCTCCCATCCCAGCACAGGGGCAGGTTAATAAATGTGTGTTGACTGATGGAAAAATGCATCTTAATCAGGACGGGCATTGAGGGTTTAGCCATCTTTGCTAGACCGTGCCAGTGTCTAAGGACCCTTATTAGAACTCTCAGATTATTTTGCTTGTTCTTGTTCACGTCTGTGGAAATGCACCCTCTAATCTGTATAGCGCTATGTAACCAACAAAATCTATGTACATATATAATTGCAGATGTGTGTAGATAGGGGAGTCTTAGAGAGGGGTCTGGAACCCTGAGAGCTTAAGTAACTTACCCAGAATCACACAGCAAGATTGTATATTATAAATCATACAAGCATGGAATTTCACATTTGAAGGAACCATGAATCCAATCCATTCCCAGGCAGGAACTCTCTCTCAGTCAGTCAAGAGAAATAAACATTCTCTTCACTCAAGGAGTTTACAACCTAAAGAGGGGAGACAATCCTAAAAACCTCTGTCAGGAGATCCTTCACCTGGGGTCCGTGATTTTGGGGTTTGTATGTCCTTATAACTACTTCAATATAACTGGTTTCCTTTGTAATCCTCTATATGATGTGAACTTTAAAAGCATGATTCTGAGAAAGAGTACGTGAGCTCCAGCACACAGATTGTCCAAGGGGTCCATGACACACAAAAAGAGGAAGATCCTCGGCTCATGAAGGCCCTCTGCTCTACAACATTCCCCAAAAGTTATCATCCAACCTCTTCCTGGCATGTACTATCTATAAATTCCTGCTATCTCTTCATTTAGATTTCCAAGACAGAATCCAAATTTGGGCTCATTGGATAACAATAATGGTAATAATGTTAACTATCGATAATAATAACATGCCTAACAATTATTTAGTGCTTTAAGGTATGTAAAACACTTTATATATGCTATCTTATTTGAAACTTGCAACATTCCTGGGAGGCAGGTCCTATTAATCTCCCCCTTGTATGGATGGGAATCAAAGGCAAAGAGAGGCTAACTGACGCGTCTGAGCTCACACAGCTGCTAGTTTCCAGGCACTGTGCTAAGGACTAGGGCACAAAAAAAGGCAAAAGACTGCTCTCAAGGAGCTTACAGTCCAAAAGGAAGAGTTCACAGTCTGAGTATTCTCAGAGCTGGGCGCCTTTTATTTTATTTATTATTATTATTATTATTATTTTGCTTTTTGGAAAAGGGAAAGGCAGGGCAATTGGGGTTAAGTGACTTGCCTAAGGTCACACATCTAGTAAGTGTTAAGTGTCTGAGGCTGGACTTGAACTTAGGTCCTCCTGACTCTAGGGGCAGTGCTGTAAGGGCACCTTTTATTAATGCTTGCCGATTTAAGCTTCTTGAGGGCAGGATCGTTGCCTTTCTTTGTATCCGTAGAATTTGGCACAGTGCTGCACACAAGCATATAATAGGTGTTTAACGAATGCTTTTTGACTTCATCAACTGATTTATTCAACTTGTCTAGAACACTCAAAGGTTTGCAATATAGATCAGGCAGCTAGGTGGCACCATAGTGAATAGAGCACTGGGCTTGGAATCAGGAATATTCAGCTTTCTGAGTTCAAATCTGTTCTCAGACAATAGCTGTGTGACCCTGGGCAAGTTGCTTAACTCTGTTAGCCTCCATTTCCTTATCTGTAAAAAATGAGCTACAGAAGGAAATGGCAAACCACTCTAGTATCTCTGCCAAGACATGACAAACAACTGAACAACACCAAAAGTTATATAAATATGTAATTATAGATGTGTGTATATAGGCATATACACATATATGTATGTATATGTATGTGTATATACATATGCATATGTATATGTGTGTGTGCATGTGTATATGTATTATGTACTGTATTGTGTACATGTATATGTATGTGTGTATGCATGTGTGTTTATATGTGTGTACGTGCATGTGTACATGTGTGTGTGTGGATATGTGTGTGTGTGTGTGCATGTACATGCATGTGTATGTGCACTCACTCCTTTCATCTTCGCTACATCCCTGGGAGGTAGGTGCTATTTTAATCTTCATTTTACAGATGGAGGAATTGAGGTTAGGAACGATCATGACCAGCATGACTGCTTTCATACAGATAGCATCAAAAGTGGCATTTGTACCTTCTAATAACGTTAAGCTCATCTTTCTTTCCATGACAAGAGACGGCTTTAGAAGAATTAAGATTATCAGGATGAATGCTTAATCCTACCAACTAAGCAGGAGAAAACCCCTTTCTAAAGGACTTGAGCAAGTAAGTTGTTAGCATACTCTAACAAACGAGTCTTAATTATTCACGATGGCAAAACCTCCACTTGGACACCCCGAGTCAGCAGGGGTTAGCAATCTATTCGAAAGGAGTGGAACGGCGTTTATTTCTCCCCGTGATTTGGTACCGACCTCACTAAACATTTACAAAGAGTCTTGGGGGAATAAGAACACTGTTCTCTACAGCTGGAGGGGAGACATTTTGCAAAAATCCCAAACTCTCCAGGGTTGTTGCAAATTGAAGAAAAGTCACCATCTAGGGTAGAAGAAGAAGGAGAGAAAAAAAACCCACTCCTCACACAGTTCCTATAACTGTGCCCAGGCTCCCTATCAGCTACTCTGGCTGGGTAGAACACCTGGATTTCAAGTCTGAATGCTCTGTGCTGGCTGTATGTGAGGCCCTGGACAAGTCACCTGGGTTCTCTAAGGCTCAGTCTCCCCATCTGTACAATGGGAATACTATTTGCACACCACCACCTCCCAGAGTGGCTGTGGCGATCAAGGAAGACAATACACGAAGGGCTCTGCCAACCTTAAAGAGCTGTATAAACAGCGTATATAAGCAGTAGTAGTATTTGCTGTCGTTCTGTCGTTTTTAGTCCTGTCCAACTCGCTGTGACCCCATCTGGGGTTTTCCTGGCAAAGATATTGGAGGGGTTTGACATTTCCTTCTCCAGTTCATTTTACAGATGATGAAACTGAGACAGAGTGAAGTGACTTGCCCAGGGTCACACAACTGATACATATCAGAGGCCAGATTTGAACTCAGGTCTTCCTGACTCCAGGCCCAGTGCTCTATCTAACTGTATACTAATTCTCAACAGCAGATAGTAGCTCTGGCATATGTTAGTATTGAAAAGATGGGCCTTGGCTTTCAGAGGAAACTTTGAGTCAGTAAAGAAGCACTGTAATTTCCCCAAAGCAATCCAAGCCCACCCTCCTTCTCCCATTGAACACTAGACCTGTCTACACTGCTGTCCCAGATACACATTTTGATAGACAAGATCCCAAAAGCCCTTTGTAAGTGAGAGGTCAGCCTTACGTTTGTCTAGGATTAACCTTCAAGCCAATAAAACAAAGGGAAAAAATCTTTGAAAGACATAGAACAAGAATTTCCCAATGAGAAAATGAATTCATGGCATCCTACTGAACTTTAAAGCATTCTGAGAATGCCAGTAATAACAGTTATTAGCACAGTAATTAAAATATCATAATTATTCTAATAATTTTTATTGTGGTGCTGATTTTTGTTGTTGTTTTCAGCTCCTCCCTGGAGATCCCCCCATGATTTAGGGACCCCAGATCCCCCATACGGGAGATTTGAGTAGGCGGTGGAAAATCCAATGGAATTGTTTACAGGACAACAATGGCAGATGGATAAAAACCCGTTAACTTTATTAGAGAGCTTTAGACAATTCTTCCCTGAACTCCCCTTTGCTTTGGTGGCCACCTCCCAGTAATTGCTTCTCAAGGCTTGGCACAAACATAAATGTTTGCCTGATTTCAGCGAGAGTGCTGCACCAGCAAAGACTGAGATTAAAATCATAATTGCTCCTTCTTAAAACTCACCTTTTTTGGTACATCTCTGTTTGGGAAAATGTCACAGCGCCCAGCAGCCGAGAACGAGAGCAAAAGCAAGTCATGTATTATTTAGGCTTTTATAATTGCCCAAAATTTAGCGAGTTTTCATTTGCTGCCTTTTTTTTTCCCCCAGAAGTGCCCTGGGATTAAGCAGGTGATAAATACAACTGCTTCCATCACTCTTTGGAGGGAAAGTTGAGGCTGAACAGAAACTTGTCCAGTCCCCAAGCAGAAGCATCAATTCTCCTCCAGCCAAGCTCTCCTGGATGGCCATCCCCCGCTGGACCTGTCCCTCATCCCTGGAGGCTCTCCCTCCTCTCTTCTCCTCTGAGCATCTGTAGCTCCCTAGGGGCGCCCCCTCCCACCTGAGCCCTTTTCCTCCCAGGTGCTAAGCCTTCCTTCCAAATCGCTCAATAGTTAACTTTCAATGTGCTCGTCGGTCTCCCCTAAAGAATGGAAGGCCCTTGAGGGCAGGGATTGTTCCATTTTTGTCGTTCTTGCATCCCTCGTGTCCAGCACAGTGCCTGGCATTGTTTCTTTTACCAGACCTGCGATTTCATGGTAATAGGTAACTCCTTAAAGGAGCAAACTCTCTGCGGATGCACCTTAGAGTTTGAGTACTAGAGCCCAGAGTAACTAAGAGTAACTCGCACAGTGTCATATGGTCAATGTTTGTCAAAGGCAGGATTTGAACCCAGGTCTTTCTAGCTTTCAAAGTCAGACACATAGTAGGTGTTTAATAAATAAGTGCTTATTGACCATCTACATGAAGCACATAGTTGTTGTCCAGTTGTTTCAGTCGTTTCTGACTCTTCAGGACCCTATCTGGGGTTTTCTTGGCAGAGATACTGGAGGAGTTTGCTCTTCCTTCTCCAGCTCATTTTACAGATGAGGCAACTGAGGCAAACAGAGTTAAGTGACTTGTCCAGGGTCACACAGTTGATAAGTGCCTGACTCCAAGCCCAGCACTCTATACACTGTGCCACCTAGCTGCCTTTTTACAAATGAGGTGCTTAGAGGGGTGGCTAGGTGGTGCAGTGAATAGAGCACCAGTCCTGGAGTCAGGAGGACCTGAGTTCAAATCCAGCCTCAGACACATAACACTTACTAAACGTGTGACCTTGGGCAAGTCACTTAACCCCAATTGCCCTGCCTTCCCTCCTGCAAAAACAAAACAAACCAAAAAAAAAAAACAAATGAGGTACTTAGAGAATATGAATTGAATTGAGGGCTGCCTAGGAGCTGTCTCCAAATCATAACTATTTATCTTTCACCCCAGTGGGTACTAAATGATTTTACAAACTAAAAGAAAATAACGTGCTGATTTAAGCACTCAGACCCTGTATAGTTTTGTTGTGTTAATTTCTTTATAAACATAAGCAAAGCCATTTAATTAAAGGAATATCAATTTCATGTTTTCACATTTTGTTCTAATTATGGGTTGTATTTAAATTTCACACAACATAATTTTGTGCCCCCAAATTAACACCAGCCTTACATGCTAGTGACTGCAGCACTTAAGAGAGACAGTTTGCCAGGAGGAGCTCGTCAAAAATGAGATTTAGCAATCCTCAGTCAGCCTGTCCCACTTTGTCACACTTCTGGACAATGGCAGGGATGCTGACTTTATTCACTCCCTTCTGCATTTGGGAAGATGGAAACCCACAGACTGGATACAATACCTTGCTGGGCCTCAGTTTCCTCATCTTTAAAATTAGCAGGGTTAGGCTGAATGGTTTCTGAGGTCCCTTCTCGCTCGAAATCTATAATCCTACCTGGTCGTGAGAGCCAAATCACAATTAAAGCAAATCAGAGGATGCTAAGTCCTGGTTACTTAATTATTAACAGTTAATCAACCTCTCTCACCTATTATTTAAAAAAAAGTCTAGTCTAGTCTAGTCTAGTCTAGTCTAATATAGTATAGTATTAGAATAGACTAGGCTAGGATAGGTTGCCTAGGATAGGATAGGATAGTAGGATTTAGTATGGTAAGTATAGTACTGGTATGATATGGTAAGATATGGTATGGTGCGATATGGTACAGTATGGTATGGTACAGTATGGTACGGTATGGCATGGTATGGTATAGCATAATATAGGATAGAATAGTATAGTATTAGTATGGTATAGTATAATATTAATATAGTATGGTATGGTATGGTATGATATAGTATAGAATGGAATAGTATATATACTATACTAATATATACTACTATACTAATTAGTATAGTATACAATCGTTTAGTATTATAATAGTATAGCATTAGTACTAGCATAGTATAGAATAGAGTTAGATTAGTATAGTATGGTATAGTAGTAGTGTTCGTATAGTATAGTATTAGTATAGTATTATATGGTATTAGCATAGCATAGTATATTAGCATATTGTAGAGTATAACTATAGCACAGTATA
>CM053584.1:374577999-374605834 GCA_028627135.1 Pseudochirops cupreus
AGGGTTGTCAGAAGCACACACTTCTGTAAAGGGACAGTGACAAAGTAGAGAATAGAACAAGTGGGAGGTGGAATAGGAAGGAGGGAAATATACAGGCACTGGGGTAGGGAGATCCATCTTGCCCTACCAGAAAGTCAGAGGGGTGATGGGGGAGGATATAGGAGAGGGCTGATTGGGGGAGGGGGTATACAGTGGGATGGCTGTTTTGGGGTGCTGGGTAGGGGAAAGACGGGGAGAAAATCTATAAATGAAAATTTCATGGAAATGAATGATGTAAACTAAAAATAAACAAAAGTTAACAAAAAAAGAAAAAAAGAAAATATGGGAGGAAAGTCATGAAGTTGTTCATATTCTGACTCAGATGTGAGGCATATGCCGCAAGGAAGTCAGACAGAAAGTAAAGGTCTCTATATTCCAAAACAGGGCCTCTAGGCAGCACCATCACGCACAGAGCACCAGGTCTGAAGTCAGGGAGGCTCACGTTCTGGAGTTGAAATTCAACCTCAGACACTTAGCTGGGTGACCCCCAACAAGTCACTTCACCCTGTTCGCCTCAGTTTCCCCTTCTGTCAAATGAGGGGCAGAAGGAAATGGCAAACCACTCCAGCATCTCTGCCAAGAAAACCCCAAATGGGGTCATGACGAGTCCCACATGACTGAAACGACCAAACAACAACATATACATAGCAGCCTTTTTTGTGATACCACAAAAAAAAGGAAAAATAATGGAAAGTCCCTCAATTGGAGAATGGCTGAAAAATCGTAGTATATGAACATCATGGGGTGTTATTGGTGTAAGAAGCAGTGACTATGAGAAACCCAAAGAAACATGGGAAGATTTCTGTGATCTGATGAGGAGTGAAATGAGCAGGTTTGAACCCATGAAAATGAGTCTTCCTGACTCCAAGCCCAGTGCTCTGCGCACTATGGCGCCCCCTAGTGGCCCTAGTATAAGTTAAGCACTCTGTAAAATGCTGCATAAAATGTAAACGTATGGGGAAAAGTTATATAAAAATGTTGTCTAGCTTGCTAAAGCTGCCTTTGGAAAATCTACTTTGGCAAAGAGGCAATGTGCCTCAGAGCTTAGAACAGTAGTTCTCAACCTTCCTAATGCCCCGACCTTTTAATACTCATACGTGGGTGTATCTGCATGTGGGCGGACCTGCCTGGAGACAGAGGAGCCGTGTCTCGGTTCCTAAGACCATCAGAAATATGTGTTTTCTGATGGTCTTAGGCGACCCCTGTGACCCCTGTGAAAGGGTCATTCGACCCCCAAAGGGGTCGCAACCCATAGATTGAGAACCGCTGGCTTCAAAGGACAGAGTTGGAGTCAACAACATCTGAGTTCAAATCTTACCTCAGGCACTTACTGGCTGTTTGATCCCAGACAAGTTACTCAACTTTGATTTGAGGGGGGTGTTCTTGATGACCTCAGTGGGGCTGGGGAACAATCATTTATTAATCACCTTCTATGTGTCACACATTGTGCTAAGTGGCTCACAAATATTAACTCATGGGTGTTGGGTTTAAGGTTTAGGGGTGCTCAAGACTCCAAAATACCAACACACCGGGTCCTGCCCAATGAATTCTACTCAGGTCTTCTCTCAGCCAAAACAAAGCAAAGCTTACCATAATGGGTAGACTCTTAAGGAGCCTAAGTATCTGTGACACTTGTATTGAACAAGCAGGCCAGAATCATCTGACACAGAGTGAGGCTGCACTAGATAATTCTCAGGCTCTCATGGAGGCCTGATGGGTCTCATTTACAAAAAGATTGTGGGAGGATTCTAGGGGTGGTCTAGAGAAGGGGTTTGGGGAAGGTCTTCAGGAGGAGTCAAATGAGGTCAGACTCCAGTAATGAGTGATTAAGGGTTGGAAATAACTGGAGGACAGCTAGGCTAGTTTAAGGGTGACAGATTTGGGTATAGATATTTTGGGAGGATCAAGGGTAGGGAGTAGCTGGACAATGGAGGGCTAGGCTAGTAACAGAGATTTGGGCCTAGCTATAATGAAAGGCTTATGGCCTCAGGCAAATGCTTCATGTGGGAAGATTCAAGGAGAGCTCAAGGGGTTTCCTGGAGCCTGTACCCCAACAACATGGACCTTCCCAATTTTAAATGTATGAGTCTCCCTCTCAATTTTGTACTAAAACTGGACTCCAGGTTTTCTCCTCCTCTTCATGGACCAAGGTGCTTCCTAAGAACAAGTGGGCATAGCCTTAGAGCAGGGGTTCTCAACCTTTGTGGCATCATGGACCTTTGAACAACCTAGTGGAAACCATGGACTCCTCAGAAACATAGTTTTAAATGCCTAAAACAAAACCATTAGGATTACAAAGGAAACCAATATAGTTAGCAAATATTTTTCCTGAATATCTATTCATCATGAAATACTTACCAAAATACTTTTTTAAATTAAATTTCATGGTCCCTAGGCCTTCCCAACACAATTCTCTTTTCTCATATCCCATATAAAAGCTCTTTTTTTTTTTGGATAGAATAAAAGATAAAAGAAAAAGAAAGAAATATGAGCAAAGTCCTGGAGGATCCTGGGGGAGGACTGGAAGAGGTCTTTAAATTGCAGAACACCACAATGTTCGCCTGTTTCCTCTTCCAAATTTCTCAACACTCTGCCATAACCACAATGATAAGCATCTATCTTGCCCTGCTCAGGCTTGAATTCCTGGCCGTCCTAGGAGGAAAAAAAAAACCCAAAACTTGACATTCTTGGATCTCCATAGGAACTACAATTCTTTCCCTCATGATACCTACTGAAAAGCCATGTTTAAGGATGAAATCTCAATTCCTTTAGTCCCGGGTGGGGGCATGGGCTGTAAGGAGAAAAGAAATGGATAAAAGATGTAAGAAGGCAGTGATGCTGTTGGCCAATCCCTCTCTCCTGGACACTCTTCTTTGGATTTTTAGTGACATTGTTCTCAATTGGTTCTCTTCCTCTCTGTCTGACTATTCCTTGGCAACATCCTTTACTGGATCAACATCTATGGTGATGTCCCTCAAAGCACTGCTCTGACCCTCTTTTCTCTGTCTACAACTCTCTTGGCTACCTCATCACCTTCCATGGGTTCAGTTTTCACCTCTATGCACCTGACTCCAAGGTCCATATACCCAGCCCTAGTCTCTCTCCTGAGTTCTGTGATGAATAAAAAATCCCTAGAGATAGAGTTTCTGGGTAATTAATAATTAATCTATTAATTAGGACAGCTAATAATAAATTGATGATCAGCAGTCTCTCTCAATAATCAAAGATAAAAACATAAAGATGAAGAGACTAGAAACCTTAATATACTTTTGAAAAGGGGAGTACACCCCCTCCCCACAGATAAAAATCAACTCTGAGTGATGAAAAATGAATAAAGGGATGGGCATTTAGATGAGGAGATAGGCTAAAAATCACCAGCCCCTCTAGGTGAGACCTCAGCTAAATCAGGAGACTCGGAGCAATCCAGACAGAGGGATCCATCTCCACCCAGACCATTGGCCTTCATGAGCTGGGTGCAAGGTCATGGGTTTATTCCCTCAGAGAAAGAATTTACCTAGATTAGATTCTGCTTAGACTTCAAACAGAAGTGAAGTCTCCTAGTTGGGTGGGGTCCTTAAGTACCCAGAGGTTTAGAACCATTTCCTCTATCAACCATGCCCATCAGAGACTGGCTGGTCGAGAATAAAGAAATAAAAGATTAAAAAAACTGGAACCTAACTTAATAATTGGTTATTAATATAATAGAAAATTAATTTCCCTCAGTTCCAAAGCGTTTATTAGGTATCCACTATTTTCGAAACATCACATTAAGAATAGTGGCACAGACCAAAACAAACAAATCTGCCCTCAAGAAACTTATCACCAGCTGTTTGTTGGAAGCCTCCAAATAGCACACCTGTAACTCAACATGTCTACAATGGAACTCATTATCTCTTCCCCAAAATTACCCTTTCTCCAACCTTCCCTTTTTCTTTATAGGGCGCTAACATCTTCCAGGCACCCAGGTTTGCATTCTTGGAATCTTCTGTCCTCATTCTTGGTCAGTGGTCAAGTCAACTCATAAGGCCACCACCCCACTGCAGGCCCTCATTACCTTAATTCAATTTGATTCAACATCCAATGTGTGCCAAACTCTGTACTGACCTGGAGACATAAAGACAAAAATTAACCAGTCCCTGCCCTCAAGGCGCTTACATTCTACTCCTTGCTTAAACTGCAGGAACAGCTTCCTACTCGGACCCTCGGCTGCTACTTTCTCGGCTCTCCAATTCATCCTCCACCCCACAGCAAAGTAATCTTTTTAAAGTATGTGAAGAAGGGAAGGCTTCATGGAGGAGGTAGCACTTGAGATGAATTTAGAAGGAAATGCTACTGAGGTGAGGAGGAAGTACATTCTAGCCATGAGGAACAGCAAAGTCCCAGAGGCAGGAGTTAGTATGGGAGGGATGGCAAGGTAAGTTTGTCTGGACTAATGGGAAACAATGTCTAATAAGGCTGGAAAACCAGGTTGGAGTCAGGTTAGGGAGAGATTTAAATAGAAAGGAAGGAGATGCTGAGGAGGTTAAGGCAGATCCATCCTGCAGACACAACTTTTTTTGCAAGGTTGTGAAAAGGGTACAGACCTCAGTAGAATGTAAGCTTCTTGAGGGCAGGGTCTGTTTCCTTTCTGTGTTTGTATTCCTAGCACCTTGCACCCTTGCCAACCACATTTCAAATGTTTGGTGAATAAATGAATGAATCCTAAAAGGGAAGAAAATAGTAAGGCCCTCTAAAGAATGTCTTTATAAATCTTTTTAATCTTGGAATCTCACTTGTTGTCATTTCATAGATCATAAGACACAACAGGTCTACAGCCAAAAGGGAACTGGAGGCCACCTAGCGCATTTTATAGATAAGGAAACTGAGGCCCAGGGAAATTAAGTGACTTACCCAGAGTCACATAACTAGTATGGGAGGATTTCAACCCGGGTCCTCCCTGACTCCACATCCATCACTATAACCATTGTACTGTGCTGACCTTTAGAAAGACAGACTGATTGGTTGGTTGACTGATAGATTAGAGACAGAGAGATAAAGTGGGAAAGAGAGACAGAGAGAGAGACAGAGACAGAGAAACAGAGAGATGAAGAGGGAAAGGGAGAGAGAGAAAGAGAGAGAGACAAAGAGAGAAACAGAGACAGAAACAGAGACAGAGAGAGGGAGAGGAGAGAGACAAAGAGAAACAGAGACAGAGAGGGACAAACAGAGAGAGACAGACAGAGACAGAGAAAGACAGAGACAGAGAGAGAGACAGAGAGAGACAGAGACAGAGAGACAGAGAAGGACAAACAGAGAGAGAATGTCTTAAGAACTTTGTGTGTCAGGCCTAAGCTAATCACTCTTTCAACTTCTATTAACCAGAAACCTTCTTGAGTTTCACCCCCAGTTGCTGACAATCCTTTCTAAAAATGCCTGGGTCTCCTTGCCTGCTGTAGCAAGCCCAGCTCCATGAAGATAACTGAACCATTTTTTGACAATTCAGACTCTATCTTGCAACACCTTCAGGGGCGGCCCTCAGAACATTAATTATGATTGTCCAGAACTGCAGAGGTGAGTATAAAAGGTGTACAAAATGTATTCATTCATTCAACAAACACTTATTAAGTGCCCAAGGCTCCAAACCAGATGCTGATTGAATCACAAAATGGGTATTGATTCTAGAAAATACTTCCCTTGAAAATATATATAAAATCCTGTGCAAGCTTGTTTTCTCTCTTGTAAAAGTCAAGTACATTTGAAGGTTTGGTTATCTGAGGGTTCTAGTTGTGGTTAAATAAGGTTCTGCTTTGCTCATTTCAATCCAAGTGGAGGAGTCCAGGCACCAAGTCCCTTCATGTAATACCATTAAATTATTATAATTCTAGCTATCAGTTACAGAGTTATAGAGCACTTTAAAGTTTGCAAAACCTTTATACATCATATCTTATTTGGTCCTCACCACCTGACCCCGAGGTAGGCACTATTATTACGCCCATTTTACAGGCTAACTGAGGTAGACAGAGGTTAAGCAATTTGAGTTCACATTGCAAATAAGCATCCGAGGCTGAATTCAAACTCAAGTCTTAGTGACTCAGGGTCCATCACCCTATCCTCTACACCACCAAGTTGTCTCAGTCGTAAAAAATTTAACTTTTTGTTTTGTTTTGAACTGGTAGCATGTATTGGAGTTGGGCTATCTGGGAGGCAACAAATGGGTCTGAGCACAAGGAAAGTCACAACCTTGAGTAGTCATGCTAAGGGGCCCATCCTGAACTGGCTCGCTGCTTCCCTTTAAAATAAAAATGGTGCTTCACCAGGGCATGCTGCTGGAAAGAGTCATCGCATAAAGCCCTCTTCCTGCCTCCTCCAGACATCGCTCCCTCTGCTAAGTCTGGGTCAAGACGAAGATGGGACAAATGCAGTCTAATCTCAGCTAGCCATGGTGATTCCTGGATAATACAAAAGCCCTGTCCACTTGGATTTTTAATGCATTATTCTTTTCCCAGAACACTTAATATGTCTAATCCCATTTGACCGAATAATAATCATAATATGGTTAATCCTAGCTGACTGCAGCCAGGACGGGTAGGGAGAGGGCTAGATTCAGAGCCAAGACCACGTGGGTTCAAATCCTCCTACCCAGCTAGGTGCCCCCAGGTACAGGGTACATAGGACTTCACTACCAAGTCATGGATAAATCTGGATCACCGCAGAGGCCCCGTTGCTGGGAAATCATGGATTTCATTCAATTCAAAGTCATTTTAAAATGAGTCTTCTATGCCATAACATCGCAATAAGGGACAATGCAGGCCAGAAACATCCTCAATAGTGGTCCAAGGTAAATATTTGCTTTGGATAAGCCACAAATTGGAAATCAGGAGAGCTGACTAAATCCAGTCATGTTTAACTCTCTCCGAGCCAATGGGAGGGAACCCTGTTGGACCCAACAAACACCTGCCAGGTGCTGGCTGGCTGCTGGGGATAGAAAGGCAATATGAAAATCAACCCTTGGGGACAGCTAGGTGGAGCAATAAATAGAGCACTGGCTCTGGAGTCAGGAGGACCTGAGTTCAAATCCAGCCTCAGACACTTACCAGCTGGGTAGCCCTGGGTAAGTCACTTCACCCTGTTTGCCTCAGTTTTCTTCTCTGCCAAATGAGCTGGAGAAGAAATGGCAAACCATTCTAGCATCTTTGCCAAGAAAAACCTCCTATGGGGTTACAGAGCTGAACACGTCTGAATGACAACTATGTGTGTGTGTGTGTGTGTGTGTGTGTATGTGTGTGTAGACACACACACATTCAGGGTAAGTCTTATACTGTTAAATATCTATAGATAGATAGATACACAGTTGGGTGTGCATGCATGGGTCCATATGTGCGTAACTGCCCTCCAGAACCTGGTGGGTATTTTTTTAATAGCACTTTCCCCACCACATGCACACACATACATGCCCATGCATACACACATATGAAAATACACATACACATACATGCCTATGCATACACACACAGCAAATGGCAAGGACTGCTGTGAAAGGTGAGGCGCAGTGGATTTGCAGAGGTGGACAGAAGCCACATTGGGAGGAGCTTTAAATGCCAGGCAGAGGAGTCTGTCTTTGATCCTAGAGGCAACAGGACTGGCATACAATTACCCCTATATGATGCTGGCAGACCACTTATTTTTCTGGGCCTGTTTGCTCATCTATAAAATAGATGAGAAAAAAACCCAGTCCCTTTGGGGTTATGGGATCATAGACTACATAGTGGACAGGGCACTGAACTTAGAGTCAAGAAGACCTGAGTTTAAATCCTGCCTTAAAAACTTGTTAGATTTGTGACCCCCACTCTGTGCCTCAGTTTCCTTATCTGTAAAATAAAGGGTTTGGACTCAATGGCCTCTAAAAACCCATCAATCTCTATTCTACCCTCAACCTAGAATGAACCTCAGGGTCAAATCCCTCCTTTTAACAAATGAGTAAACGGAGACCCAGAGGATTTAAAAGCCTTGCCCAAAGTCACATGCAGGGGGTCAGGGGCAGGATTTAAACCCATCTCCTTGGACTCCAAAGTTATCTCTTTCCCAGGTACTGTGTAACCCTGGACAAGTCACCTAACCTCGGTTTCCCAGTTTCCTTATCTGTAAAATGGGGCACAATAATAACATCTGTTTCCCAGGGAGGTGGTGAGGGTCCAATGAGATAATGCTTGCAAAAACAATTAGCTCAATCCTTAGCCCATAGTAAGTACAATATAAACATTAGCTATTATTATTATTAATTGTTACTTAACATTAGCATTCTGTAGTCCCTCTGGTTTTCAGATTCCAATCCTGAACACCCAGAATTCAGAGCCAGAAGGCAAAACTCTTCTCCCTTTTGAAGTCCCCAGGCTGACAGGGCCAGGCATATCCACCCAGAATAAACTCACCTCAATGCTAAGAAAAAAGCTGGTGGAAACATTTTTAAATGGGGCAGCTTCTCACGATTGTCCCTTTTAATTAAATGGCTCGCCTCTCTTTCAAAGTCTTTTCCACCTGCTTCCCCAACCCAACCCACACCTCTACAATCTCTTCTCTGCAACTCCCCTCGAGGACCTGGTAGGTATTTTAATAGAACTCTCCCCACCAGACGCGAGGAGAGAAGGGCTCTAATTAGAAGCTGTTCAGACATGACTAAAGAAAAATGAGAGGCTATTAATCTAGCTTATCAGAAAAACGCATTGGCTCCAGGACTCTCATCTTCTATCTACTCTAGATCACAGATTCTTCACTGCTGTGTTTGTCCTGGACCCCTCTGAGAGTCTTGTGAAACCGGGGGACCCCCTTCCCCCAATGAGGTTTTTAAATCACTGAGGGAAATGCTAAATTTCAGTTAGAGACGTCTTTCCCTATCCCTCCCCGCCCCCCCCCCCCATGCGAGTTCACGGAGCCCCACACACATCAATCCACAGAGTCCAGTTTAGGAAACCCAGCTGTAGCTCCCCCCTCCTCCTCCCACCTCCAACTTCACCAGAAATAAATAATCATAATAATGCCTGATGGTAAAAGCTATTTCCTTCATCAATACACAACATGCTGGTTCAAACCTCTCCTAGTTTCTGCTCTCCTGAAGGAAAGGATAATTTCCTGACCTGCACAGGGGAACCCAGGGCCAACGTTATGATTGCAAATGCCAGACACTACTGCGTTTTCCTAATGAAACCAAAGTTACAGAGGTGGGCATGGATTGCAAACCGTCCGCCCCCAATTCCCAACCTCCCACCTCCAAACCAGGGTGTCCCGGAGGCGGTAGGGCTGCCCAGCAACCAGGTGCAAAGCCCAGCCCACCCCCAAGACTCTGCAAGAGCCCCTCTTTGCCCAGGCTGCCTGGGTACCAGGGCTGCGGGAGGTGAGTGCGGAGGCTCTCCTACCATTCAGCTGCCTGTAGACGATGTCCTCCAGCAGGGAGAGCCGCTTCAGCACTCCGTCCTGGACGGGGCCGGGGCCGCGCTGGCTCAGGTTGGCCGCCTCGGCCCGGGGGTGGACGTCCCGGAAGGCGTCCGCGTTCCTCACGGTGATGGGCCGACACTTGGCCAGGAAGAGCACGAAGCCGGCCACCGCGATCAGATTCAGCACCAGCAGCACTTTGACCCTTCTCAGTGAAGCCATCAAACACGCCAGACTGGCCGCTTCAGCTGCTCCCCGAGCCCCGCGCCTCCGAGAGCGTGAGCCCGCGCCTGGGGCGCCCTGGCCGGCCCCTTCAAGGACGCGTCCCCCGGGGATGGGGATGGGGGCTCCCCAGCGGCAGAGCGCAGGGCGCAGGCGCAAGGACGGGGGGCGTCCCAGGCAAACTTCGGGTTCCCCGGGAGCTTGGTGCTCTGACGGCCCCGCAGCCCCGCAGATGGAGACAGGACGGCTCGTCTGAGCGCCTCCGGCTGCCGCTGCTCCCCAAAGGGCCAAGTTGAGCCGCTCTGCCCGCTGCCTTCCCCGCTGAGGGTCTGAGTCCGCCAACTCCGGGGCTCCGAGCAGGGGGCGGGAATCCCCAGTCCCGTCAGTCTGCGCAACTTGGGCCGGCGGCCAAGGGGCGTCCCCGCCGGTTCAGCGCCCCGGACGGCGGCCTCCGGCTGCCCAGCGTCGAGCCTCTAGGCAGGGCCTGAAGGGGGCTTCTCAGGCTCTATGGGCTCTCAGGGGGCCGCCCCGGCTGCGCTCACCGGCGCGCTCCATGGCAAGGCGCAGGACCGAACCCGCTGGAGCGTCTGTTAAATCCTCCCGGGGCCCAGAAGTCTCCAAGCTGGGGGGAGGGGGCGCTGCCAGGGGTGTCCCCGCCCCGCGCCCCGCCGCCTCCTAGGATGAGGAACTCGGACTCACCCCACCGAGAAAGTGGGTCCCCAGCGCGGGGCAGAGCCCCCGGCGCGCAGCAGTTTGGCCGTCCGGGCGGCCGTCGGGGGTGCGGGTGCCCCAGGGGCCCCGGCCGGAGCTTCGGGGAGGGAGGTCTCTGGCTCAGCGTCCGGGCGCCCCCAGCCCCGGCGCGCGCGTGCCCCTCCGGAGCGACGGGCAGAGTCGGAGCCGGCCCCGAGCTCTGGGAGGAAGTCGGCGAGGTTCCCGATGGACTCACGCAGTCCGATCTCCGCTGCGGCAAAGGGGGGGAGCCGGCAGCGGCGCGGCGCGGGCTGGGACCCGGGGCGGCCGGGCGGGTGGGCGGGGGGCGACGGTGCTAGGGGCGCGGAGCCACTGCGCCCATCGCCGCTCCAGCCGGGCTCCAGGGGCGGGCAGAGGCGCTGGCACCGGCCCCTTCCTCCTCCTCCTCCACGTCCTCCGCCGGCGCAGCAGCGGCAGCGGCGGCCGCCGAGCTCCGGCTCTCTCCCAGCTCCCGGCTTCTCCGCGGCGGGTGTACAGCTGATCCTTCCGAACCTCGGCGCGTGCACATGCACGCAGACCCCAGCACCGCAGGGACCCAGAGGGGGGAGGGGGCGGAGAGCGCGGACGGAAGGGTGAAGGGGGGCGGCAATCGGGTCAGGGTCCCCGGGATTCGGAGGCGAGGAAGCCTCGGGCTCTCATTCCCGGGGAAGCGTGCTGCTCTCTGGGCTGCGTCTCCATCCCCTGTTGGCAGATGAAGACATCCTTTCTGTAGAAGCCTGAATCTCCCTTTTGCATGCCCCGGGAATGGCTGAAAGGAAAACCTGGGCCGGAGGAGCGGATTTAGTTACCTTCCTGGCACTTGGGGGGTGGGGATAGGGGGGTAGGTTCTTCATGGCTGGGAATGCCAGGCGGCAGCGACGTGCGTGTCTACATTTACTAGGGAGCCGTGGGGGACGCTTGTCCAACAGACTTCTGCCGCACCTTCTCTCCAAAGGATCCCAGCCGCTCTAAGATGAATTTCCGGCCCATTCGAGGCTGAAAGAAATCAGGCTGCTTCAGGCCTAATGGAAACAAGGCTTTGGAGCCCAAGTGAAATTGAATATAGTCTTCACCTCATCTTTCCGATCCCTTTGAATTTAACAGCTGGCATCCATCTAGGCTTGCCAAGCGCAGGATCCTGGGGCTGAAGAAAACCTGTGTTTGCTTGGAGACAGACCCTCTAATAATTCTCCCCAGCCAAGAACAGGTTATGACAATCAGTAGGAGGGGGTGAAGATGTCTATCGAGAGGAAGGGAGGAGGGGCAGCAAGAAGGTAATTGAACTCAAGTGGAATTGTATTTGTGCAGTGGAATGATTTTTTGAAGGCAATTTGCAAGGTTGATCTGCTCAATGCAGACCATAGGTAGGCATTCCTGAATTCTATTAACCGAGGAATATTCCTTGCCCTTTCAGAAGAAACATTGGTAAGGGGCCGAACTGATACAAGAGATACTCCTCTGGCACCATCCCACCCACCTAACACCCACGATAGTAATGCTATTACTACCTGGACATCACGAAGGTATTTAAGAGAGTACGGTTTAGCCATTAGCCACATAAAAAGATGGAACCCAGAGGCTACGGTTACTTCCAGCGGTCAGTCAACAAGCGTTGATTAAACTCTCAGCATATGCCAGGCACTGTACTAAACAGGGAGAATATGAACAAAGTAAGAAACAGTCTCTGACCTCAAGAAGCTTACATTATGTAAATAATTAGACAAACACACACACACATTATATATACATGTGCACACACAGATATATGTATATACACACATACTATAGTGTGTATGTATGTAGGCATACACATACACTCATACTATATATAGTATGTGTGTGTAATAGTATATATTATGCCATATTATAATATGTAATGTTATATCATATGTAGTGTATATATGTGTGTGTTATGTACATTGTGTGCTTATATGTGCATCTATACATTCTATGAACATAGCTATGTGTGCACATATATATATATATATATGTACAGAATACATGTGTTCTATAAAGAAACAAAAAAGTAGATGGAAAGTGACCTGAGAAGACAAGATACTAGCACCTGAGGGATGGGGGGGGGGGCATAGGGAAACAGGATTGGGGGGCCTAGGGAGAGGACTGCTGAGGAGAGGACCTGAGCTGGGTCTTGAAGGAAGTCAGGGAAACCACCACAGGCGTGTGAGGGGGCCCAGCACTCCAGGCATGGGAGAGAGCCAGCACAAAGGATCACAGATGAGAAATTGTTATATTCAAGCTCCTGCACATAGGTCAGTGTGGCTGGACGGAGAGTGTGTGGAGGGGCATGAAGTGTGAGAAAAAGGGAAAGGTGGGAAGATGCCAGGTTGGAGTAGGGCTTTAGATGGCAAACAGAGGTTTTCACATTTAGGGAGCTGCTGAAGCTCATTAAGTAGAGAGATGACATGGTCAGACCTATAATTTAGAAAAATCATCTTGGCAGCTGAGTGGAGGATGCATTGGAGTGGGAAAAGACAGGAGGTTGGAAAACCAATTAAAAGGCTATTGCAGTAGTGCAGATGAGAGGTGACAAGGACCTAAATTAGGGGGGTGGCTGTGTGATCTGAGAGGAGAGACATCCACAGGATCTTTTGTGAAGGTAGAAATGACAAACTTGGCAACAGATTGGATGAGGGGAAAGTGAGAGTAGGGCGCCGAGTATGACACCAAGGTTACAGACCTGAGTGACTTGGAAGATGGGGCTCTCAACAGTAATTGGGAAATTGAGAAGAGTTGGAGAAAAATACAATGAATTTTGTTTTGGACATGTTGGGTTTAAGATGTCTAGTTCAAAATGTATAAGAGGTATTTGAGGGTGAAGGCCTAGAACTCAGAGGAGAGAGAGAGAGGAAATCCTCTGCATAGAGATGATAATTGAACCTTTGCAAATTGATAAGATTACCAAGTAGGAGAATATAGAGAGAAAAGAGAAGACAGGGAACAGAACATTGGGGGGCCTCCTCCATGAGTGGGTAGGATACAAATGAAGACCAGCAAAGGAGACGGGGAAGGAATGGAGAGACAGATTGGTCACCAAACCCAGAGAGGAGAGAGTTTCTAGGAGGAAAAGGTGCTCAGCAATGTCAAATGCTGCAGAGAGGTCAAGACAGGTGAGGAATGAGGAAAGGCCATTAGGTTTGCCCCTTCAGAGATCATAAGTAGCTTTGGAGAGAGAAGTTTTCACTGAATGATGAGGTTAGGAGCCCAATAGTAAAGTTAAGAAGACAGGAGTAGCCATAAGGGACTGATAACTGGCAGCTCGAAGTCTCTTAAGCAAGATAGGTCTTATGAGTAACCAGAGTAGGCAGGTTTCATGGAGCTAGAAAGACCATCATGCTCAGAAATTATTTTCCCCTTGGCTGTCATGATGCTTAAAATTTTCCTGTTAGAAAGTCACTTCTTTGCACCATAGGATCACAGGATTTAGGGCTTGAAGGGAAGGAAGCTGGAAGTCATTTAGTTCAACCCATATATTTTATGGATGAGAATACTGAGGCCCAGAAAGAGTTAAGTGCCTTGACCAAGGTCAGCTGCTAAGTGAGAGCCAGGATTCAAACCCAAGTCTCTTGACTCCAAAACCAGCATCTTTTTTCCATACTTGTAGCTTTGGCACAGTGGATACAGTGCTAGGTCAGAAGTCAGGAAGACTTGAGTTCAAATCTGGCTTCAGACACCTACTAGTTTTATGACCCTGGACAAGTCACTTTACTCTGTTTCCCTCAGTTTCCTCATCTGTAAAATGAACTGGAGAAAGAAATGGCAAACCACTCCAGTATCTGTGCCAAGAAAACCCCAAATGGGGTCACAAAGAGCTGGACACAACTGAACAGCAACAAGTTTTGTATTCAGACTCCCTCACTTCCAGAGCTGGAAAGGCCTCAGTGGTTATCTCCTCATTCTCAAAGCATGAAGCTGATTTGCGACATCACTGGAAACTAATAATAGTCAATTTTAATATAAAAGTTTAAGGTTAGCACAAGACCACATAAATTTTCTCATTTAATCATCACGTCTCTGAGAGGTCAGTGGTATTATTGTCCCCATCTTACAGGATAGAACACTGAGGCCCAGAGGTTGTGACTTATCCAAAGTCCCACAGTTAGTCAGAGTCAGAGACAAGATTCAATGCCTCACCCTACCTCTGGAGTTCCAGGTTCTTTCTGCTGCCACTCCCCGGTCACCCACTGCTTTAAGGACCTCTAATGATGAAGTACTAACTCAGTACCTCCCGAGACTCTCTGTTCCATTTGTGGGTAGCTCTTCATGGGTAAGGCTTTTTCCTTATATTAAAGTGAAACCTATTTTTCCTCTAATTCTCATCCATTACTTTTACGTCCACCATCTGGGGGCAAGTAAAGCAAGTCTTAATCAATCTTTCCACTTGACTACCCTTTAAATACTTGAAAACAGCTATCCTGTCTCCCCAAGCCTCCTCTTCCTTTGGTTTAAAGGACCCAGATCTTCCAATCAGTCCACATCTCATGTGGTCTTGAGTCCTAGTTCCCCATCCTGGTCTCCCTGCTCTATACAGTCTCCAGCTTGTCAATGTTCCTCCCGAAATGTAATGACCAGAGTTGGCCACCATACTCTAGATGTGTTCTAATCAGGTGACAAGGCAACAAAGCATTTATTAAGTACTTGCTACGTTTCAGTTACTCTGCCAAGCTCTGGGGGGACAAATACAAGCAAAAGATAGTCCTTGCCCTCAAAGAGCTTACATTCTAATGGGGGAAGACAATATATAAAAGAGGGATGAAAAGTAAGAGGGAGAAAGAAGCTATCCATTTCCCCAGAAGTCCAGGAGAGAATCAGGAGCATCACCTGGAGAGGAAATAAAGCATGGCAGGCCTCGGAAGGAACTCACCAATGGAAGAAAAAGGGACTGACGTGGGAGAGGGATGTTGAGGTGGGCATGGTATATGTGGCTTCTCATCCCTCTCTCCCTCTCCTCTGTCTCTCTCTCCCTCTCTCTCTCTCTCCCCTCTCTGTCTCTCTCTGTCTCTCTGTCTCCCTCTCTCTCTTTCTCTCTCTCTTTCTCTCTTTCTCTCTCTCTCCTTCTCTCTCTTCCTCTCTCTCTGTCTTTCTCTCCTCTCTGTCTGTCTCTGTCTCTGTCTCTCTCCTGTCTCTCTGTCTCTCTGTCTCTCTCTCTCTCTCTCTCTCTCTCTCTCTCTCTCTCTCTCTCTCTCCTCTCTGTCTCTGTCTCTGTCTGTCTCTCTGGCTCTCTGTCTGTCTCTGTCTCTCTCCTCTCTCTCTCTCTCTCTGTCTCCCTCTCTATCTCTCTCTCCCCCTCCACCTCCCTCTCTCCCCTCCCCTTTCTCCCTCCTCCCCTCCCTTCCTCTGTTCTCTCTCTCTGGACAGTCCCCAATACACCTAAAGTTTCACTGGCCTTTTTGCCAGCCCTTCACGCTGCTGATCCATCCAAACCTTTGGTCACATGACCTGATTTCTAGCTGAAGCTTCTCTATCCTTTACTTGGACCTCTTGAGTTCTTTTGAAATCCTGCTTCCAGACAGTCAGAATGAGGAAACTGATTGCCCACAGAGTCAAAGTGACCAACCTCTCCGAGGTCATACAAGTAATAATTGGTAGAGCCAAGTTTTGAACCCACAACCTCTGACTCCAAATGTAATTGACCAAAGAAACTCAAATATTGTTAATTAATGGATGGATGTCACCCTGGGTGTGCATCGGGGGAAAGAACTGCATCAAATTCAGTGCAGCTAAGAACAATAGTTTTCTCTACTAGTAGTTTCAAAATGTCAAGAAAAAGCAAGGGAAATGCCCAACACGTTGGATAGACCCACTACGGAAAGTGTCGGGAGCAAACGGACTGTCGAGGGTGGGCTGTGATCTGCCTCCCTGCCAACACAATCTGTCGTGCTTCTTCCTTGCAAGAAACTGTGCCGATGGAGCCGCTAAGCCCACTCAGCTTGGCGACACCAAGAATGAGACCACCATTCCAGCCATAGCATCTATGAGTAGTTGATAAGGCTCCTGAACAGGGGAAAGTCAAAGACCGGCTCAGAGGTGCATTGGTTTAGAGCTGGAAAACTTAACTTGGAGCAAGCTCAGTAAGACCTCATTTGGGCCAACTCTCCCCCACCTCACCCTTGCTCCCATCTGAAACTGAGGTTGGAGATCATCTTATAGAGAGATAAATGAAAGTCTAGTAATTTGCTCAAAATACCATCACCTGGCATTTGCCCATCAGTCCCATTGCCTCTAGGACAAGCCAGGTGCCTCTGCTTGGCATTGAACACCTTCCACAATCTGGTCCACATCTACCTTCCCAGGTTTATCACCCATTACCTCTCCTCGAATAATTTGATGGTCGCTGTTACCTAAATTTGCTTTTTCCAGTGGTTCACAGATCTTTGAGGCATGCCGCTTGAGATCACCCCTTCCAGACTGACATCTATCTATCACTCAATGGGTCTCTTTGGTCAGTTAGACTATTTAGTACATTTGGAATCAGAAGACCTGAGTTCCAATCCTGTGACTTCATCTGGGACCTCAGATGAGCCAGTTCTCCTCTCTGGGTCTCAGTTTCCTCATTATACTGAACGAGAATGCTCCAGAAGTCTCTTCCATCTCCATGATCCTATGATCCTATCACCAAGCACTTCCACAAAGTAATTTTATAATTTACTGAAATGCCCTTTAGGGACCGGAATGAGAATAATAAACATAGGAGTTAAAATGGAAATGCTTCCAGGAAAGACAACAGTGGAAAGCCTTATCAGTTACCACCTTACTCCAGATTGGTTTACCTAGACAGATTACTCAGAGTAAATAAAGCCCAGCTGGGAGAGGACCCAGAGGAGGATCCTGAAGGAGTGCCAGGGTAGGAATTGAAAAGGAAGGTGGAACAAATGAGAACACCTCTGGATTTTCCCTTGGCCTAGCCCTACCTAGAGGGCTCATACACAAGTCTGAGCTCATCTTGCACTTGAATTTTTGGATATTATGCAGAGACAAGACCACCTCTCCCCTTTGCTATTTACTTTTCATAGCCAGAGGATTTTCCTATTGGTCGATAAAGGGATGAGGAAATCATGCATTTGAGAAAGAAATTCAAATCCTCCTGAAGAGTCCCTCTCATTTGTCCTACAGACAAATAGGTGGGCCCTGCTTTAAAAAAAACAGTTCAGCACATTGGACTTTACCCCCAAAAGGGGGGATAAAAGAAGATGTCAGAAGGGAAAGACACAATTTATTCATAATGTAAAAAAAGGACTAAAGGATCACAGAGAGCTGAAAGGGGCCATTTATTCCACCTTTTTGTCTTACATGGGGAAACTGAGGCCCAGGGAGGTTAAGTGACTTGTTTGTAGTTAGATGTAGACCACCTAAGCTAACTTCTTCATTTTTTAGATGAGGGAACAGGCTTTGGGGGGTAAGAGTGGGAGGGGACAGGGTGTTATATGACTTGCCTATTTAAAATTCTTCAATGACAAATAAAAGTATGGCATCTCTAAAATGGAACAGCTAGATAGAGCACTGGGCCTGGAGTAAGCAGGACCTGTGTTCAAATCCAGCCTCAGACACTGATCACTCAGCTGGGTGATCCTGAGCAAGTCACTTAACCCTGTTTGCCTCATCTATCAAATGAGCTGGAGAAAGAACAGCAATGGCATTGGCTAACCACTGCAATATCTTTGCCAAGAAAACCCCAAATGGGTTCACAAAGACTGAAATAATTCAACAACAACTTTGGAATGACAATTTTAGTCAATGGGAAAATAGAAGAAAATTTACTCAAAATAAATTGGAGCAATTCTTTTTAAAGAATCGTCTCTCGTGTAAAAGAAGGCACAGCAATGCTATTATTTTCACTCTGCTTTTTTGACCGGAGAAGATCTAATGGTCAGCGTTGTGCTGGAGAGAGTCAGTTGTTAAATTTTCACCGTGAGCATTGACACCTCGGGAATCAGCAAAAGCTACAAAGTAGGGCTTGAATCAATTGTCTTGTTGATTGTCCAGACTTAAGAAACCAATGGAGAAAATGTAATAAAATATACTTTTAAGGGGGTCATACATACAACCCCCTCACACACACACACATAGAACTGATTATTAAACATTATAAGCACATCCCGGCTGCTGTCCCTGTCTAATATTAACCAAAATGATCATCATTCTCCTGGTTGCCACTGGACAGGCAAAAGAGAACCATCACACTGACTCTGTGCAATTCCAAACTAAGTGGGTTTTTTTCGATTTGTAAAGACTTCCAAAAAGAGAGTAGGAGGAAATCTGTAGTCTGGGTTCCATCCCAGAGAGGAATTCAGTCTGCGAGAACTTAAAAGAAGAAGGAAAAAAACGTTTTTGCAGAAAGCCCCAAAGGTCCTCTTAGTTAAGGCTGAACCAACATTCCAATATTAACTCTTGTTTTCAGAAGCTTTAGGTAACTCTGGGGCTGAATTCAACGTAGATCAGGGCTGCCTGGGTAAATCACTCATTCACGACAGGATTTCCTCATCAGCCTCTGAATATTAAGTCCAATAAAGAAACAACTAGCTCAACTCTCAAGTATTTTGAAGGGTCAGGTCAGTGGGAATGGTGCCGGCAAGAGGGCCTTTAATCATTTACCTCTCTTTGTCATGCCCTTGCCCCCACTTAATCCCCCAAAGCTGCACTCTGAGGATCAAGCTAAGACAGGGCCTAGGGCTCAGTGGGGCACAAATCATCTTCCCTTTGGGTCAGTGGATCAAAGGCTACTTAGACTGACAAGCTCCCTGGAGGTTTTTCTCCTTTAGGAAAGCTGCCCGGCATTTACACTGTGTACATGTCTCCAGAGACCCACTGGCTCAGAGATTTTGCTCAGAAATGTTATTTGGATGCTTTCGTGGGTAGCACCGATTAAGACATTTTTCAGGGATGTGAAGGATTAGAGCTTTGGACCTCTGACCCACCCGCTTCCTAGACGGGGACTTGGTGACCCTGACCTTGAATCTCCTTTCATTGTTTTTCAGAACCTACTTGGTCAGGAGCTCCCTCCTTGATGGATTTGTTAGGGAGGAGAGGAAGAGGCAGAATGAATAGATCTGTAAGTAAAGGTGATAGAAAAACCAAAGCTAACAATAAAATTCTTTTTTAAAAATATCTGAGCCCTCTCTTCCCATTTCCTGCTGCTATATCTCGATGCCCAATCTTACTATCTGCATCTGTTTTCTGTTATTAGTCCTGCTGCTACCACATATTTCAAACCTCAAGAGAGGATTTTCTAGGATTGATTCCCAAGGGAAAAAAAATACACACATTCAGAATAAATCTACATAGGTGAGGTAACTTGAAGTATCAACAAAATTAATTTCTAGCCTGGTTTGGTGGAAAGAATGCTGAATGGGGGGGGGGGGGGGTAGAAAACCTGGATTCATAGTTCCACTTCCTGAGCTGTGTGACCTGGGGCAGATTAATTCACCTTTCTGGGCCTTATCTCCCTCCCCTCTAAACTGAGGAGGGGAGGGTGAACTTTATGCTTTCAGAAGGCCCTTTCTGCTTTAAATTGCTGAACCCCCACCCCAGTCTGCAGTGATGGTTAAACATTCCAATACAATGCTTAATACAGTGTCTGGCAAATTTGTTGTTTGGAGTCAGAAAGAAGAGTCCTCCTGAGTTCAAATTCAGCCTCAGACACTTACTAGCTGTGTGACCCTGGGCAAGTCACTTAACCTGTTTGCCTCAGTTTCCTCATCTGTCAAATGAGCTGGAGAAGGAAATGGCAAACCACTCCAATATCTGTGCCAAGAAAACCCCAAATAGGGTTGTGAAGATTGGAAACAACTGAAACCAAATGAACAGCAACAACGATTATTTATATTCCCCTATGATTTAGAATCTTTAAAGCACTTTCTATGAATGCCTTCTTTGGATCCTCACGATTCTATGAGGTTGGCACTACAGATATGGCGGTCACTGTTTTATGGATGAGGAAACAGGCTCAGATAGGGGATGTGACTTAGTATTTACTGTTTCCAAACCATTTTAGTGCTTGATTATATTAAATCCTGGGCTCGATTATCATTTACTTTCCAGTTGTCCCACCTGAATACGTATGGTCACCCCTACAAAAGTGCAGGGTCCGTCCACAAGAACAGAGATGAGGTCTTTTACCTGCCTCACCAAATACCCTACAATTCCCCTATCAGAAACTAAACCCTGAGCTGGGCTTGGAGTCACGGGGCTGACCCAGGACAGACAGACAGACAGTCCTTGTGCCTGACAAACAGGTCGTTCCCCAATTCATATGTGCTGGAATCTTACTTGTTAAACCTCAACACTTTTTTTTTCACCAATAGAAATAAAAGCAAAGTGATGTTGGGGAGATATTGGAAGTGTCTAATACACAGAAGAAATTCTTTATCCTCCCATAAGGCCAACACCAAGAGCGTCTACTTAGCGTGGGGCATTGTACACAGTAAGTGCTCAATAAATGCTTCATCCATTCGTTCATTCACCAGAAATTACCCATGCTTCAGTGACTATTCTATAAAGTCATGTTAGTGTCGATGGCTTGGGACCAGAAAACCCTGATTTCCCATCATAGACAGCCTTTTTATCCATTAATCAGTAAATGTTTTTCAAGGACCTACTATGTTCCAGGCACTGTGCTGAGGTCTAGAGATACAGAAAGAGGCTTTCAAGAAGCTGACAGTCTAATGATAGAGAGGAGACAACACGCAGACAAACACGTCCAGAGCCACCTAAGTATGTACGGGATACGTAGGAGGGGCTGGAAAGAAGAGGTGCTGCGGAAGGCTTCCTGCAGAAGCCAGGGAGGGCAGCAGGAGTGAGGAGCACTCCAGGCATGGGGGCCGCCAGAGAGAAAGTCTAGAACAGAGACGTCTGTGGGACTGCCATAAGGGCAGTGTCAAGGGATTGGAGAGTGCCTAGCTGCCAGGGAGGGAGGTGTTAGAAAGGCAGGAAGGGGCCAGGTGGTGAAGGGCTTGGATGACAAGCAGAGGGTTTTGTATTTGCTCCTGGAGGCGATAGGCAGCCACTGCTCTTTGAATAGCCTGATCCCTTTACTTTGGACCACTGCCCTTGGGAGATTACCGGCCCAACCAAGGAGAAAACCTGGGGACCAGAATTGTGAGAAAACTAGGGAATAAGTGAAAAAGCCTCTGCCCCCGGCCTCCCCACTGAAATCCTGGGATCATGGATCTACAGCTGGAAGGGAACCTCAAAGAGCCACATATATAGAGCAGGAGGGGGAGTAGATCCTATCTCATTCAACCCCCTCCTCACTCTATAGACGGAAAAAGACTGAGTCTCATACCAGTATTAAGTTTGTAGAATTTTAGACTGAAAGGTGTAAGGAGTCTCAGGGGCCGATTAGACAGCCTCCTTCACTTTAGAGGGGAAGCAGCTGAGGTTCAAAGCTAGGTTAACTCACCCAGGGTCACACAGAGAATAAGAGGCAGAGCCGAGATTAACCCAGGTCTGAAACTCCATATCTAGTACTGTTTCTGGTACCCAAAGGAGAGACGCCAGAATTCCTGCTTTCTCCTGATTCAGGGAGCTGCTTCTGAGAAGGGATGCCCTCAGCCTCTCCAAAGGACTTCATTTTATTGTCTTTGTTGCGGTTCAGTCATTTCAATGGAGTCTGATTCTCTGTGACCCCATTTGAGCTTTTCTTGACAAAGATACTGGAGTGATTTGCCATTTCCTTCTCCAGTTCATTTTTATAGATGAGGCAACTGAGGCAGACAGGGTTAAGGGACTGGCCTAGAGTCACACAGCTAGTAAGTGTCTAAGGCTGGATTTGAACTCAGATCTTCCTGACTCCAGGTCTGAAGCTCTATCCCCCCTACCATCTAGCTGAATCATACTAAGAGAAGTATCTATGCTGTGCTTTGCTTTGGAGGGAGTCTAGAATTGTGATTCCCTAGGAATGGCCACCCACAGAGATGGGCAATTCCTCTGATACTTAGGGTATTGGAGAATTATCTGGGACATCAGGAAGTGAAGTGACTCACCCACGGTCACACAAGCAGGGCTTGGATCCAGCTCCTCCTAATTCTGAGGCCAACACTCTCCACTCTTCCATACTGGTCTCTCACCAGTTCATATAACTCATTTGGGCCTCAGAAGGTAACTTATGATTTTATCTTTTGTTATGGACCCAGGATTTCTTTGGATCATAAAATCATAACTCTAAATGAATTTTTCTTTCTCTGTAGCCTCAGTGATTAGTACACGGCCTGGCATACAATAGGCACTTAATAAATGCTTGTTGGCTTGATTTGCAAACTTTATACATACATACATATATATATATATATATATATATATATACATATATGTATATATATATATATATAAAATATACCTAAATGCTATTGTCATCATCATCATCAATGTGGGGCAAAGGGGGGGTTAGGTAGGGACTTAGAGAGAGTTCCCCTGCTGCATAGCACCAAGAGGTGAAGGGGAAACGAGTCTTCTTGGCCTTGAAATCAAAGCAACTTGACAAACACGCATTAAGTTCTTACTATATTCAAGGAACTATGACTACTGTGTACAAGGCCTTTGTAGGGTTATCTCACGACAGCAGTGTGTCATGGGCCAGAGGTTAACAGGACCATAAATCTGAGCTGGAAGGGACTCCACAGGCCACCCAGACAAACCCCCACATTTAACAAATGAGAAAAAAACTGAGACTCAGAGAGGGTTGTCACATGGCCAAGGTCATCAAAAGTAAGATTTGAACCCTTGTCCTCCGACTGAAAATCAGTGTGTTCTTTCCATTCTTCATAAAAGACATAACCTGGCTCTGACAGCACTCCTCTCCCTATCTCAAACTATTCCTCATGCTCCCCCCATCTCATCTACCTAGAGTGCCTAATCTAGCGGTGTACACATAGCAGGCACTTAATAAATGCTTCTTGTTCACTGAATCATAGATTTACAGGTAGGAGGCACCTTAGAGACCACCTCATCTACCCATCATTTCACAGATGAGGAAACTGAGGCCTGATGAAATGATTTACCTGCGCTCATACAGATAGTAAGTGGCAGATGTGGGATTTGAACCTGGTCCTCTGATACCATAGTCTTTCAAATTCATTCACATCTCACCCTTTCAAATCTCCTACCAAACAACTTCACTTGATATATAGAAATGCCTAGAAAAGGACAGTGCACATACATAGTAAAATATCTCCCTTGGATAATGTTCAGAAGCCACTATGAACAGGGACTCATGTCTGACTTTTTGGCATATAATAATTTCAGAGGGACCTTACGGGTCTCCTAATGTAACCTCTTTTGTTTGACAGATGAAAAGAGGCCCAGACAAGTAAAGCCACTTGACCAAGGTCCCACTGCTGGGCCAGAATTTGAACCTAGACCCTGTCATTCCAAATTCAGAGCTTTTTCCACAATGCTCTACAGCTTCTGGAACCTTCCAATTTTAATATTCCCATCTGCTCTTCATGTTCCCCTTAATTTTGGACATTGCTGTCAAGGAATTAAGTTACCAAATTTTCATTCCCTAATTTAAGAAATTCCTCAAGTGTCTCTGCCTTTAAAATGAATAATTTTCCAATTTTCCTCGTTAAGGTAATTTTTTTTCAACTACTGATTTTTATAGGCTTGAGTGTGTGAAAAAGCCTGCTACTGTATGTCTTTTTAATTAGCTTCTTTACAAGATAATTAAAGCTTCTCCAGTTCCTCCATCCTTCCTTACCCTGTGCAGTAATGTGGTGATGGTACGCTTTAGCCAACAGTGGTGCACAAACTTGGTTGGCCATCTGGAAGCAATAAAACATTTTAACCTTAAAATGCAGGCTGCCAGTTAGAAGTAATCCCGGATTAGACCAACCAGTCATTGTCTTAATGGGTAAACATAAGGGTCCATCCATCATTTTGTCCGAAAGCAGATTCAGCAATATCAGGACTGGGATGGGGAAGTAAGCATTCACATGATGCCTACTATGTGCCAGGCACTGTCCCAAGCATTTCACAAATATTATCTCATGCAACTCTCACAACAATTAGGTGCTATTATTATCCCCATTTTGTTGTTGGAGAAACTGAGGCAAACAGAGATTAAGTGACCTGCCCAGGATCATACAGCTAGAAAGTGTCTGAGGGGGCAGCTTGGTGGCGCAGTGAATACAGCACCAGCCCTGGAGTCAGGAGGACCTGAGTTCAAATCTGACCTCAGACACTTAACACAAAAACTAGCTGTGTGATCTTGGGCAAGTCACTTAACCCCAAATGCCCTACCTTCCCAAAAAACAGCAAAAAATAAAAAATAAAAAAAATTAAAATAAAATGGTACATAAATGCCAGCTATAAAAAATAAAGAAAAAAGAAAGTGTCTGAGGCCAGATTTGAACTCAGGTCTTCCTGACTCTGGACCCAGGGCTCTATTAACTTCTCTACCTATCTGGAATCTGTTAGAAGAGATCCAATCCATCTTCCTACCCCAAAGCAAAACAAAACCTAACCCCTTCTTCAGAGTGGGAAAACTGGGGTTTTGTCCCAGGGTACTAAAATCTATAGGCTAGAAATAGCACTTATGCCCTTTCTGCAAAAGAAACAACTTTAGCACCTAATTAATGAAAATATCTGGTAAAAATAGGAAGCCCCTAAATGAAAGCTTTCTCTATGTGATAGAATCAATATCCAAAAAGTGATTGCTGGACTGAACCTAATAAGATGAAATTCAGCAATTATAAATGTAAAGTGCTACACTTGGTTCAAAAAAAATCAATTTTATAAGTATAGGATGGGGAAACAGTAGTTTGTTTGAAAAAGATCTGGTGGCCCTAGTGGATTACAAGCTCAGTATAAGTCAATACTTCTTGCATAAAAGCCAAAAATGTTCATGAGTCCATGGGCAGCATTGAGAGACACAACTTCCAGGGATAAAGAGATTCCTATCAATTAGGCCTACATTGACCAAATTTGGAGTATTCTGTTCAAGCCTGAGACCACAGTTGAAGAAGGATATTGATTATTTGGAGAATACCTAGAGCAGCAGTTCTCAACCTGCAGGTCGAGACTTCTTTGGGGGTCAAATGACCCTTTCACAGGTGTCACAAGGGTTGCCTAAGACCATGGGAAAACACATATTTCTGATGGTCTTAGGAACTGAGATACTGCTCCTCTATCCATCTCCAGGCAGGCCCGTCCACATGTAGATATGCCCACATATGAGTATTAAAGGGTCGCAGCATTAGGAAGGTTGAGAACCACTCACCTAGAGGAAGTCAAGTAGGGTGGTGAATGGTCTTGAGTCCACATCAAATCAATTAGCTGGCTGTTTGCCTCCCTTCCAGCTCTAAATTATGTGATTTTGTGACTCTCTTGCTCTGCTCACATTTTCCCAGGGGAATCCTTGAAGAGCTATTGGGAATCTCTCTCTCCCACCCCAGCCCCATGGGGTTGTGTCCCACCACAGAGTAGCCCGAGGATTAAAAATTCCCCATTATGTTTCGGTCCTTCCCTCCATCTCTCTTCCAACGTATTTCGGTTGTATGATGATTGACCAAGAAGATAGAAATCTATATTTGGAATCACAAAGACCTAGGTTTGAATTTTACCTCAGTCATTTGCTAGGTATGTCACTCAGGCAAGTCATCACTGAACCTCATTTTCCCAGGGCAAATAGGGGCACCTATTTCATAGAGTGGGTAGCTAGGTGATGCAGTGGATAGAGCATTGGGTCCAAAGTCAGGAAGACTCTTCTTCCTGAGTTCACATCTGGCCTCAGTTACTTACTAGCTGTGTTCACCCGATTTGCCTCAGTTTCCTCATCTGTAAAATGAGTTGGAGAAGGAAATGGTCAACCCTTGCAATATCTTTGCCAAGAAAACCCCAAACAGGGTCATGAAGAGTCAGACATTACTGGAAAAGGAGTGAACAGTAACAACATCTCACAGAGTTGCTATAGGAACCAAATGAGCTAAGGTGTGTTTGCACATCTTAAAGCACCATAGAAATGCTACAGGTTTTGTGTATGTGTGCATACGTCTGTAAACACACACATACACATGCACACCAAAGTTCATTATATATGTATGTATATGTGTGCGCTATATTATATTTAATTGTATATATCATATATTGTTTGTATATTTTATACAGTTATATAAACATATTATATATAGAAATAAAGTGTATTCTTTTTATTTCTAAATAATTTATATATTACTTGTATTTCTACTACATATAAATATTAACTATTATTATTTTTTAGTCTAAAAATGTGATTTCATAACAAGAAACATTCAGATATTGAGAAATGACTCACAACCATGAGAGTTAAAAACCATTGGAGGGATAAAATATTAGATTATGTCTAATACTCTGTGCTAAGGGCTATGAATACAAAGACAAAAAATAGGAAATGGTTCTTGCCCTCAAGGAGCTTACATTCTCGTAGGGGACATAATACTTACCCACATACATAAATTCCATGGAGGTTTGATGAGGGACATTAGGAAAGGTGAATAGGAGAGAAGAGAACTGAAGGAACATGAAGGAAAGGAGAAAGTGTGACCCAGTCAGGGGGTGTGAGGTGTGAAACCGCCTAAGGAAAGGCCCAGAGATGGAGAGTGGAATGTGGGATGCCATGTCCCGGGAACAGCCAGGAGGCCGGCTAGGCTAGAGGGCAGAGTGGGGCTAAGTCTAAGGATTAAATCAAGATGAAATCATTCAGGGGAGTAAAGTAAGAGTTTAAGGAATCAACCAGTCACTAAGCATTTATTAAGCGTTTAATATGTGCCAGGCACTGTATTAGGCACTGAGGAGACCAGCACCAACATGGAGCAGTCTTCTTCTGAAGGAGTTTATGTTCTATTGGAGGAGACACTAGATAGATAGATGGATAGATAGATAAACAATAGATAGACAGATGATAGATAGATAGATAGGTAGATCGATAGATAGATAGATGGATGGATGATGGATGGAGAGAGAGAGAGATAAATGGATGGATGGACAGATGGGCAGATGGATAGATACATAGATACATAAATGATAGATGGGTAGATAGATGGATAGATAGATAGATAGATGGATGGATGGATAGATGGATGGATGGATGGATGGATGGATGGATGGATGGATGGATAGATAGGTAGATGGATGGATGGATGGATGATGGATGGAGAGAGAGAGAGATAAATGGATGGATGGACGGATGGGCAGATGGATAGATACATAGATACATAAATGATAGATGGGTAAATAGATGGATAGATAGATAGATAGATAGATAGATAGATAGAGAGATACATAGATAGATACATAGATGATAGATGGGTGGATGGATGGAGAGATACATAGATACACAGATAGATACATAGATGATAGATGGGTAGATAGATAGGTAGACATAGATAGACAGATAGATAGATAGATAGATAGATAGATAGATAGATAGATAGATAGATAGATAGATAGA
>CM053584.1:374606334-374626183 GCA_028627135.1 Pseudochirops cupreus
ATAGATACACAGATACATAGATGATAGATGGGTAGATAGATAGATAGATAGACGGATGGATGAATGGAAGACTAGATAGATAATATATAGAAAGATAAATGGATGGATAGCTAATAGATGTTAGAAAAATAGAAGACAATTGATAAATAGATAATAGCTACAGAGATAGATAACATATAATGGATAGACAGATGATAGTAGATAGATAGGATAGGCAAGATTATGCTGGCATATGTTTAACAACCTCCTCTCAGGGGAAAAAATATCCATACCATACACTTTTAGCTTTAATATACATTAAATGACGTGGACTCAATATGCTTTTTAAAGTCTAGAAAATAAACAAAACAATAAATCAATTTAATCAATTTCTGATTTGTTGTGTTTGCTGTGTGACCCTGGACAAGTCACTTAACCCTGTTTGCCTCAATTTCTTCATCTGTAAAATGAGCTAGAAAAAGAAATGGCAAAACATTCCAATATGGGGTTTGGCAAACCCCCAAAATGAGACCACAAAGAGTCAAACATGATTGAAACGACTGAACAACAGCAACAAAAGTGTGAGTTCTTATCCTGAATATTTAATAGCCAGCTCTTGCAAGCTGGTTTGAACTGGCTCCAGAATACTCCTGGTATAAATAAATATACAAACATATTTACCACATCCTATGGCAGTATAGTGACTCTCTTAGGTTACTGAGCCACGTAGGGTTAGCCTTAAGTGTGATGGAATAATCTGGCCACATAAAATGATGTCAGGAAGGCTGTATCCCAAAATATCTCACCTTCTGACACCTGGGATTCCATTAGCAATTCATTACTTTGACACACTGCTTTCTTTTTGTCAAAAAATGAGTCTGCTAAAAGACCCTCTCTGGGGTCAGGGAGAAGCAGGGTAGGAAAATGAGGTCAACAAAAAATGCAAAAAAGCACACAGAAGAAATACACATCTGGGACTAGATAAGCATTTTGTGTGCACCTGTATGAATGTACATTGTCCCATTCCTACCCCAACAAAATAAAGAAATTTGAAGATAAGGGCTGTTTGCTTTCAGCTGGCACACAGTAGGTGCTTAATAAATGCATATGGACTGATTACAGTATTGCTCCTGACCTATTTCTGAGCAGAGGTTCCATTTGTTTCTCTGTTCTCCCTGGTTCTTCCCTGTTCTCTTCCGTGGCTCTTTGATGACCTAGAAGAATTGAAACGTGTGCTAGTGTTGAGGTGGGGAGGGGGGAAAAGGACATTTTTTTCATTCCATTGTCCCTCATTTCTGGAGTCAGGGGACTCCAGACTAGTCATCCTTCCTGCTTTCCTCCCCACTTCCTTCTCTAGTCTCTTCTTCCCCTTTTCCCACTGGTTCCCAGAGCAGAGGCTAGGATGGCCAAAGGATGGTTGAAAGTTCTCCCATACTCATTATTCTCCAACCCAAGCACTACTCATCACCAAACTTAGTAAAGAACACAACCCAGGAGCCCTGCACCTTGAGCAAGGAGCTGCCCTCCCACCATCACCTCCTCAGATGCCAATACTCATTCTTTTTCCACCATGGCACCGAGGATTGAGACTGTCCCTGGGGGACTGATCATTCCTCTGACCTTTAGCAAGACACGTCACCTCTCTTTTTTTCTCTCTTTTTTCTTCCATTTCCTCTTTCTTCATCTCTTTAGCTTTTTCTTCCCAGTTCTCTTCTCTCCATCTCTGCTTCTTTTTCAAGATATTCAAAAGCCATTAAGTCTTTGTTTCTTGCTTCCATTTCTTCTAACAGGATCTCTGGAATAGATCTGAGTTCCTGACATCTACAGATTCCCTCATCTGCAAAACAAAACGGTAGGAGTCAATGCCCTCTGAGGTCCCTCCTAGCTTTACACCCATCCCAGAAAGAAACAGTCACTTGAGGGAAGTGGGAAGAGTTTGTAGCATCACAGGGAGTGGAGTCATGTTGCCATTTTTCTCCCACTGGGTAAAGTTCTGAATTTTCCCCTTTTTCTTGGCACCCTGTATGATTAAACATCCTTTTGTTTTGGGCAGAAATCTGTGTTATGTCTGAATCACAGCACTGAGATTCAAAATGATCTCAGCAGGTTGGAATGATGGTTTGAATCCAAAAGCATTAAACTGAATAGGAACGAATATAATGCCCTGCATTTATCTTTTTTTAAAAAATTAACCACATCAATGCAAGATAGGGGACACCTGGCTTGACAGCAACAGGTATAAAAAAGATCTCAGGGTTTATTGGATTACAGATGCAATATGAGTCAGCAGTGTGATGGGACTTAAAAAAAAAAGCCAATGCCAACTTAGATTGTCCTGACAAACACATGGCATCCCACCATACCACAGGGGGTACCATTTTATTCTGTGTTGGTCAATCCATTTCTAAAGCATAGCATCTTGTTCTGACAAATGAAAGACGAAGGTAACCAGGGGGAGACAACAGGATGGGCACTGATGCCTCATAATAAAACACCTTAGGAAATCTTGAGAGTTAAGGGAGGGAACATGACAGCTTTCTAGAAATATGTGAAGGGCTATCACACAGAGGGAAAAACTTAATCAATTCATCAATAAACATTTATTAAGCACCTACTATATACTGAGTCCTGTACTAGGGATACAAAAAGGGAAAAAAAAATCTTTACCCTCAAGGAGCTTATATTCTAGTAGTGTATAACCATGGACCTGGGGTCAGCATGACCTTGGTTCCAATCAAGCCTCAGACTTTTAACTAGCTGTGTGACCCTGAGCAAGTCACTTTAACCTCTATTTGCCTCAGTTTCCTCATCTGTATATATGTGTGTACATACAAACACTCATGTGTTTATATATGTGTTTGTATGTGTACATATACATACATACATACACACATGCATACATATGTATAGTTGGCTAGCATCAGCATCATCTAGAGGCCAGATATATACAAGATCAATAAAAATGGTAAGAGGCACTAGTATCTGGGTGGGATGGGGGCCAGAAGAGGCCTCATGGGTCAAATCTACAAGCAATTATTAATTACCTTCTCTCTTCCAGGCACTGGAACAAATAACAGTACAAATAGAAGAAAGTCCCTGCCCTCAGGAAGCTTACATTCTTTTGGGGGGAGGAAACACAGGAAAGGGAGCTGATAAGGTGGGAGGGAGGAGGGGAAGCCAACACAAAGACTTAGGAAGGAAGGATGGGAGAGAATGTCCCAAGCACAGCCTGGAGAGAAATGAGAGGTGGACTTCTTAAACAAAGACTTTGGGAAGAGCCACCCAATCAGAGAGAGAAGTCGAGGCAGAGGGTGCTTCTAATGTGTAAATCCCAGGGCTAGAGTAAGCTTCCAGGATAATGAGTTCTCCAGGGCATGGGAGAGAAAAAAGACTTTACAGAGGAGGTGAATTTGATCTGAAATGTGAAAGGAATCTGTGAATTCTAAGAAACAGAGGTGAGAACCAAAGGGTAACAGTTACAGGGGAAACAGGACAGAGATTTAAGCTCAATATAAGAAAGAATGTTCCTCTTAAAAATAGATTTTATTGATTTTCTTTGTTTTTACATCACCTAGATTTCCCTGTGTAACCCTCCCCCTCCCTGAGAGTCATTCCTTATAACAAGAATTTATTTTAAAAGGGAAAGAGGAAGAGGAGAAAAAAATTCAATAAAGCTGATCAAAGCATTTGGGGGAAAAATCTGACATTATAGGGAGAGAAGAAAAAATAGAAATTCAGGGTTTTTACTAGGGGTCTAGGATTTGATCAGTGTAAAAAAATCTCCAATATGGAACTCTCCACAGACACAGAGAAGCATCAGCTCCTACTTTAGAATGGGAAGTTGTGTAACCTGCCCAGGATCACACATGTAGGTATCAGAGGCAGGAATAATAATAATACAAAAAGTATTTATATGACTTTTTATGGTTTGCAAAGCACTTTACATGTGTTTATCTTCATAACAACATTGAGAGGTAGGTGCTAATATTATTCCCATTTTGTAGAAGAGAAAACCAAGACTGAAAAAAATCAAGTGACTTGCTCAAGGTCACGAAGGTAGGAAGTGTCTGAGGCAGGACTTAAATTCATCATGGAAGCATGGAATTTGAGAATTAGAAGGGACCTCTGCCTCTATCTGGTGCATCTTAGACCCATAAATCATTCTCACTATAACATACCCAACGAATGGTCATCCAGTCTCTACTGGAAACTCCCTACCACTTGAAGCAGTTCATTCCATTTGGGGCAGCTCTAATTATTAGCAGCTTTGTCCTGACATTAAATCTAAATGTGTCTCTTTGTCTAAATTTGCCTTCTATCTATTGCTCCTGGTTCTGTTCTCTGAGGTCAAGTAGAATGATTCCAATCAATACCTTTTCCACATGAAAGTATCTACTTGAAGACACTTTCCTCTCATCTCCAGGTTAAACAATAGATTCCCATGGGTCACAAACTCAAAGACTGTGTTAGCTGTCATCCTTTGGATTCTCTCCAATTTATCAATGTCCTTCTTTAGCATGTGCTCAGACCTGAACATAGTGGTCCCAGTGTGGTCTGTAGCCAGGTCTTCCTGACTCCAAGGCTATGCCTTCTTCTACTAACTCAGACCACATTTCATTAATTAGAGCTACACAACAATGGAAGTTGTAAGTATCAAATGAGATAATAATCATTGGTCAATTAGCATAAGCTAGATAACCAACTACCCAGGATTCCTTGCTTGGTAGAGGTTCAATGAGTTGGCCTCCAAGGGCCCTTTGCATACCAAGTGTCTCTGTTTCAATGTCATGATTATGCATGGGAATCAGTAGGAGGGATGCTCAGTATTAGTCAGACAAGTCCTGGAACAGGAAACGAAATGGAACACCTTAACCATCCACCTATCATTCCTCATCCTGGATGCGTGAACAACCTGTCTTCTCTTCCTATCATTCATTTCCCTAATGACCTGCTTGATACCTTTTCTTTGAAGTTCCTCATTAACAAGTATCAATTAATTAATCAATAAGCATAATTATATGTTAAAAAGATAATACATGAGAGGTAACATAGCACAGAGTACGGAGAGCTAGCCTCAAAGTAAGGAAGACCCCATACAAGTCCCACCCTGAGACATTATAGCTGGGTGATGTTGGGCAATCCCTCAGTGTTCCCAGACAACTCTTTAGGACTCTACGTTGCAGAGAAGCGCGTTGGTAGATGAAGTTTCTTCACTGGGAATCACCTATACTAGTGAAATCATGGGTCCAGCAGAACAACAACAAAAAAATAAATGAATAATCAATATCGGTGGGTCATTTCAGTCCTGTCCAACTCTTCATGATCCCACTTTGGGTTTTCTTGGCAGAAATACTGGAATGGTTTACCATTTCCTTCTCCAACTCATTTTAAGGATGAGGAAACTAGGGCAAACAGAGTTAAGTGACTTACCCAGGGTCACATGGCTAGTAAATGTCTGAGGTCACATTGGAACTCAGGGAGATGAGTCTTTCTGACTTCAGGCCAAAGGGTCTGTGTACTATGGTGCCACCTAGCTTCTTTAGCCATAATACCCAATCTACTATAATCCCATCTCTTCTGGTTTGCTCCTAGTCTGGGGCCAAATGAACAATTTTTAATCTCATCTCCCCTATGGCAACCCTTCAGGTTCTTAAAGAGATCTTTGATGTTTGAAAGTCCTAAATCAATGATCCTCTGCTCCCTCAGGTCCTTTCCATCTCTGAATTGACGTGACTCTGCTCTCTTTGATTATGACTGTGACTTAATCTAGGTTTTTTTTTTTCTCTTTTGCTCTTTTAATCACTAATTTTGGAATTTGGGGCTGTTGGATTTTTTAATTGCATGACAAGGAAGTATAAGATGCACGTACTCAAAGCACTATAGTGTTTAAAATAAGCTCATTATGGGATAGCGATTCCAAATTAGTCAAGGAGACATGCTCAGATTATTTCTAGGGCCGTTTTTCAAGTCCAGTTCATCTTTGCTGGCCCATGGAGAAAGTAAAGTTGTTCCTGGTTTAGCAGAGTCTCTTTGTTCTCAATAAAGAAACAAAAATGCCCTTGGGAAATGACAAAGAAAAGAATTTCTTCCCCACCAGCAAAAATGTATTCACAGCAGGGAAGACTGAGGCAGAGATCTGAAGGATTTTTCTAGTACCAAGCCACTAATGCAATGTGGGCAAGACAATGTCTCCCACAGAATATGCAGTCTTGGATCATTGGGCAGAAGGGAGGAGACACCAAAAATGTCATCCGCAGGGCTGGAATTTTGACCAAAAAGACAAAAATTTAAAAGTCACTGAAGAAAGATAAGGCAGGTTCCCGTTTCATTCCTTCCGCTCTTCTTCCCCCATGCTCCCAACCCTAGTTCCAGTCCTTTCTCCCACCTGATCCTCCCCCCATCTATCATTTTAATATAAAGATGCAAAGAGGCAATTGTCCTGCTAGCAAAGAAAAAGCTCCCTGCCCACTCTCTGACCAAGTCGTCAGTCCTTCCTTCCTCGCCCACAACACTTGCCTTGGATGGGGTTTTTCGGGCATGAAATGGGAAACACTGCCTGGCTTTGTTGCTCTTGACTCTCCTGCTGCTCTTTCATCACTCTCTTAAAGTGCCAGGCACATCAGCAGAGCCTATAAAATGCCTCATAAAGTTTACTATCTCCCTCTCCCCCCCACCCTAGCACATACATACACACATATACACATACACATGCCAATGGATGGCAGGGTCTCCTTCCCTTTCCCCAAAAACTGAATCTAAAGTCAGTCATGAAAAACAGCTAATGTGTTTCAAGAAGCTATTAGCCCCTTTTACCCAGGGCAGTCCTAATTTGTAAGACTATTGTGATAATTATACATGAATACAGCTGACATGCATCTCTGCAAAAATAGGTGAATACTGTGAATTTGTACCTGAGACCTATGGATAGCGAGATCTGAAACTCAATTTTCAGCCAAAAAGGAGAGGCCAGTGACTGTCTCTATGGAGTTTCCTATGTGCAGAAGTGTATGGAAACTCCCATACTTGAGTCTAGGATCAAGGATCTCTTGGGTGTGGGTACTCACTCCATTGGTTCAGAATGTGAATCCATCTTCTAATTCTGTGTGATTTCTATCTAAGTCCATAGATCAGCAGTTCTCAACCTGTAGGTCACGACCCCTTTGGGGGTTGAACGACCCTTTCACAGGAGTCACAGGGGTTGCCTAAGACCATTGGAAAACACATATTTCTGATGGTCTTAGGAATGGAGACACTGCTCCTCTATCCGTCTCCAGGTGGGTCCGTGCACATGCAGATACGTCCACATACAAGTATTAAAGGGTCGTGGCATTAGGAAGGTTGAGAACCACTGCCATAGATCCTCAACAGTGGGGCCACCCAATAGATTGATGACTTTCCTTGGAGTATTTCTTTTTACATTTCCGGAATCCCAGCACAACGTTCGAGCTGCCGATCCTGTATAAACCTCATATGGACGTAACTATGCATATGCTGCATGAAAGATTCCTAATTTTACACAAAATCCTATGACATTCTTTTAGATCAAAACTGAACCTAGAACCCCATTATAATGTGAACTTCTTGAGGACAGAGAGAGTTTTTGCCTTTCTTTGTATCCCTAGGCTTAGCAAAGTTCCAGGCACATCATAAGCATTTAGCAAACTCCGGTTGGTCAGTCCACATTCTCTAATCATCATTTCCTCAGTTATATTCTTTAAATCAGTTAAGCAGCTACTCATCAAGCATTTATTAAGGACTTACCATGTCCCAGGCATGGTGCTAAGGCCTGGGGACACAGAGAAAAGCAAAAAGTCCAACTCTTCAAGCAACTCACATTCTAATGGGGGAGACAATATACCAACCCCTCTGTGTGTACAAAATACATAAGAGGTAGATTGGAAAAATCTCAAAGGAAAGGCACTATGATTGAGAGAAACTGGAAAAGGCTTTCATGCAGAAAGTGAGATTTTAGTTAACCCTTAAAGGAAACCAGGAGACAGAGATGAGGAAGATGAGCATTCCAGGCATTTAGGGACAGTCAGTGAAAATGCTTGGAGTCAGTCAGGAGATGAGATGTTTTGTTCAGTCAGTAAGGAGACAGATCAGGAAGGGCTTTATAAATTTAAACCAAGTAGTTTAAGATGTCAAGAAGTCTTTGTGATAGTTGGCTGACCACCACAGGAAACATGGGAGTTGGCCTACCAGGATGACGATGTTCCAAATGGGACACTAAAGACGTTGGAGGCAGGGTGCCCTGAACACTGGGGGGCATAAGAACAAAGGAAGAATCCGCCCCAGAGAACAGCTAGTTCATTAGTTAGGATGGCAATGTTGAAGATGATGTCTTTTTAATAAAAAAAAGAGAAATGGCCATTTTCAAATACTTCTAAATGATGAGATGTACCTTATAAGATGCTCCAAGTTCGTCTGGCCACTTCTTCCTGGTTTATGCGCCTTAACTAACAATCGGTAACAACCATTTTCTTTTGCATTTCTGGATGAGTCCTGGTTTCCCTGATAAGAATCAAGGGAGATCTTATGAAATAGCTTTTCCCCTTTGATGAAACCTTTGAATATAGTTGGGCTAAGGAGAGTTTTTTAATTACAAGGAGAGTGGAGAACTTATTGGGCGGTTAAAAGAATGAAAGGGGATACCAGTTTGATCATTTTAGTCAAATCTGACTCTTTGTGACCCCATTTGGAGTTTTCTTGGCAAAGATACTGGAATGGTTTGCCATTTACCTCTCCAGTTCATTTACAGATGTGGAAGCTGAGGCAAACAGGGTTAAGTGACCTGCTCAGGGTCACACAGTCAGTCAGTATGTGAGGCTGGATTTGATCACCAAGATGAATCTTCCTGACTCCAGGTCCAGTACTCTATCCACTACACCACCTAATGTTCTAATGCCCTAACTCAGTGGATGAGGCTATGTAATGGCATGTTATAATGTGACAGCTGGTGTGTGGGCTAAGAACACTCTTAATGGTGCTGCAGAAACAATAATAACCCACATTCGGCTTGTTTCCCTGCTTTCTGCAACCAGTCACTCAATAAGCATTCATTAAATACCTACTATATGCCAAGCACGGTGCTAGGCATGCTAGGGATGCAAAGAAAGGCAAAAGACAGACCCTGCTCTCAAGGACCCCATATGCTAATGAAAAGCAGGCTGTCCATTAAGCAACTGGCAAATGTAGCTTATACTCTGGCCACCAGATAGCCCAGCCTTCAAGTCACTTGCCTAGTAGTCAAGCCAGAGGTTATTAGTGCTCATGCATTGGTTTTCCCAAAGAATGAAACATCTTCACTGCTCACAAGAGGGAGGCCAGTCTACAAACTCTTAAATTAGTATTTCCTTTTCCCTGGTCCCAGAGCTCACACACCTTGTGGCTCCATAGTACTTGCTCCAAGTTCAATCTTGATCTAAGAATATGAAACAGAATTTGTTCCCAAAATAGTGAAATAAGAAGTCTCCCCTCTTTTCTGTTCGGCCCCCAACTCACATTGGGGAAATCTAGTGTTCTCATCAATCAACTTAATTCATAAAACAGATCATCAATGTTTTATGATTTATTAAATACAGTAATGTATAAGAGCTTAGAACACAATATTAAACACAGGAAAGTAAAAGAGCTTAAAGGTGGGAAAATAAAAATTGTAAGGGGATAGAGATAAGACCTAGAAAAAGCTCAGGTGAGGATGCTGGCTCTGATATGCAGGTGCCTTTCTAATACTTCATATTTATTTTTACATATACTTTTCTCCCCCAATTGAATATAAGTTCACATCAAGTAGGAATTCTTTCATTCTTTGTCCCTGTGTCCCCAATGCCTTGAACAATGCCAGAAGTCTCTCCATGATCAAAGGATAATTGGAAGACCTGTAGGACATTTTGCCTAGGGTCTGTCTCACTTCCAGGAGAGAAAGAAGGAACCATTAGGAATATCCCATCACAATAACCTTTTCCTTCCATTCAGTCTTGTATTTTTCTAGTGTGGATTGTTAGGCTGATCTCCTAGATAACTGGATTTTGCAGAAGAGGTCATGATATGCCCTGGGGTCGGATGCAATTGACACAAATAGGAGCAAGGGGGAGGTCTCACAATCCAAACATAACAAGTATGTTTAATAAACATTTTGATGACAAAATGAAGGGTTTAGTCTACAGAAGTCAAGACACGGTGACAGTTCAGCCTCTGAAAATATTCAAAAGACCCCTGTGGAAGAAAGATTAGACTTATGTACTGTTTCAAAGTACACAATTTACAAGGAAGGAAATCTCAACCCTATATAAGAAATAATTTTTTTTTTTGCTTTTTGGAGGGGATAGGGGAGGGCAATTGGGGTTAAGTGACTTGCCCGAGGTCACATGGCTAGTAAATGTTAAGTGTCTGAAGCCAGATTTGAACTCAGGTCCTCCTGAATCCAGGAGCAGTGCGCTATTCACTGCACTACCTAGTCACCCCCAGAAATACATTTTTAACAAAAAAAAAATCCAAAAATGAAATGGACTGTATTGTATGCTTCCTTACATTGGAGATTTTGCATCAGATGGGTCAAAATCTTGTCATGGATTTTGTAGTGGGTAAGAGATTCATCTATGCTCAACTGAGGGGTAGCTAAGTGGTGCAGAGGATGGAGTACCATACCAGGTCTGGAGTCAGGAAGACACATCTTCCTGAATACAAATCTGTCCCCAGACACTAGCTGTGTGACCCTGAGCAAGTCACTTAACTCTGTTGGCCTCAGTTTCCTCACTTGTCAAATGAGCTGGAGAAGGAAATGGCAGACCCCTCCAGGGTCTTTGCCAAGAAAACCCCAAATGGAATCATGAAGAGTCAGACATGACTGAAAGATGACTCAACAACAGCAGCAAATGCCCAACTGGAAGGAACCTTAGAGGTTATTTAGTACAATGACTCATTTTAGGAAACCGAAGTCCAGAGAGGGGAGTAATTTGTTCAAGGTCAATCAATCAATTAGTGAGCATTTATTAAGCACCTACTGTGTGCCAGAAATTCTGCGAAGACACTGGGGGTACAACAACAAAAATGGAATGTAAGCCCCGAAGAAGCTTACATTTGGCCAGGTAAGACAACATATCCATGTATAAGAACATACAGAATAGATGCTGGGTCTAATAGGTATTAAGCGGCAGAACCAGAATTGGACTCCTTGACCTTTAAGGTCACTTCCAACTCTAGGTTGCACAATGGCTGGAGCACAGGACTTAGAATCAGGAATACTTCATTCCTAGCTGTGTAACTCTAGGCAAGTCAACCACAGTTTCCTTCTGATTGATCTCCTTCCCTCAAGTCTCTCCCCATTTCATTTTATCCTCCACTCAGATGTCAAACTGATCTTCCTAAAGCGCAGGTCTGACTATGTCACCCCATTGCCCCCACTCCAGTGGCTCCAGTGGCTTCCTATCACTTCTAGGATCAAGTATAAAATTTTCTGTTTGACTTTTAAATCATTCCATAACTCAGCACCTTCCTACCTTTCTAACCTTCTCACTCCTTATGTCCCTTCATATTTGCAATCCAACAACCTGGGGCTCCTTGGCATTCCTTACACGAAACACTTCCCCATCTCCCCCATGTCTGGGACTCTCCCCCTTTTATCTCTACTTCCGACTTCCCTTGGTTACTTTAAATCCCAGCTAAAGTCCTACTGTGTGCAAAAACCTTTTGATGATTGCCCCTTTGTGCTAGTGCTTACCTGCTGGGATTGACTGCACTTTATCCCATCTCTAGCTTGTTTGTTCATAATTGTTTGAATGTTTTCTCCCCAGATGGACTGTGGGCTCCTTGAGAACAAGGACTGGTTTTTGCCTTTCCTTGTATCCCCTGGCGCTTTCTAAATGTTCCTTTATGTGTCTGCTTTATAGGGTTTTTGTAAAGATTAAATAAGAGTAGATATGCAAAGGACTGTGCAAACCTTCAAGTCCTATTGCTATTGTTATGATGATTCTAAATAAGACTTAAGAAGGGATAGGAGCCCAAAGGCATCAAGCTATAAGTTATAGTCTTACACATTAGCTATGTCAAGCTCACCCACTTTTGGAAAGAGAAAAAACTAACTAAGTTATTGTTTTATCCGATCTTTAAGGAGCCCCCAGCCAACACTAGACAAAAATTCCAAGTGGGAATGGAGAGCTCGTATTACAAAGCTGCCCTGGTTGTCACCAGCTGCCCACTCATCTTGGACAAGCAAACCCTAGTCTAAGGCACATTGCCAAGAATGTTGGCCCTTTCATTCATTTCACCACCTCAGGACTTAGTAGGGGGTGCTATGCCTGGCATTCACCAGGAGGCAGCTCTGACTGGAAAGCATTGTTCCTGCAAGATTGCTACTGAACTCCAAAGTATACCCTGCTCCATGATCTTCAGCTCCTCAGTGTCCCTATGGGGGCACCTATCCCAGACTGATTGGCAGTACTCCACGCTGCTTACTTTCTCACGTCCCTATCTTCCCTCCACCCCTCAAGGAGGAGTAGGGCTCATCTGTGTGGTCATATTGGAAAAGCTCCTTCGAGTTTATATCTATCTCCTCCATAGTACCATAAATGCCCACATGGCACATGCTCTGGATTGCCAGGAGTCCCCACTAACGTCCCCTCTATCAAAGTAAACAGCTCATCATTTAGTAATAACTTATTAAGGATTTGTTTACAGATCACTTGTTTATTTGTTTATAAAGGTGAGAATGAGGTCTATAGAGAATAAATGTTGACTTCTGAGAAAAGGGGGAATCAGAAAAAGTCTGGAAGCATAAGGTACTACTAAGGAGATAATGTTGGAATAAAGTTCTAGATAGCCAAAGGTCAACCCACTGGAACAAGTATAAAAGGAGGTGGGGAGGAAAAAGGAAGGAGGGTTGCATTGAAGACAATCCTTAGTTCCTCTACCATTGTATTGACAGCCATCCCTGGATATCTTGATAGATAATTGACAGAGGAGAATGATTATCTTGGGCACCTCCTGAGGGACATCTACCAGCTCCTGAGGAGAGTAGGTGGGTACCTCTGATCCTTGACAAAGGGTACAAGACAGTGGCTTGATGATACTTAAAACAAGGTCTGTTGTCTTTCTTATCTACAAATGTAACCCTGCCATTAGTACCCCGGCATCCTCCTTCTCATCCTCTTGCTAATGTAGGCGCATCCATGATCTGAGACCCACTTTCTGGGTTGAAGCTAAAGAGGATTTCTTTATAATAATAGTCAATCAATAATCATAAACACAAACAAATAATGGTACAATAATGTCATGGAATACAATTGTGCAATAAAGAATGATAAAAGTGATGATTTCAGGAAAACCTAGGAAGAATTACATGAACTGATGCAGAGTGAAGTGAACAGAACCAAGAGAACAATTTATACAATAACAAGACTGTAAAAAACAAATAACTATAAAATACTTAAGAACTCTAATAAACACAATGACTGACTACAATTCCAGAGGAACATTGATGAATGCCACCCATTTCCTTACAAAGAGGAGGCAGAATGATATTTATATCTATATCTATATATGTATGTATATGTATATTTCTGGACACAGATAACTCAGACAAAATAAAACAAAAACAAAAAATTATTGTTTTGCTTGGAATATATACAGGTGTGTGTGTGTGTGTGTGTGTGTATATATATATATATATATATATATATATATATATATACACATTATATACACACACACACATACATAATGTATATTTGTTGCAAGGATTCTTTTTTCCAGTGAAGGTGTGGAAGGCAGGAAGGAGAGAAAGTGGGTTTTTGTTCATTGAAGAATATTTAATTTTTAAAAACCATAGTAATAAGCGACTGTTTGTCAAATGCCAGCTATTGCACTGTGCCAGGTCCTGTGGGTACCAAGATGGAAACAGAACAGTCCGTGCTCTCAAGGAGCTCTCATTCTTTTGGAGAAATGTATAAGTAAATATACGCTGCGTATACAGTGCGCACAAAATAATATCTGGTATAGGGGAGAGAGCACTAGCATCTTGGAAAGGCCTCACATGGAAGGAAGCATCTGATCTGAGCTAAGAATCTCAACCACGGGTGATCTGGGAGCGTATTTCAGGCATGGGGGGCAACCTGTGTAAATTCTTGGAGAGAGGAGAAGAAATGTTGCCCATAGAGATCAATAATGCATGAAGACAGTTATAGGATCATAGGCCTAAAGGTGGAAGAAATTTCTGAGGCCATCTTATCCAAACCCCTCGTGTTATAGATGAGGATACTGATGAAGATAATAGATATGGAGTGACTCACCCAAGGCTATATAGGGAATAAGTAGCACAACTGATATTTGAGTTAACTCAGAAATTTGTTTTGCTTTTCTCTCTCTCTCTCTCTCTCTGTATGTATGTATGTATGTATATATATATATATATATATATATATATACATATGTATGTATATATATACACATATATATATATACACATATAAATATATGTATACATGTATATATATGTATGTATTTGTTACGAGGGTTATTTTTTTAGTGAGCCAATACTGACTTTGACTCTAAAGCCAGCACCTTTCCATTGTATCATGCTAAGCTCAGAAAGGTAAATGGGGAACCAGAGGCTGAAGGGTCTTTGAATACATTCTGAATGACATAGGGGGTTCATATTTTATCCTCCAATATCCATTGGAGCTTTCCAAGCAGGTGAGTGACATAACATTGCCAACCGGAGGATGGGGGACCCCTGTATCTTTCAGTTAACCTTAAGGAAGATAGGGGAAGGAAAAAAATGACATACTCAGAGCTGGAGCTCAGTTCTCTTTTTCATCTTCAATTCACTTTTCCTGCTAAGCAGACATAAAAGGCTGCAGAGGATCCCACTCATCTGCCATTTTTAACTTCTCATCTACCTTCTCGTCCCTCTTCTCACTCTTTCCAAACTCAAAGTAACCGAAGTAGTGTTGTTTGGAGTTGGGGTTGAGCCCCGAGGAGAGTCGAAGAATGAGGCCAGAGCTGGGATAGACAAGGATTGGGAAGGCAGGAGAGGCAAATGTCTTCATTTCCTTTCCCCACTCCAAGATTTCACAAGGGGCTTTGCAAGATTTCTCTTAGATTTCTTATAATGCAATCAATCATAATTAATTTTAATTAACATATATTTATATGTAGATATGTAGATGATCTGAATACCATACAGCACTTTTGGAAGGCATGGGGGAGGTGTTATGAAATCAAACCATGATAGTGTGGAATGATTCCAAAAAGAGCTAGGAATCTGTTTTCCATATTTGCCACTTTTCTTGGAGAAAGCATAGAAAAAAATTGCTGGGAGCCAAACCCATTTGAATGAGCAGTGTCTGGAGGAGGAGGAAGGGAAGAGAGGAGCCTGGAAATGAAGTTACATGGAAATAACATTGGACTTGACCAGAAGATCTGAAAAATTATTGGAACTTATTAGCAATGTGTAGCCACGCAGGCTCTGGGAGTGAGTCTAGTCCTTTTGTGAGGAGCCAATTAAAATCCCCTTGAGAATGAGCAAATCATTTTCAGTCTTGGAAATCTACATATGGAGCATTAGCCTGGCCAAATTACCATAGGGAAAATCCCTAAATATTCTAGTAGTCACAACCCTGCAGTGGATCTTGACCTTACATCCACTTACCCTTCCTTGCCCATGGTGAGTCACTGTGGAGGGAAAAGAAAAGACTAACGCTACTCTTTCCATTTCTGTGCTTATGTTTGTTGAGCTCATCCAGTCTCACAGCTTCTACTATCTAGTTTTTGCTAATAAATCCCAAATCTATATCTCTAGCTTTGGCTTCTCTCCCCTGAAGTCTAATTTTCTATTTCCAATTACATACACGTTGCTTTCTATTGGATTTTCCTGTCCCTTCCACTCTGCCTTCTGGAACTCCAACTCTAAAAGTAATAAACCTCTTTTCCTTTTAGAGCTCTTTCCCTATTGTTCCTCTCATCTGGCATTTACTGAGAGCTGGCTCCCCCCACATAACACTGCATTTTAGGACACCTTCTGTAGAACTAGATGGACCTTCTCTCATGTCTCCTGACTCACTGGTCCCACTGGAGGAACTTGCAAAATCCTTGCTCTTATTGCTACATCCAGACTCAGTTTACTGACATCGCTTAGCAATCTCTTCTTTGAACTTCATTCTATCCAAATTTATTATCCAAACCATATCTAAGTGGTCATTATCTCTGGCCTCCAGGTCTTATACCTCCTTTCTCAATGACTTCAGTGCCTGGTTCAAGGTCTCCCTCTCCATCTGAAGCTCTTACCTTTACCCTTCAATACACACACACACACACACACACACACACACACACACACACACACACACACACACATTCTTTCAAATACCCCAAATCCAGGGTTCCTTAAATCTAATAACATCCTAGTAACTACACCCCAACTGAGCCTCAGTTACATAAAGGGCTAATCCATTGACAAATCTTGTTGTTTCTGCCTTTGCCATAACTCTCCACTCACATAGATGTCACCCTAGTTCAAGTCTTCATTACCTCTCCCATGGCCTCTTGCAATTGGACTACCCCATACTCCTCTAATTGGTCTCCTTGCTTCAGGTTTCTCCCTGCTCCAGTCTGTCCTCCACTTGGGTGCCAAAGTGAATTTTCTTTCTTTTTCTTTTTTTAAATAATATTTTATTTTCCCCCAATTATGTGTAAAGACAATTTTTAACACTCAATTGAAAATTTTTTTTAGTTCCAAGTTTTTTTGCTGCCTCATTCACGTCCCCCCCTGCCTGAGATGATAAGCAATTTGATATAGATTATACATGCTCAATCATGCAAGACATATTACCATATTAGTCATGTTGCGAAAGAAGACATAGATTCAAAGGAAAAAATAACCATGGAAAAAAAATAAGTGAAAAATAGTATGCTTCAGTCTGCTTTCAGAGTCCATCAGTTCTTTCTCTGGAGGTGGAGAGCATTTTTCGTCACGAGTCCTTTTGAATAGTTTGGATCTTTGTATTGCAGAGAATAGCTAAGTCATTCTCAGTTGATCATTGCTACAATATTAATGTAACTGTATACAGTGTTCTTGTTCTACTCACTTCACTTTGCATAGGTTCTGTTAAGTCTTTCCAGGTATTTCTGAAATCAGCCTGCTCATCATTTCTTATAGCACTGTAGTATTTCATTACAATCAGATATTGAATCTTGTTCAGCCGTTCTCCAATTGATGGGTAACCCCCTCAATTTCCAATTCTTTGCTACAACAAAAAAGTGAATTTTCTAAACCTTTGGTCTGACCATGTTTCCTTCCTCCCCTCCTCCCTGCTCAATATTTTCCAGTGACCCCTGTCACCTCCAGGATGAAATATACACTTCTCTGTTTGACTTGAAAGCCTGACTCCTTCCTCCTCTTTTCCCAGTCTTCTATATTATTCTCTACCAGGAATTCTGCAGTTCAACCAAATTCTCCTTTTTGTTCTTCCTTACCCATAATGCTTCATCTCCATTCTCCATGCTGTTCCCCTAGCTATGCACCAAGCATTCTTCCTGATTTTATCTGTGTATTGACCAAAGTTGCTTCCTCAAGTTGTCCATTAACTAATTGTCATTAAAAACCATTTTCAGACCTAAATGGTAAATGAGCACATGGGCCAAATGTGGGATATCTTCTTTGTTTTCATCATCCTCCACCATTTTGGAGTGAAGTAATGGAGACTGTGATAAAGATCCAATTAGTTAAGAATAAAAGGCTCGTCAGTCAGGAGGATCACCAAATATCTCCTGACCCAGAACCCCAAACCAGCCTTCCTATTGCCTCCACTCTCAGCTCCCTGAAGTCTAAAGGAAGAGAACGTTGTTTCTGAAGCCCAGCACAGATGTCACTCTGTTATCCTTATGTGGCCCTGGAAGATGGTAGCTCCAGTGAGCTGATACTTCCCTCTTCATAGCTTCCAAGTATCTCTTTTATTCCCCCAATTCCTTTTCTAAAAAAAAGTCATCTATCAAGGCAAAACCTTGCTATGCCTGTTACCACTCCCTGCTCCTTTGTCCCTCTATAGTTCAGCCTTCTCTCTCCAAGTTCTTATGTTCCTTTCCCCTATTTGACTATGCACTCTGGAACCTCCTTTCTATGATTAATAAATTTCGCTTCATTCCAGAGCTCTATCATACTTGCCATCTTTTTGTTTTGGACCTTTATTTTCACTTCTATAGAAACTTCCTCTACACCATTGGTCAGAACCTGCTCTGAAACCTGTAATTTGGGGACACTGAGAGATTACTTGACTTGTCCAGGTCACATAAGAAATGAGACTTGAACTCACTTCTTAATGACTCCAAGGCTATCTTTAGATGCACTATACTAAGCAGTCTTTTCTATTCACTTAGGACCAAGAAAATTTGGCTCCCTTTAGAGGACATGGCATCCCTGGCCATTGTCTCCAGTCATGGTGCTCTGAGTCTCACGTCTCCTGATACATACATACATACATACATGTGTATATGTGTGTGTATTTGTATATATAAGTATGTGTGTATGTGTGTGTGTGTGTGTGTGTGTGTGTGTGTGTGTGTGTGTGTGTGTGTATGCTGGAAGGAGTGGGAAATGCCTTCAGAGTCAGAATACTTAGATTCAAGGCCCATGTCAGACAATTATAATTATTATCTGAGTGACTTTGGCTAAGTCTTAGTCACTCTTTCCTTATCTGGAAAAATGGGGCTTTATAATAGCACTTGCATCATAGGATTGTTGTGAGGATCATATAAAGTATTTTGCACCCTTAAAGTCCTATATAAATGTTATTTATCAATCTATCATCATCATTGGGGGCAGAGCCAAGAGGGCAGCCTAGGAGCAGCAAGGTACGGCAGCTCCCACACAGCCACCTTAAAATACCCATAAAATATGACTCAAAAACAAATTTTAGGGTTCTAAAATGCACACAAATGCACTTCCAGCTGAAGGCATCTTGGCTCAAAGGGACCATCTCAGCGCTGAGAGCCGAAACCAGCCCAGCCTGAATCTGTGGCTTGGCCCCAGGGGTGGCCAGATGAGCTGAGCCGAGCTGCAGCTGGAGCTTCAGGAGAGTGGATCAGTGGCAGCTGTGGCAGGTTCCGGAATTATCAAGCCATAAGAAAAAAGGACTAAGTGAAAGGTCAGTGGAACTCAGCTAAAACTGGGGGAGAAAAGCAGATCCGGCCAAACTGCCTCCAGGGCAAGGAAGAGGCAGAAGCAGAGGCCCTGCAGCCACCTCCACATTGCTGCTTCAGAGCTCCTGGCCTGCAGACTGCAGGGAGGCCAAGCAATTGTCCAGAGGCCAAGTACTCCTGGATTGAGTGGCCTGGATCTGGATCGAGGTCTTGGGTGGTGGTCCTGGGGTGCGTTTTTAGTGAGCCAAAGCTGGTGGGGGCTTCAGCAGCCTCCTAAAAGCTCTGGCAGCTGGGAAAACCCCAGCAATTTGGGACAGAGCTTTCCCCTCTGGAAGCAGAGTTCCACAGAGCTAAAAAAAAATCATTGACTGGCCATCATGAGCAAGCAAAGGAAGCAAAGTAAGAACAGCAACCAAACTCTTTGGGGACAAGAAGGATCAAAGAGGGAATGGGAGGAAGACAACACAGTAAGAACTCCTGCACCAAAAGCTTCCAAGAAACATGAAGACTGCCTAAAAGATAGAGACCAGCTTAAGAAGGATTTTGAAAACCAAATGAGAGAAGTGGAGGAAAAATTGGGAAGAGAAATAAGAATGATGTAAGAAAATCATGAAAAGAGAGTCAACAACCTGACTGAAGAAATTAACACCTTAAAAAATAGATTAACTCAAATGGCAAAAGAGACCCAAAAAGCCAATGAGGAGAAGAATGCCTTAAAAAGTCGACTTTGCAGATG
>CM053584.1:374626683-374647030 GCA_028627135.1 Pseudochirops cupreus
AACTCAGGGCTAGAGTTAGAGTTTGGAATCCTGGCTCCATCTTGTATTAGCTCTGGAACTCAAGCAAGTCATTTAAACCCTTAACCCTTTAGTTTCCATTTTCCAATTTATAAAGTGAAGGTGTTGGACCATTCTAGTTCTAAATCTTAATTGAATTAAATTATCTGTTCATTCTTAGAGATTTACACCCATCCCCTCATTTTGCAGACGAGGAAACAAATCCAGAGACCTTAAGCCATCTGTCTGAGATCATCCAGGAAGCAAATGGCAGGACCAGCATTCTGTCCCAGATGTAACTCTTCATCCTGGATTCTTTCTACTGAACTACATGACCTTTCTGTGATGTGATTTCAAGCCTTAGAAGATGTGTGTATGTGTGTGTGTGTGTGTGTGTGTGTGTGTGTGTGTGTGTGTGTGTTTTAGACTAGATTCTTTTGAAATGATGCTGCCATAACCTGGAACCAAACAGCAGACACACAGGTATTACAAACATTTCCAAACAGTCAATCTGCCTACAAAGGCATGGCCACCTGCCCTCTGGCATTCTTGCTTAGCTCTTGAGAAAGCCAGGAACAACTTGAGGAAAACATGGTGTTGACCTCGTCGAGGCCTTTGAAAAATGCCAGCCTGATGCCTGAGCCTCAGGCTTGTTAGCTCTCACCCTGTGGCATTCTCTCCTTTGATTTCATTCATGTTACTGCTAATTTTTTTTTTCGCTGTCAGACAAAAGGTCATTTCCCCCCTCATCTCCCCATAAACAAGTGGCCTCAGGCTGAAAAACCTCATTGAGAGAGTGTGACCTTCAACATAAATTGACTACTCAGAAAGGTATGCTGGGGATTTTTAAATTTACCAAATCTTTATTAAATGCCTGCTAGGAGTAAGTGCTCCGTTCTAAGTACTAGAAGACAAAATGAAGGACTGGATATAGTTCCTGCCCTCATGGGTCTTATGGTCTTGTGGCAAAGACAAGACTTGGACCCAGACACTTATTATCTGTGTGATGACTGGCAAGTGGCTTAATAATCATTGTACTGTTGCTATCAGTTGGCAAACAAATCTTGAAGAGCAATAGAAATGTCAGCCATTATTACTTTTGGGTCAGAAGTAATTTTCTTCTATTCTTGTATATTTACCTTATAGAATGATCAGATTTCTTATGTCTCAGATTTATTTAACACTTTAATGTTCATATAATCTTCATACATATGACTTTGTTTGATCTATAAACTAACCTTTTTTGGAAATAATATTTTATATTTTTTTCAACTACCTGTAAAGATAGTTTTCAACATTCACTCTTACAAAATTTTGAGTTCCAAAATTTTCTCCCTCCCTCCTCCCCCACCCTCCTCACCAAGACAACAAACAATCTGACATAGGTTATACATACGCAATCATATTAAACATATTTTCACGTTACACATGTTGTAAAAGAAGAATCAGAACAAAAAAGAAAAACCATGACAAAGAAAAAACAAAAAAGTGAAAATAGTATGCTTTGATCTGCATCCGTGGTTCTTTCTTTGGACGTGAATAGCATTTTCCATTATGAGACTTTTGGAATCATCTTAGACCAGTGGTTCTCAACCTTCCTAATGCCTCGACCCTTTAATACCTTTCCTCATATTATGGTGACCCCCAACCATAAAATTATTTTCTTTGCTACTTCATAAGTGTAATTTCGCTACTGTTATGAATCATAATGTAAATATCTGATATGCAGGATGTATTTTCATTGTTACAAATTGAACATAACCCACAGGCTGAGAACTGCCGTCTTAGACCATTGTATCACTGAGAAGAGCTAAGTCTATCACAGCTGATCATCGCACAATGTTGCTGTTACTGTGTACAATGTTCTCCTGGTTCTGCTCACTTCACTCAGCATCAGTTCATGTAAGTCTTTCCAGGTTTTTCTTAAATCTGCCTGCACATCATTTCTTATAGCACAATAATATTCCTTTAAATTCATATATCAAATTGTTCAGCTTTAATTTGGCTAAAGTTGTTAATTATTTCAAATAGCTTTTTAGTTAATTCTCCAGGATTCTTTAAGTATACCGTCATATCATCTGCAAAGAATCATAGTTTTGTTCCCTCATTTTCTATTCTAATTCTTTCCATTTCTTTTTTTTCTCTTATTGCTTAAGTTAACATTTCTAGTATAGTATTGGATAATAGTGGAGATAATGGGTATCTTTGTTTCATCCCTGATCTTATTGGGAAGGCTTCTAGCTTATCCCCATGACATATAATGCTTACTGATGGTTTTAGATAGATATTACTTCTCATTTTAAGGAAAGTTCCATTTAGTCTTATGTTTTCTAGTATTTTTAATAGGAATGGGTACTGTATTTTGTCAAAAACTTTTTCTGTATTTATTGAGATAGTCATATGATTTCTGTTGATTTTGTTATTGATATGGTCGACTATGCTAATAGTTTTCCTAATATTGAACGAGACCCTGCAGTCCTGGTATAAATCTCATCTAGTCATAGTGTATTATGCTAGCAATAAATTGCTATAATTTCTTCACTAATATTTTATTTAAAATTTTTGCATCTATATTCATTAGGGAAATTGGTCTATAATTTTTTTTCTCTGTTTTGACTCTTCCTGGTTTAGGTATCAGCACCATATTTGTGTCAAAAAAAAAAGAACTGGGTAGGACTCCTTCTTCACCTCCTTTTCCAAATAGTTTATATAGTACCAGAATTAATTGTTCTTTAAATGTTTGGTAGAATTCACTTGTAAAACCCTCTCGCCCTAGGGACTTTTTTCTAAAGGAGTTGATTGATGGTTTCTTCAACTTCTTTTTCTAAAATGGTTTTATTTAAGCATTTTATTTCCTCTTCAGCTAATCTGGGAAATTTATAATTTTATAAATATTCATTCATTTCACTTAAATTGTCAAATATATTGGCATAAAGTTCAGAAAATACCTCCTAATTCTTGCTTTAATTTCTTCTTCTTTGGTGGTGAATTCACCCTTAAAACTACTTTGGCTGAAACCTATAAGTTTTGGTATGTTGTTTCATTATTGTTCTCTTTGATGAAATTATTGTTTCTATGATTGGTTGTTTTAACCACTCATTCTTTAAGATTACATTATTTAGTCTCCAATTAATTTTTAATCTTTCTTTCCATGACCCTTTATTACATGTAACTTTTATTGCACCATGATCTGAAAAGGATTCTGTCTTTCTGCATCTGAATGTGAGGTTTTTATGCCCTAATACATGGTCACTTTTTGTGTAGGTGCCATGTGCCACTGAGAAAAGGCATATTCCTTTCTACTCCCATTCAATTTTGCCCAGAGGTCTATCATATCTACCCTTCCTTCTATTGTACTCTCCTTTCCTTTTTCTTTCTCTTTTCTCCTTCTACTTCCCAAAAGGGTAAAATAGATTTCTATACCCAACTGAGCACTGAGACAAATCCAGTGAGAATAAGGTTCAGACAATGTTCATCCCTCCCTTCTTTCTGTCTACTGTTATAGATCTTTTGCACCTCTTCATGTGATGTAATTTACCCTATTCTGCTTTCCCCTTTCCTCTTCTCCCTGTACAATCTTTTTTTCACCCCTTAATTTTTTTATATCATCACATCAAAGTCAACTTATATCCACACCTTCTATGTCTACTCCTTCCAACTGCCCTAATAGGGATACAGTTCTCAAGAGTCACAAGTATCATCTTCCTTTATAGGGATGTAAACAGTTTAATCTTATTGAATAACATATTTGTTCATCTGTTTTCCTGTTTATCTTTTCCTGCTTCTCATAAATCTTGCATTTAAAGATCAAATTTTCTGTTCAGCTCTGGTTTTTTCATCAGGGAAATTTGAAAGTCACCTATTTCATTAAATATCTATCATTTACCCTGAAGACTATTTTCACTTTTGCTTGGTAGTTGATTCTTTGTTGTAATCCAAGTTCCTTTGCCTTCTGGAATGATATTACAAACCCTCTGATCCTTTAACGTAGTAGCTGGTAAGTCCTATGTAATCCTGACTGTGGTGCCTTGATATCTGAATTGTTTCTTTCTGGCTGTTTGCAGTATTTTCTCCTTGACCTGATAGCTCTGGGATTTGGGTATGATATTCATTGGAGTTTTTCATTTTGAGATCTCTTTCAGAAAGTGATTGGTGGATTCTTTCAATGACAATTTCACCCTGTGGTTTTAGGATATCATGGCAGTTTTCCTTGATGACTTCAAGAAACATACTGTCCATGTTGGCTTTGTTTGTTTTATCGTGGCTTTCAGTAGTCCAATAATTCTTAAATTATCTCTCCTGGATCTATTTTCCAGGTCAGTTGTTTTTCCAGTAAGGAATTTTACATTTTCTTCTACTTTTTGATTCTTTTGATTCTTGATGTCACATACAGTTGTTAGCTTCTACTTGCCTAATCCTAATTTTTAAGGAATTAGTTTCTTCAGTTAGCTTTTGTACCTCCTTTTCCATTTGGTCAATTTTACTTTTAAAGGAGTTATTCTCTTCAGTGGATTTTTTTGGCCAATACTATTTTTTAAGCACTCATACTCTTCAATTTTTGTGCTTCCTTTTCCAAGCTATTGACTTCTTTCATAATTCTCCTGCATAGTTCTCATTACCTTTCCCAACTTGTCTTCTACCTCTTTTACCTGATTTGTTAAAATCCTTTTTGAGTTCTTCCAAGAGGAATTTTTGGGCTTGAGACCAATTTATATTCCCTTTTGAAGCTTTGCAACAGGCATTTTGACATTGCTGTCCTCTTCTGAGTTTGTATTTGGCTCTTCCCTTTTGTCATAGTAGTTTATAATGGTCAAGACTCGTTTCTGGTTTTTGCTCATTTTTAAAAGCTGAACTCTGCTCATGATGTACAGGAGGCACTGTCCCAAGTTTCTTGCACTGGGAGCTAGGGGCCTGGTCACTGGTTTTCTGTACTGGTGCCTCTGGGGCTGGCAGCTTGCCCACTTCACTAGGAGGACCCAGCCTAGTCATGCCTATTGTGCACTGGGTTCTGGGGATGAATGGCTCACAGTTGACCTGCTGTGCCACTGGCCTGCTGAGCCAGGACCTCTGGAATTCTATGCTGTGGCTAAAAGCCTCCTGCTGGCTTGCCTGGACACTGCCTGCACTGGGCTGCAAGCCTCTTTTATCCAAGTGAGACAGACTTTTCCTGAAGTCCTTCTTGCTTGGGCTGGAAAATTATTTTATTCCTTTTCACTGTTTTTGTGGATTCTCTTGCTCCAGAATTCTTTTACAGGCTTGATTTGCCATTGCTTCCAAGGGAAAGTGGGTAGAGCTAAGGCAATTTCCTGGCTGCTCTCTACTATCTACAATAACTTTACGATGGTTATTATTACCATTATCCTGATGGAAGAATTGAGGCTTGCCTATTATCAGACAGCTAAAAAGTGTCTGTTTTATCTCTCTGCTTTTATCTCTAGCATTAAACAGATACATAAGGGAACAGAAAGGTGGTGCAGTGGATAGAGCACTAGCCCTGGAATCAGTAGTGCCTGAGCTCAAATTTAGCCAAATTTAGTAGTTGTGTGACCCTGGGCAAATCACTAAACTCTGTTTGCCTCAGTTTTCTCATTTATACAATGAGCCAGAGAAGGAAATGGCAGACAACTCCAGTATCTGCGCCAAGAAAATGGGGTCACAGAGAGTTGGACACGACTGAAATGTCTCAATAACAACAATAAAAGATAACAGAACAAAAAGACAGGCATTCTAGGCATAAGGAATGCTTTGATCAAAGGTGGAAAGTCTTAGGGTCATGCATACAAAGAGTGTTTGAGGTAGAATTCAAACCCAGGTCTTATTGACTCAAAGTCCAAAGCTCTCTCTACTAGGCAATACTGCCACTATTGTGGTATTTATGGGCAATCACACAAAGACTGTCTATCATACAGACTATCATATACAGTTGGATGGACAGACCACAGGGTTGACCCATCAGGATATATATCTTGGACAGACACTACAAATGGACCATGAGATGTCCTAGAATTGAAAAGGAGGTGGAGGAGGAGGAGAATGGTCTAGTCTGCCTTGGGGAAACTAGGCAGTTCTTTTAAATGATCCTCAAACTTCTCCCCAAACCTAAAGTCTGTCTTTTTAGCACCAACATTCTTTTAGGGATTCTGTATGGTTGTGAATTTGGAAAGAATGAAAGTTGAGGTTCTAACAATCCATCTACAAATATTTATTAAACTCTCCCTTCAATCAATCAACAAGTATTTATCAATTGCCATCAGGTACTGTGTGAGGTTCTGGTAATATAAAAACAAAAGAGAAACCATCACAATTCTCAAGGAGCCAGCACCTACTTAAATGTATGGCAGATAGTCGTGGTGGTGGTTGGTGGTGTTACGGGGGATGTAGCCAATGGAGATCCATGCATATGGCACACTAGGCCTGATGCCAGAATCCATGGAATGGACTGTGGAGCCAGGTTTTGGAAAAGTTTGATAAGATAATAGAAAGGTCTTGCTTCTTAATTTGGACTGGTTTTGGTCTTCTTCCTGCATAGTGAAGACTGTTGATTGACCACTGAGATAGAACTGTGGTACATTGAAAAGGCATTAACTAGTCAAAGAGGGTTGCTTACTTTTGACCTTCTTTCCTGAATCAATCTCCTCCCTTCCCTCCAATCTGGAGTCCATGCTGGAATTTGCAGCCAGACAATAGGATCAAAGTCCCAATCAGTCTTTCTACCCCAGCAGAGATCAAAAGCAGCCCATAAGGAGAAACTGATTTATTCACTGGCTAAGCCACGTTCTGAAGTGATCAGTTTGAACCCACTCTCCCCAGGGACCAAGGCAGTGGTATAGGGATAGTGTACCCTCAAGTGTTGTTGGGGGAAAAACATGTAACTTTTTTCTTGCTCTATCTTCATAGCAAATATTTCTTTGTACAAGATGTTGGGTGTTAATTGTTTATAGGAAAATAGAGCCTTAATCACTGTGAGGTGTTGAACACACTGAATTGGGGCTTAAGACAATAGTACTGGAGAAGATGTTCCTCCTCTGGGGTTCCTCCTCGGGGGCACATGCTCTGGGAGAGTGAGTCCAGAGTCTCCCTACCATTTACATACCACTCTAGGTCTTGCATATATTGATTCATTTGATTCTTACAACAACTTCTCCCCTACCAAGGTAGATGCCCCATTTTTCAAATGAGGAAACTGAAGTCAAGAAAGGTTAAGTGACTTGTCCACAGTCAGCTAGCAAACTGTCTGAGGCAGGATTTGAACTCAGGTCTTCCTGATTCCAGATCGAATGCATCACCTGGCTCTAATGCTAGAGATAAAACATGGCAGGTGTTTGAGAACTGCTCATTGACTGACTGATTGAAATCCCAGATACATAGTTATTAATGATCTCAGGCAGCAGCCGGTCTTTTATGAAGTGACAGCTTCTTTACAAGATCTCACTTTCCTGAACAGGCGACTTTTTTTTTTTTACCTGCAGCTTCACTGCCTGGGACAACAGCTGCTTTTTGATGGGGAACAACAGATGGGCCTGGCTCTGCTGGGCTGCCCTGGGTCTCAGTGCTCAGAGTATCTGCTGAAGGTGATTGATGAGGGAGGAATCTGCCAGCTTGTCCAAGTTGGAAGGGATGGAGTACTGGAGCCAAAGTCTCCCATTCTCCCTGAGGCTGTCCATACTGGCGGCGAGGGAAGCAGATTTTCCCATTTCTTAGCCAGAGAACATCTGTTCCACTTGGAGACTGAGCCCAGGCTCATGCAGAAACTCTCCACCTTGTTCAGTTTGTGTCTTGCAAGCATGCACAAAAACCAAATGCTCCAACTGGGGAGAACAAAGGAGGCACAGAGGGATTGTATTTTCCAGGGCTATCCATCACTCTACAGACATTCCCCCTTCTCCTCCCCCCCAAAGGTCCCTCCTATTCAAGGAGAAAACATTGGAGAGAACAGCCTTCCTTCCTTCTGTTACTGTGGCAAAAGAGCAGCATTCCAGACTCATCCATCACTAGAAGTCCTCATTCTATCAAATAATTACTTAGAACCCACAGCTTATTAATTTGACAGGAAGACCCATCTACACAGTTTGCTAAAAAGCTTAGATTGAATCAGAACCCCCACCCTGGGGCTTGCTCACACCACATTCTCTTCCCTCCTTGCTCCTCCAATATAGCTGATTTCCCCTGGAGCCCAGAAGAACAAGGAGCTGGGGTCTACATCTCTATCTAATGCATCAAGTCCCCTCATACGTGACCCAGAGACTGGACCTTGGGGGTCCAAAGGGCAATTTATCCAAGCTACAAACTTTGAGAAAGAACTCAGCCCCTTCCCATAACCTGTAAAGGTAGAGGAAAATTGGGACAATTCAAGAAAACCTCTCATGGTCTCCCATTTATACTCAGTCAAGTCTTACCTCAATCTTTAGTGCTGTCTTTGGCTAGACTACGGGAATTCGAATCTGAGTTGCCTATTTCTTAGGTAGCATTGATATGTAATTGACAACATATGATCTTTGCCCGGTAAGGCACTTAGATGTCTCAGATGAAGTGTTGGAATTAGAATCAGGAACACCTCATTTTAAATTTGGCTTCAGATATTCACTCATTATGTGAATCTTTTCAGCCTCAGTTTCTTTTTCTGTTAAATGATGATAAGGATAAGACTTTCCTTATAGGGCTGTTGGGAGGATCAAATACAATAATGTGAGAAAAACATTTTGCAAACCTCAAGGCACGACATAAATGCTAATTATTAGGATCTTAGATGAAGTTTATGATCTTTTTTATATGTTAAAGAATGTTTTAGGTCTGAAATAGTCTCACCTGGTGCTCGAAGGAGCTATAATAGGTGCAGCAGCCACAGCTGGGTAACCTAGCTGTCTCAGTAGATGGGCTACGTCAGGGTAGGTGAGTTAGGGGGATGCCTTCTACAAGCATGTGAAGACTTTCCTTGGAAGAATGGGTAGATAAGAACCATTTCTTCCAACAGTCATGAAGGGGACTGAAGCAGGCGCTGTGGAATGCTCAGAGCTTGGTCAGACATTGAAGACGCCAAGGTCATCCACTGCACCCTGGGCCATCACCAATCGCCCTGACCTCTGTCCTGCCACTGGACTTTGATGACTCAGAAAGAGAGTGAGGCTGGTGACTCGACACAACTCAGCCTCACTTAAATCCAATTCACATGCAACGCATCACTCCTGTGATATCACTGGCTCTCTTTTGGTCCGAACCTATGATTTCATCAGCAAAGAGAATTCCTGGCATGGAAAGTTCCTCTGATTTATGTAAATCCACCAATTAATAAGCTTTTATTAAGCCTCTACTTCTGGAGGTTGGGCAGTTTTTGTGCAATTTAAGAGTCTGAAAGAAAGCTATTGCATGCTAATAGAACGTAAACCCCTTGAGGGCAGAGACTGTATCACTGTAATAGTGGAAATTCCCAGCACCTAGAGCAGTACCTGGCATGTGTCTTTGTATGTTTGGTCTTTGGACAGGACCTGTGATTTCATGGACGTAGGAAGGTCCAAGAGGAGACTCCTCAACCATAGTAAGTGGGCACAGGCTTGGAAGTGTACTGTCTTAGAGCATTTCCTGGGGCACTGGGAGGTTAAAAGACTTGTCTAGAGTCATAATCCATTATGGGTTGGAGGAAGGATTGGAGCCCAGGCCTTCCTTGCTCCAAGGCTAGCACTCTATTCATTAAACCTTGCTCCTTTTTGTTGGACACCTAGAAGGCACTTAATATTAAACACTTGTTAATTAATTGGTCAGGTGGTTAGCTGCTTGCTTGGTTGATTGGTTAGAGAGTTACACACCTAAAGTCCCTAATATCCTGTAGCTGAATCAGCCTCTTAGGGGTCAAGGCTATAATATGGAAGACATATTATATGTAACAAATAATAATTGAGAGGTTAAATAAGTTTTTCAGAGTCACACAGGGGCAGGACTTGAACATAGGTCTTCCTGATGCTAAGGCTCATTCTCTATCCGCTAATACCACACTACCTCTCCAGGTGAATAATTAAATAATATCATTTGACAATAGCCATCCAAGAATCAAAATTGGAAAAGGTTTCCCAGAAAAAATGTCTTCCTTCACCTGAATTACCCTGATTGACTAATTACAGCTGGTAAGTATGGGTTTCTATATAATCGGTTGAGTGTCTTCTGGCCAGGCTGGTGAGAACAGTCTGTCTATTCTACTTTCCCCCTTGTCTCTTGGACAAGCCACATGAACTTCATTCCCACCTCAAGCCTCTGCTCATGCTGAAGCCTAAAATGTCATTCTTTCTCCTGCCAATCCTAACCCTACGGTGTCGACTCAGTGCAACTCAAGATCTTTTCTTTTGTGGTACAATGCAAGCCATCTCAACTTTGCCACTAACAAGTATAGTGGCCGTGGGCAAGTCACCTCGACCCCTCTAGGTTTCAGGCTCTTCATGAATAAAAAGGAGACTGGACTAGCTGATTTCTAAGGTATTTTTCCAAACTCTGAAATGATTACAGTGGAGAATATATACCAGAGATAAACCACAACGTCATAGAAGATTACCTGAAGGAATTAAGGAATATCTAATTTGAAGAAGAGAAGATTTAGTAGGCACATGAGAACTGTTTTAAAGTTTGCTATTTTCTTCTTGACCAAAGAGGGAAAAAACAACAGGTAGAAACTGCTAAGAGGTAAATTTGGGGTTGATATAAGGGAAAACTTACTAGCTTTTTTGGTTGTTCAGTCAATTTTAGTCATGTCTGACTGTGACCCTATTTGAAGTTTTCTTGGCAAAGATACTGGAGTGGTTTGTCATTTCCTTCTCCAGCTCATCTGACAGAAGAGAAAACTGAGGCAAACAGGGTTAAGTGACTTGGCCAGGGTCATACAGCTAATAAATGTCTGGGATCCAATTTGAATTCAGGTCTTCTTGACTCCATACCTGGCACTCTATCTATTGTGCCATCTAGTCCTACTAGCTCTTAATGCTATTAGAAAGTCGAATGGACCCACTTGGGAGGTAGTGGATTTACCCTCCTGGAAAGTCTTCCCTCAAAGGCTAGATGACCAATTGTTGAGTATGTTGGAGAGGGGATTACTGGTTAGACCAGAAAGCCTCCAAGGTCCCTTCCACCCCAAAAGCCTGGGATTCAGAATACACCTACTTCATCTAGCCCTCCTACCCTGATGGTGTTCACACTCCGATTTTCTTATTCATGTCTCTGACACTTCATTATATACCAGCTGGCACTTGGTTATACAAACACAGCTCAAATCAGGAAGCTTCAATCAACATCATTTGCCCATAATGTCATTAAGACATTACCACCGAACTGCCATAAGCCAGCCCCAACTCCACTCTAATATTATACTAATCACCTAAGCTCCTAATCCATTTCTTACGCCTCATTCTTCCATGGCTCATCATAGTGTTGGTCAATTAAAAAGCATCTATTAAGAATGTACAATGTGCCAGGAGCTGTGCTAGAGGCCCAAATGGCATTTAGTTCATTTCCTTTACCAGTGTCCATGACCAAGAGCTACACACACCTAAAATCACTAATATCCTGTAGCTGAGTCAGCCTCTTAGGGGTCAAGGCTATAATATGGAAGACACATTACATGTAACAAATAATATGTAATAATAATAAACAAATAATATGTGAGACACCAGCATTCTTCCTCTGTCTTCAGTCCTTAAATGCTGCTGGTAAGATGTCATCTAGCACCATATATAAGGGGAAACCATGAATAAATCCCAAGATATTCCTGGATACTGGACTCCATTGGTTTCCAATTGCTTCATGGAGAGATACACACAGGTCACTAAGTATTTACTGAAAACTTAGTAAACAAGGCTTATGGAAGATACAAGCAAACATGATCACGCCCTCATGATATGTATGATCTAACTAGGGAGACAAGACAGAGTATATGAGAGAAATCCAGGAATGTAAGTAAGTTAAGTAACAGAGAGATAGCCTCCCATTTATGAAGACAACCTAGGGGGACACATGAAAGCAAATAGTTGGAATAGTCCTTGCTCCAATCTCTCTGCAAATGCGGGTATCTGCAATTCATAAAACCTGAGTACTGATCCAGAGGGTAACCTTTTCATGCAAGGGTATATAGGTACCTTCTCTCAGGCAGAGTTCTAAATCTGATTTTTAAAAAATAAATAAACATTTATTTTCATACCTTCCTGTCTCTGTCCTCCCAATTGTCACAGCAAAAAACAATGAAATCCTTGTTATCAACATGGATAGTCAAGCAAAATAAATTCTCACACTGGCCGTGTCAAAAAACGTGTCTCCTTCTGCATGTTTAGGCTACCACCTCTGCATTAGGAGATGGGTAGTACGCTTCACTACTGGTCCTCTAGAAATGTGGTTATTGATACATTGCTGAGAATTTTCAGTCTTTCACAATTGTTCATCTTTACAATGTTGTCTTTATAGCTAAAATTGTCCTCCTGGTTCTGCCCGCATCCCTCTGCATTATAAAAGTCTTTCCAGATTTCTCTGAAACCATCCGCTTTCATCAGGTACAGAGAAAAGACTTTCCCACAGGGGGTCCATGGAAAGTTCTCTGCCATACACTAATAGGTTGGGAGCAAGGGGTAGTGAACAGACCATGGAATCTAGGGACAGAGGACTTGAGCTCAAATGTTGCCTCAGAAGCTTCATACCTGTGTGATCTCAGTCAAGCCACTTCATCATCTTGGACCTCTGTAAAAAGAGGTTGGATCAGATGACCTTGGAGGTCCCTTGAAACTTGATTTCCAAACATGGAACCCCTGCTTATGCTCCATTGGCAGAATCCTGACCTCCTCCTATCCTGCTCCCACTGCAGCTGGTCCCTTACTTCCAGAGAAGTCCTGCTGCCTATACCCAAGATCATGGATCCCTTGTATCTTGGACTGTGTTCTGTCTTAGAAATAAAGCAACGAATGGTGGCTGGGCACTGCTGAAATACTACTGATGTGTTAGCAGCAGGGGTGGAATTGGAGCTAGAAGGCAGCACAAAGGTTATTTCATCCTGGCTTCAAACATTTTTCTACTCTTCTTATGTATTACTCCCCTTTATGCATGCTATGGCTTAGGCAAACTGGCCATGCTACACAATGGCTCATCTCCCGCCTCTGTACCTTTGCTCAGGCCATCTCCCACATCTGGACTTGATTCTCTTTTCCACTTTCCTGGTTTTCTTTAAAACTGACCAAATGCCACCTTCTACATGAGAAATTTTTTTTCCTTCACTAAGGTACCAGTGCATCCCCAATTGACTTTATCTTGTATATATTATATAAATTTACAAAAGATGCAGCAGGGCATATTATCTTAAGAGCTGGCTTCAGAGCCAAGAAGACCTGACACATGTTGGTTGTGGGACCCTGGGCAAATCTTACCCTTGGATTGCTCTAGGACAGGGCATCTTAAACTTTGGCCACTCAAAGCCCCTTCAGCCCATCTTTTTTTTTTTTTTTTTTTTTTGCTTTTTGGAGGAGGGAAGGTAGGGCAATTGGAGTTAAGTGACTTGCTCAAGGTCATATGGCGTGTGTGTGTGTGTGTGTGTGTGTGTGTGTGTGTGTGTGTGTGTGTGTGAAGTGTCTGAGGTTGGATTTGAACTCAGGTCCTCCTTGACTCCCGCGCCAGTGTTCTATTCACTGTACCACCTAGCTGCCCCTGCCCCTTCAGGACTTCTTAAACTGTGGGTTGGGATGTGCTGGGTAAGTCTGGGCAACTCTTTAAGGCTTTAAGTGGCAAAAAAAAAAATGCTGACTTTTGTCAGTAAAGGTCGTTTCTTCACCTAGAAGTTTCCTATATCAGTGAAGTCACAGGTCCAGTTCCTATCCACCAAATCTGCATTTTGTATATATTTACATGTGCATTATATTCCCTTGAGACAATGCAAGCTTCCTAAGCATAGGAACTACTCCACTATTGTCCTTGTAAGCCCAGTAGCAATCACAGTACCTGGCGCATAGTAGGTGCTTAAAATAAATGCTTGCTGCCTGACTGATAGACCTATTCCAACCCTTTCATTTTATAGGGGCCCCCAAAAGGTTATGTTAGAGATACAGCCTGTTGTAATGGGGAGTGTTGGATGCAGAGCCATGAAGACTTGGGTTTGAATCCTGCCTGTGACAGTTAGGAGCTGAGCGACCTTGGGCAGAGTTATTTAATCTCTGGAGCCTCTATTTCCTCATCTGTAAAATAAATACAATAAAAGCACCTGATTCTTGGGTCAGAGGAGACACTGCAGTTAAAATATTGCAAACCTTAGAGTGTTCTGTAAGTGTAAGCTGTTATTATTAATATTAATGTAATGTAACTGTTAATGATAATAATAGCAATAAAATGATTTGCCCAATCATCCAGTGGCAGAGTCAAACACCATCTATTCTGGGTTAAATAGGCATTTGTTGGCAGAACTGCTCATTTGCCGAGTGGCCAAGTATGATATTGTTTCTATTAGAAATGTGTCCTCAGTTCCAAGCTACCAATTTATAGATGAATTCTGAGTGGCTGGGATTCAAGGGCCATTCTCTCCTTCTCCTTGCCTCCCTCCCTGCTCCACCCACCAAACAGCTAGGTGGCACAGTGGATGTGGAGTCAGGAAGCCTTGAGTTCAAATGCTGCCTTAGAATCTTGTTGGTTGTGTGACCCTAGGAAAGTCATTTAACCTAAATTTGCCTCAGTTGCCTCATCTGTAAAATGATGCTTATGTTATAAAAGTACCTACCTCCCAGGATTGTTGTGAGGATCAAAGGACATGATGTTTGTGAACTGCTCTGCAAACCTTAAGGCACCATATAAATGCTAATTATTATAGCTCTTAGAACCTTTTCTAAAAGTGTACCATTTGGTTCAGTGGACAGGTAGCTCTTGAGTTGGAGACACTGAGCTCAGATGAGACCTTGAACAAGTTAGGTCCCTTTTGTGGATCTGAATGTTCACCTCTATTAAATGAGGGAGTTGGACCAGATGGCCTCAGAGCTGTGGTCATTATCACCCTGAAAGAAAGATCAGAAGGGAGCAAACTGAGCCTGGGTTTGGGACATGGGTGGAGTTGGGGAACCCCCCCTTCCCCTTTGGATCAACTAGAGTCATGGCGGCCACCAGGGGGCAGCAGAAACCTAGAGGAGAGTCACCAACTCCAGTGAAGAAGACATTCCCCTAAGGGGGTTCTGCAGATGTTGGGGCTTGGGGGAGTGCGAAAGAAGAGATTGGGGGCTGATTTACTGTGTGTAACAAGGAGTGGGCAGAGGCATCCATCCTAGATTTAAGAGGACAGGAATGGGTAGATAGAGTCAGGAAATAAAATATAAAGAAGAGAGTGTTGTATAGAGGGGAAAAGCCATGATTCTGGAGACAGAGAACCTGAGTTAAGTGAACCCACGTGGGAGTTCCTTATGCCAATGAAACCAGAGATTTCCCCCCACTCCTGTCCCTCCTATATGTATGTATGTGTATCATATATGTATATATATATATACACACATATATACATATACATATACATATATACGTATATATGTGTATATATACACATATATATGTATGTAATTTTATATATTTATATCTGTAAAATTTTATTATTGTCCCCTCTCCTCCTTTTTATGAATGAGGAAATGGAGGTTAAGTGACTTGCCCAGCGTCATACAACTAATAATTGTCAGATAACCAAGGTTTCTCCAAATCCCAACTTCAGCATATTATACGTTACACAATGTTGCTATTTTAAAAAATAGCATAAATGCAAGTATAATTCCCTTCAGATGACAAAGCTAGACAGTTTTCTAGCTTCCCTGGAGTTAATAATAGTAATAAGTTTATTTATACAGCTTTTTGTGGTTTGCATAGTAATTTACACACATTATCTCATTTGATTCTTACTCTAGGAAGTAAGTGCTATACCCGCTGTTATCCCCTTTATACAGAGAAGAGAACCGAGACACAGAGAGGTTAAGTAACTTGCCCAGGGCCACACAGCTAGTGAGTATCTAAGGCAGGATTCAAACTCAGATCTTCTAGACCCCAAGTCCAGAGCTCTGTCCATGCACTATCTACTTAAATGTTCATGGTATGACTCCATTTATTGTTTCTGGACTGGAATCCCAAAATATCAAACACACCCTGTTCCATATGCTTGATATAAAACAAAAAGAAAAAGCAAACACACTTCAAACCCAAAGAAAAGTCATTTTTGGAGTTTCCCCTGTTTTTTTATTACCCACAGTTCTGCTCAGCATATTTATTACTCCACATGGTTTGGTCCTGGGAGGAGCCCAGGCTGGGATAGAGCAGACACGGGAGGTGAGGGAGGGAAAAGAATCTAGGATGGGACCAAAGTTACAAATCCTGGATGGCTGCAGGATGGTGGTATCTCTGATGGAAACAAGGAACTTTTGAGAAAGATGAGTTGAATTTGATTTGAGTTTCAGATTTTGTTGGAACTACCAAGCCCAAAACCCCCTGGGCAATTATGACTGCATATGGACATTGGGGAGTCATCACAGTAAAGATGGAACTATGGAGCCAAGTGCCTCAGTGCTACTATTCCATAGGCTTGACTTCCAACAGCAAAACTAAGAGTTTCTCTTGTTGTTCAGTCATTTTTAATCATATCTGACTCTTTGTTACCCCTTTGGGGGATTTCTTGGTAGAGATCCTGGAGCAGTTTGCCATTTCCTTCTCCAGCTCATCTTACAGATGAGGAAACCGAGGCAAACAGGGTGAAGTGACTTGCCCAGGGTCACACAGCTAGAAGCCAGATTTGGACTCAGGTCCTCCTAACTCCAAGCCTATTGTTCTATCCAGTGCACCAAACTGCCCTTTAAAAATTAAGGACATAATATAAACATAAAAAGTCCATTTGTCCAGTCTTCAGACTGGGTATTTTCTGTCCAGGGCTGAGAACAGGATCACCTATTCAGAGCTAGAAGGAACCATTAGAGATCCATTAAGTAATCATTCAATCAAGACATACTTATCAATTACCTGCTACATGTCAAGTACTGTGCTAGGCACGGAGGATTCGAGCACAAAGAAGGAACAATGTCTACTCATGAGTTTTGATTCTAATGGGGAAGATAACAAGTAAGCATTTTAAAAAACACGGCATATATAAGAAGTGCCAAAATACACAGATAAGTAGTTAAATATAAGGGACTTCAGAAAGGAGGGATGAGAAAAGTCTTCATGCAGAAGATGGTACAATTTAAAGGCAGATGAAAGCTCAAGGAGGAGGAGGTGAGAAGGAGAGAGTGCATTCCAGGCATGGGGATGCCAGGGCAAAGTCCAAGTCCCTCACTTCAGGGATAGAGAACTGAAAGCTAGAGAAAGGAAGGGACTTTTTCAAGGTCACACTCCCTTAATCAATCAATCAATTAATCAACACTTATTAAGCTCCTACTGTGTTCCAGACACACTCTCTCTTTCTGAAGAGTTCCCGACATGAGAACTCCGCAGCTTCCTCAAGTAGCCAATGCCAATGTTTGATATCCCACTGATGGAGAAATTCTTTCTGTAGCTGGTGGTAAGATCACTTCCTCCTCTTATTTTCTTGAATTAGGAGAAAGCTAAGGGCATAAGCATATGTATGAGTTAAGAATTGCCAACAGGAGTAGCCTTCACCCAGGATGGGGCTGATAATTAGCAGCTCAGAAACTCATCTGATCTAGATTTAGAGCTTAAGGACTTCTAATTCTACTCCATTTCACAGATGAAAAAAAAAATTCTACGAGATTGTTAGCCCAGAGTAACTTAAATAATCAATAGCTTCAGCACCTACCTCCTCCCCTCTGGATTCCCTATCACTACTGAGAGCACGAGCCACCCAGGCTTGTATCCAAGGCGCCATCTACCCGTTGCTCTCACTCACTTTGCCCATCCAATCTGGTGTCTTTCCATTTCTACTTTTACAGCATCTTCTACAAGTAACTCACAACCTCCAAACTAAGGCTCTTGTCGACTCTCATGTGGCCTGTTAATTGGTCTCTCTGCCTCAAATTTTTTCTTACTCCAATCCATCCCCTTTACTCAACTGCTGAAGTGACCATGTCACTCTCCTCTCCCTCAATAGACTCTTGCAACTCCCTATTACCTAGAACATCAAACATAAGGCCCTCTGGCATTTAAAGCATTTATAACCCACCCCCTTCCTACTTTCTAGTCTTCTGACTCTCTGATACTCACTCTGTCAGCCAGCTACTGGCTATTTGACTGTTCTTCATACATAACATACCATCTCCTGCTGTCCCTCAAGCCCAGAATGCCTGACCACCTTCAAGCCTCAGCTCAAGGCCTCTTCTGCAAGAGGGCTTTCTTGTGCCTTTCCCACAGGACTTTTATTTTTCGTCCCTGTATCCTCACCCTTGACATTGTAGGTGATTAATAAATGCTGGTTGCTTGTCATGGGTAACACAATTTCTGATTCCATGTGATAAAATTTCCCCAAATGGATCTGACCCTCTTGAACCTTGGGAGTCTTGAACACAAGCCTTGCCCTTAGCCTGTCTGAAACATCTACATCAAATAAGACATTTGTAAAGCACTCAGTAGTGCCTGGTATATAGGAGGTGCTTAATAAATGCTTATTCTCTCCTCACCATACCACCCCCAGATTAATTTAAATCCCCTTTCTCCTATTCTATCCATCACCATCATGGAAACTTCCTGGGCCCTCTCAGTACTTCCTACCCTACCCCTCCAGCCCCCTTTTCAAGCCCTTTGTCCAATGGGAAGGCCGTGACCCAGCCATCTCTTTCTTTTCACTGTACGACCTTCCTGAACCATAAGCTCATTTCCCATAGCCATCTTTTCTCTCACTTGGATTCCAGGCTTGGGATTGCTGTGGCTGCTGCAAGCTTTGCTGAGTGCCAGGCCCACGAGGCTGGCTGGGGGTCCTGGAGGCAGCTGGCAGACCATTTGTCAGCCTTGTCTTCTCAGGGAGAGCGAGCAGACATCCATCTCCCTCTGCTTACTCAGTAACCAGATGCCAAGGATTCAGGCAAATGCTGGAAATGAGAACTAGGTTGGCCCGATGGGATGGGTGTGAAGCTCAGACAAGATGGAAACCAGTGATGTGTGAGAATCGGGCAGAGCTGGATTCAAATAACGCCTGATATGCTGTGTGAACTGGGGATGTCACTGTACTTTCCTGAGCCTGAGTCTCTTGAGCTGTAAGTTAAGTAAACTGGACTGGATGGCCTAAGGCCCTTTCTGGTTCTAAATCTATGTTCCAATAGTAAACCCTGAAAGCAAGGGTCCCACATGCACTGTGGCAGAGTTAATAACTCCTTAGCATCTTCTTCCTTTGGGTTTTCATGGCTATGGTTCAGTCCCTTCATCATGTCTGACTCCTTGAGACCCCATTTGGAGTTTTCTTGACAGAGATACTACAGTGGTTTCCCATTTCCTTCTCCAGTTCATTTGACAGATAAGGAAACTGAGGCAAACAGGGTGAAGTGACTTGCTCAAGGTCATACAGCTAGCAAGTGTCTGAGCCCAGATTCAAGCTCAGGAAGATGAGTCTCTTCCCAACTCCAGGTCTGACTCTGGCACTAGGGCACCACCTAGCCATCCTTTCATGGTTGAGTTTCTACTTTGTTTCATAGAGAATGGACAGATGCATGGTGGGCATCTTCATTGGCTATCCCCTCTGCCTTGAATACTCACCCTCCCTCCTCATCTCCGCCTCCTGGCTTCCTCCAAGTCCTAGCTAAAATTTTACCTCCCTCATTGTCCTTAATTCCAATTCCTTCCCTTTGTCGATCATCTCCAATTTATGTCTGTGCATACATGCTGTCTCTTCCATTAGACTATGAGCTCCCTGAGAGCAGGGATTGGTTTTTTTTTTTTTTGCCTTTCTTTATATCCTCAGAATTTAGCACAGTGCCCGGCACACTGTGGGTGCTTAATGGATGGACTGTGGCATATCCCCCGTGAAGACTTGTTCACAAGAAGTGGGGTGAGGAATTTCATATTCTGAAGTGGAAGTGGACTGGTGATAAGGTGAGATACAAGCCCGCAAATGGCACCCATCCAATGTAATATCCCTGGAGGAGACAGCATGGTACAGTAGAAAGAGCCTTGGGATCTGGGTCCGTATCTACGTGCATTCATGGGCAAATCCCTTAACCCCTTTGGAACTCAGTTTCCTCATCTGTAAAATGAAAGTGGTTGCACTAGGCAGCCTCTAAGGCCCCTTCCAGCTAAGGAAGGCCTCTATCTTTTGGGGATCTTTTTCAGGAGGTGATCGGTGAATTCTTTCAAGTTCTATTTTGGTCTCTGGTTCTAGAACATCCAGGCAATTCTTCCTAAGAATTTCTTGGAAGATGCTTTCTAAGTTCTGTTTTTGATCATGGCTTTC
>CM053584.1:374647530-374703246 GCA_028627135.1 Pseudochirops cupreus
AAATATATATATACAATTATTATTATTATTATTATTATTAACTACATCCAACTGGGAATTAAGATACACAGGCACTGTGGTAGGGAGATCCATCCTGCCCTACCGGAAAGTCAGAGGGGTGATGGGGGAGGACATAGGAGAGAGCAGATTGGGGGAGGGGTTATACAGTGGGATGGCTGTTTTGGGGTCGTGGGTAGGGGAAAGATGGGGAGAAAATTTGTAACTCAAAATCTTGTGGAAATGAATGATGTAAACTAAAATAAATGAAAAGTTAAACTTGAAAAAAAAAACATCATCATCATCACCCCCACCATCGTCACATGACTATTATCTTTTCTGAGCTTGTTTCCTCCTTTTTAAAGTGATGAGGATAGAACAGATGGTCTCTAAGATAGATCACTTCCAGTTCTAAATCTTAGGGACCTTGAATAAGTGGTTACTTAAGTTCCTAAGTATCTATCTCCTGAGACTTTAGTAAAATAAAAGGGGCAAGGATATGATTTCTGAGGTCCCTAGACTTATTATCCCTACATTACCCAAGTGTCTCCCATTCCCTCCGCCAAAACACTGGACATTCTCAAAACACGGAGGCCAAAAGTAGGAAGCAACCATATACTCACAAAGATCCTTGATGTACAACAACTTTCCCACTTACCAGTTGCCATAGCCATGTCTGACACACATTGGATCTCTCACCTTCCAACCCATACTCTCCTGAGGGAACAGAAAACCCATGCTACGCTACTGGGAAGAGGGAGCATTTTTTGAGCAGGGAGATTCAAAAGCAGGCCTACATGTGTGCCACACTGTGATTGTCCTCAAGTTTCTACCACTCCTTCCATGAAAACTGCTTGTATTTGTCGGAAAATTCATCCCAGGTTCGTGGAAGGAATGTTTTATTGTTACTATTCATTTCTTTACTATGCCGTCTGAATAAATACCATTTCATCAAACTAACTGTGTCTGCTGGCTGATTGTCAAGGGAAACTCAATGGTGTGGGCTTGTGAGCTATAGTTTTAGGAGTCCAGGTCCACAGGGTGCCCTAGAACCTGGAAGAACAGCAGCCTTCTCCTGGGGAGGTAACCCAGAAGGGTCCTACACTTAAAATATGTGAGTGTTAAGAGGTGGTAGGGGGTCTGGGATAAAGTGTGTTAAACACACTATTTCTAGCTCCTCAGTAACACGAACAAGCCTGCAAACAGTATTTTTGCACATGTGAGGGTTTTTTTTCCTGTTGTTGATAGCGTCCTCGGAGTACAAACCCAAAGATAAGATCTCTGGGAATAGCTTACTGACTTTTCTCATGTAATTGCAAATTGTTTTCCAGAATAATTGCACCACTTCCCAGCTCTACCATAAGTGAATTCACCTGCCCATCTTTTACTAGCCCCTCCAACAATGAGCTTGTCCGTCTTTCGCCATCTCTGTTACTCTGATCACTCTCTTTGCTCTTTACTCTTTTTCTTTTAAATTATTAAAAAAATTATGAACATAAACAATCATCTCTCCATAGACAAAAGGTGACCAGGGCTGCTCTCATCATGAATCCTGTCCCCAAAACATTTCCTGTGCTCCAGTACACTTATCCCATGGGGTAGCCTTTGTGGCCGGCTGTGCACTCAGTCATATTATGCCCTTCCCTCCCCCTATTAAGTATTGCCAGAATAATCAGGCTAATAATGCTGTCACTGACATAGCATGTTATTTCCCAGCCAGCAGGTATATGAGACGTGCTAGAATCAGGCCGCCTAGTAAACGGGTGGGCTTATCTTCTCCCACACATGCCTTTTAAATAAAAGCATCAAAAAAATCATCCAGTCCCATAGACAGAACAGCTGTTAGCAAAGCCTTGGACAACTGTGTGCAACAGATAATAGTAGAGGATTTCCAGCCCATCCATCTGTAGGGACGAGAATAAAGGGAAGGGGTAGGCGAGTGGTGTTCTAGATCAGCAAAGTGCCCAGAGAAACAGAATAAGCTCCCTCCAAAATAGTGGGTTCCATTTTAGTGGAAATCTTCAGGCCAAGGCATGCTCTAGGCCAACAATTCTTAATCATTTTTTTATGTGTCCCCTTTGGAAGTCTGGGGAAACCTATGTGCTTCTCAGAAGAATGTCTTTAATTAGTCAATTTAATTAGTTAATTAGTGATTAATTTAATAAGATGAAATATATAGGATTACAAAGCAAATCAATTATATTGAAATATAGTTGCCAAAATATTTTTAAAATGCCTTCAGGGACCCTGAACCTTTATCCAGAAAGAGTTTTCAGTCAGGTACAAGCTGGGGTAGATGGTTTCTTAGGTCCATTCCAACTCTAAGATTCAGTAATTTTACAATTTTATGATGGATATGTGAGTAGAATTATTGATTTTTATGATTTTTAAAGTTAAATTTTCTTTGTAAATTATTTAATTTAGATTATTTTAATTAAAATTTAAAATTATTATTATATTTAATATTGAATTTAAAATAAAATTTTCAATTTTTATCCTTTACATAATGGATAGAGAGCTAGCCCTGGAGTTGGGAAAACCTGAGTTCAAGTCCTGCCTCTGACACATACAGACTACATGACCCTGGGTAGTCACTGAACCTCTGCTCTAGAAAACTTTCTGAGACAGTAATATACAGAGATTATGCAGAAATGTATTTGGTTGTGATAGTTTCCTTAACTAGGAATTTCCTATATCAGTGAAATAATGTTTCTAATGCATATCATCAATCCACATATTCACATGCAAGCATGTTACATGTATATATGCACATACATATGTGTGCATGCATGCAAACAGACACAAAAAGTTTCAGAGAAGATCACAACTGCATGGGTGAAGGAGGTCCCTTCATCTGGGAGTCCCACACACCACTGCAATCCTAAATGCAATCCCTCCCCTCGTTCCTTTTTTCTATGAACATAAACATGAAAAAAACCAACTCCAATTCACAAAATAGAACAACAAAACAGACTGTATGAGAAAGCACGAATTTCAGTCATGTACAGTTTGCTTTTAAAAATGTATATTCATTTTAACCAGACAGCAACAAAATTGCCCTGTTCGTGCCCACTGCAGGATTTATTTTTGTTTTCTTCTGTGTGCCTTAAAAATATTTTATCGATGTTCTTTTCTTTCTTTTTTTGTTGCCTTTCTACAGATCGTATAGGTTTTTAAAGCTGGAATCAAATACAATTCCTTCATTTTATAAACCAAGAAATCAACGACAAGTTGCATGAGTTTTGCCAAGATCCCATGACTTGTAAAGGGCAGACCCAGGATCAGAACCCAGATTTTCTGTCTCTCTGTGTCCAATACTCTTTCCTAAACAATGCGGTCAGCATCTCTAGGTTTTTTTCCCCCCAAAATCCCTATTGTTTGTAAGATATGTGCTAAAGATAGAAACATTTCTGGGGCTCTTTCTTCAATGAAATGATTAGTGACTGGCAGCTTGTCATGGCTGGGATATTGTCTTGGGCTTGCATCTGACTGGACTCAGTATAGTTTCCTGGGAAGGAGCCCTCAAGGATTTTTTAAAAGATGGGAATCTGTTTTAAGGGATCATCATGTCATGTGCATGTATATACCAAGAAGTTTTTAAAGCCATGTCTACACAAAAGCAAAACAAAAATAAAACTTGGCCTCAGTTTCCTCATATGTAAAATGGAAGCAGGACAGAAAAAGGAAGGATTAGACCCATTTTGAATCTATGATCTTATATGATCACTTAAGTCTATGAAAAGTGGGAAAAAATCAGCTGCTCCTCCATGCCTGGAATGGACACGCTCCTGTATTCTTTCTAGGGGACGCAGCTCACGCACAACCTGCTACACAAAGCCTTGCTTGATTCTCAATTGCTAGGGTGCCCCTTTCCTAACCACTTATTTGACTGGACCATAGAGAGGCAACATGGGGGAGGGGGTAAAGAGCTGACCTCAGAGTCAGGAGAGCCTAGCTTCAAGTACTAGCTCTGCAGAGACTGCCTGCGTGGCCCTGGGCAAATCCCTCCCCCTCCCACTGAAATCCCCTTCTCCATGAAGCCTCTCCCAATCTCTTCCTCTGTCAATTATTTCCTATTTATCTCATCTATAAGCCCGTTTGCACAGGGTCCTTGGCATGTTAGATGGGGAGCTCCTGGAGGATGGTGACTGTCATTTGCCTTTCTCTGTACTCCCAACACTTAGCAGTGCTTGGCACATAGTAGGAGCTTAATAAATCTTTATTGACTGACCAACTCTCCATGCTCTATGAAGCTCTTGAAGACTATAAGGTGCTAACCTGCATTGGAAGAGGGAGTTTCCTCATCTGGGAATTCCCTGTCCCGATGTATGTGTTGTATTTATTCTGTCTATACACATATATGTGTGTATAGATATATACATATATGTACTGTGTGTATATGTGCATGTGTGTATATATACATGCATGCACACTTCTATACATACATGTATGTATATGTAGATAGAGAGATATAGATATAAAATTTGCATCCTTGTATTCTTTGTGCTTATAGCCTCAGCATCTTAGCCCAGAACAGGTGCTTAATAAATCCTTGTTGAATGATTGTTTAATTTCCACAGTTTCCCTTTGAATCCAGACGAAAGGAGCGGTTGTTGGATGTTGAGTAGATTCAGTCACGTTTCATTAGACTGATGTGTTAAGCTCCATGTCCTAAGTTAATCAATTCAATGCTGGAAGAAACCTCAGAGAAAATCAGAATCATCTAGTTCGAGCCCCTCATTTGATAGAGAAGGAAGGCAACATCCAGAGAGGGGAGCTGAGTTGGGTTGCCTGTCCCCCAATAACCACGGAGAAGCATTAGCATCAGCTCAAGACCCTGACACAAAAGTTTTATTTGAAAATATGTCCTTCATACCAGCCATGACTACACTTCCACCAAAGCAAGTGGATGGTGTAGGGTGTAGACCCTTTGGGATCTACAATCCCCAACCTGATTCTGTGGCTCTTGAATAAGTTATGAAATCATTAGATACCAAAGCTAGAGCCTTGGATTGGAAAGTCTGGGGACCAAGATTCAAAATCCATTCCTGCCACTAGGTTCCTTAAATTCTCTGAGCTTCAGGCATCTTCATCTGAGGTCCAGATGGCCTCTACCATACCTTCCATCTCTAAAGCTATGATGTTATATTTCTGTGACTTGGATCCCAACCGCCACTTACAAGCTATATGATCTTGGACAAGTTGTTAGACTTGTGACCATTCATCTCTTCAATTGTAAAACAAGAGGATTCAACTAAAGGGCCTGTGAGGTCCTCTTCTAGCTCCTGATAACTGCATGAACAGCCTGGGAATTCTTCCATCAAGACCTGAGTCATCATTAAGACTTGTAAAGTATTTTACAAACCTCAAAGTGCTCAGTAACTACTAGCAATAGCTATTATAAGACTCCTTGTTCTGGGAGAGCTCACAGTTCGATGGTGGGTATCACCACCGTGTTTGATCAAGTAACACCAATGATCTATTCTGAGCTCAAGATGCATCGGACAAATCATCTGGAATTTTCCCAAACCCATGATATGGAATGGAACCCTCGGCCAGGAAAGGGGTTTGAAAAATTAGCTACACCTTCCACTCCTTCCAGGTGGGCATCCCACCTGCTCCTAAGAGATGAGCATCTAGACCAGACAGAGGCTCCTGTGACTGGTGGTTAATTCATGAACTGGCTAGTGCTAGAAGGAGCGCCAGCCAGATGACAGCTACCATTCCCTTTCCTTATCTCCAGATCAGAGGAAGCCCACATCACATCTCCCTTCCTGGGAAGGGAGGAAAAAAGCAAAAGTAAACTTTGAGGTTTCCCAGAGACATAGCAGAAAAGACAATGTAGAGATAGACCAGGCAGCTGGATGGCGCAGTGGCTAGAGCCCTGAGTTTGAAGTCAGGAAGACCTGAGTTCAAATCTAGGTTGTTGTCCTTCATTCTTGAAGAGGACCAAAATGACGTTGCTATATTGCGGTCAAGGTACAGTGTGTCCAACTGTGGCTGATCAAACTAATATAAACCAGAAGGCTCTAGCATAAACCGGGCACAAAGAGTCCATGTAAGCTGTGTGACCCTAGACAAGTCATTAAACTTTGTTTGCCTCAGTTGCCTCATCTGTAAAATGATCTGGAAAAGGAAATGGCAAGCCATTCCAGGATCTTTGCCAAGAGAACCCCATGGACATTATGGTCCCCATGGGATCATACAATCAGACACAACTGAACAACAACAGTACACACAAATGTACACACGTGTTTGTATGTATTTATATATGTGTGTGAATTACATGTATTATATTGATGAATTAACTTAAGTGTAGTAGAAAAATAGGTCATCCAATTTTTTGATAGGGAAAAAATAACTCAAATGAGTTGTTTGATTCTAGTTTAATTACACAAACAAGCTTATGATAAATCACTGACCGAATTCTGTAAAAGCCTTTAAATATGCTCCCTTTAATACAGTTGTGAAGCCACGAACCTTTAGACCAGAGATGTCAAATGCAAGGCCTGCAGCTCTGCAACACTCCCAGAGGCCCAAACCAGACTAAAACATAATTGGGGAATATTGACAAATTAAAGAAAAGTACAATAAAACATGAACAATATTACATTTTAAAACTAAGTCAATATATGACTCTCAAGGATCCTTATGTATGGTTTAGTGGCTCCTGTTTCTATCTGAATTAGACACCACTGATCTAGACCTTTCACTGGTGCAGATTGCAGTAAAAGGTGTGCATAGGATGTCAACTGGGTGTGCCAACAAATTGTTTCTGAATAAGATTAGGGCAAGAGCAAGAAGGATGTTGGTTTCTGACGTGTTACTTAGGTCCCTGGCTAACTAAAGAGAGCAGTATTTGGTTTTCTTTTTAGTATTCCAACCTTGACATGTCATGTATCTATGTTAGATTGTGTATGTACACACGTGTGTTCATATACACACACAAACATGTATGTAAGCACCAATGTGCACACATACATACATAAATGCATTTTGTGAATATGTACATGTGTATTAAAGAAAGTAGTAGCATGGGAATGCTTGTGTATAAGCATATACACGTGTGTTCATACCTGTATACACACAAACAAGTGCATATTGTATGTACGTTGGATGAGAGAAAACAGCAGAACGGGATGCTAAAATCTATATGAGCATATGTATGTTTCCATGTTAACTTTGCTTAATCCATGTGTGTGTATATATACATACATATACATACATATACATACACGGGCAACATACACATGCATATATGTCATTCCCTTCTTCACAGTAAGGTTGTTTCGTTTTTGCCTTTCCACGTAGCACAGTACTAGGCCTACGGTAGGTCTCTAAGGAATCCTTGTTGATTGATTCATTGAGTGATTAGCTCTATAACGACGTCTGGTTTTGCTCATTGGGGATCAAATTAAAGTGTTCGAGCTGCCAATTTGGTGTTTTGAAAAGGAAGTGAAAGACGTATCATTTGTCAGCTAGGGAAACCAAGTAATATATCAGAAACCAACATCCTTCCTACTCTTTGCCCATCCCTACTCAGAAAAAAATGTGTTGGCCCACTCTGCCTCTGTTCGATGCATAATACTACTTGTGCTCTGTCACAACAAAGGACCTAGAAGTTAATGGATCCACTGCGGTATTAAAAGAATTATGTTTAAGATTTCTCACTGAATTCAGTCAATTTTGTGAAGCTTGTTTATAAAACTAACCAGAGTTAACTCACTGGAGTGGATTTTTTCCTACAAAATAATTGAATTGATTTATTTCATCCTAAACTTGGCTAATTCATAAATCAGTGGACCAGTTCATTCATGGGCCAACTTGAACAGTACAGCTCCATTGGTCCAACTATTTGACCCATGCTGAACCAGTCAAAGTCTTCTGAGAAGAGAAAAGCTACAACAGAAAGAGAATACAAGGCTGGTCCAGAATCCAATGCTCTTTTTATTTTTAGCTCCAGGGGAATGCTCTCACATCTCACCAAACATAATTACCTTCCTGGCGTTTAATGAATACAACTTTAATTCTTGCCATACAATTTAAGGCTGCTAAAAATCCCAGGCGTGGGGAGGGCTTTTTGCACTTGCTGATTGGGGAACATAAAAGTTAAGAATTAAATGTCTGTCTAGAGATTATTGATTTGGTTGTTTACTTTGGGGAAGTGCAGCAGTCTCGTTGCAACCCAATTAACTTAAGGATCATGGTTCAGAACGCAAGTTAAAAAGAGAGGAAGAGTGGCAAAAGAGAGGAGGGGTAGATAGTAGCAGCAGGGTCATGGTGGGATGGAGAAGCAAATTCTTCACTCATGGGTCAGAAGCCGGGAGTCCTGGGGCAGGTAGAGTGAAAGCCTTCCCAGGCAGTGGTTCAAGGTATTTTCTCTCTGGCCCTTTGAACAATGACTTCCACATCAAGGAAAGTGCTGCAGAGGTAATTAAATGGAATTGCATAGCCTTTGGTTAAATGTAAGGGAAAACAGCACCATTAAAAAGGTCCCAAGTGAAGAAAAACTCAATTATATTTTCCTTGACCACATGATAAGAGACTCCAGAGGTCAGATAGTCTAAGTCATAGCTAAACAAAAAGACTCATGACCAGAAATGAAGTATATTAGGCACCGTTCTGATGAGGCTATAGACGCAGGGTGCAGAAGCAGATACATATGGATTTGAACATGGTCAATGCAGGAATTAATTTTACTTTACTATGCATGATTACTACAAGGGTTTTTTTTTTCTTATTTTTTTTTCCAATGGTGGGCATGGGTGTGAGGGAGACGAGATTGAATTTGGTTCATTGAAAAAAAGTTTAATTAAAAAAAACCCAAGACCCCTTACTTCAATATAATAGATAAGTGATCGTCCAGTTTTTACCTGAAGACCTCGAGTGATGCAGACCCCCCACTACCTTCTGAAGTAGGTCATTCCACTTTTGGACAGCTTATTCATGCTTCCAATCTACCATACCTGTCATTACCACTTTCTCCCCAGTCTTTCTCCCCAATTTACTGAGCTCAGTAGATTAAAATGAATCATCTCCAGGTCATGAGCCTAACCACCTTGTGGAGGTGGTACCCCCAACCTTAGTTCACTATATTGCAAATTCATATCATGAGTCACAAAGTCAAAAATGGAACAGTCTCTAAACCATATCCACAATGGTGGGAAACAACTCAAAATGCATGCCTTCCTGATACTGGTGTAATGTACTACAATGAATGTTGGGTCAGGGTTCTGTGACCTCTGGCATGCCCAAATGAAGCTATTATCAAAGGCAGAGCTATCCCTGACCTTGTACCAGGGTCATCATTTCCTAGCCCTTTGTTGGTCTCTATGCTGAAGACCTTAGACAACCAGTAGCACAACCTGCAGCATGTATATTCTCTCCAGAGAAACACACAACACATGGAGATACAACCACAGAAACGCAAAGGAAGACTTTAAGATAACCAGACTCCACAGAGCTGTCCTGCATTATAACAAATAGGTTTTACCTGGTTATCTCTTGTTACTGTGCTTACTGTTACTGCAATACATAATGCAGCAATCTCAACATAAGCCCTGAGTTTCAGACTCTACCCATTTTTATATGCCACCTGGAAGCAGCCTATAATTGAGACAGAAGCAGGTACCCTTGTTAGGGCTCCCTCCTTGAAGGGCTGCTGCCTTCTCTCCTACCAGGCAACTGTAGTGCCTCTCAGATTGTGCTAACAGTATCTCCCCTTTTTCTTCCTGGAATTGGTGAAGAAGAAAAGGATTGAGGTGGGAATCCTGCTTTGCCCTGCAATGCCAAAAGACAACCACAGGAGTCTGCAAAGGTCTCTTTCATTGTTTGTCCTACTGGATCAGTACTGCTCCACCGCCTTTTTTTGAGCCAAAGGCTTGATATCTGTGGTCCATTCAGTTTATCTCTGGGCAGCATCCTTGGCTTTTTTTTTTTCCAGCCATTCCTCCTTCTTGCCCTTCTCCTCAGGGGCTAGGTATCACTAAGGTCCACTCCAGGCAGTCCCATTGCCCCCTTTATTCCTTTAGAATTCTTGCAGGAAGGAAATACGACTTCCTCTTGTCCCTTCTCTTTCTTGGGTCCTGTTAGAAAGCGATTTGAGAGCAGGGACTGTATTTGTTTACATTCTTTGTATCCCCAGAGCCTAGCATGAAGCCTGGTCCACAATAAGTGAATAAAAATACTTCTTCACTAACTGACTCTCCAACCAAGGAAGAGACTTGAAACTCCTTTCCTCTGGAGTCTTCTTATCCTTATCAGCAAGGTTCCCCCCAGATGCCATCCTCTATGAAGGACAATGTTGACTGGTCCTTTCCACTGGGGGTACTTTGACTTGTGACATAGTAGAAGGAGCTCTGGATTTGGAGTCAGAAGACCATATGGCCTTAGATAAATTTTTTGACCTCTCAAACAAAAGGGCTGGATTAAATTATCTCCCACCTACCTCCAGTTAACCTCCGGACCTTCACAGTGAATCAGGACCACTTTGAAAATTATAGATTATTTTATATTTTAAAAGGAAAGCAAACTCTTCATAATATACATTTGCAATTTCATGTCCAATTTTCCTTTTCCTTTCCAATTTTCCTGCAGCTAGAAGGTGCAGTGGATAGAGTACTAGGACTACAGTCAGAAAGATATGAATTTAAATCCAGTCTCAGACACTTCTTACTGTGTGACTCTGGGCAAGTCACCTAGCCTCTGTCTGCCTCAGTTTCCTGATCTGTAAAATGGGGACCACAATAGCACCTGTCTCCCAGGATTTCTGCAGGATATTTGTAAAGCACTTATCACAGCACCTGGTACACAGTAGGCACTTAATAAATGCTTGTTCCCTTACCTCTTTTGTTGGCAGTTGAATGGAAAGAGTCCTGGCTGTGTAGTCAGAGAACCTGGCTCTGTAGTCAGAGAACCTGCCTTCAGTGCTTACTATCTTACAATTGCTATTACTACCACCTGTGTTACACTGGGACTCAGTTTCCTCATCTACAAAATGGGAAAGGGAGAGTTCAACTAAATGCTTCTGTTATTCCTTCCAGGTCTAGGTCTATGATCCTATGATCTTTATTCATTCCCAAAGAAGGAATCCTTGTCATGGAGTCACCGACTCAGAGCTAGAAAGGACCTTAGTAGCCAGCTAGGCCAACCCATACCTGAAAAAGGAGACTGGCTACCACCGTCCTGACAAGTGTTGGTCGGTCAGTCAGTCAGTCAAGGAGCATATATTAAGTGCTTAGATGCACCAGGCACTGTGAAATACAAAGACAAAGAAGAAAGAAAGCTAGTCTTTGTCTTCAAGAAGCTTGCATTCTATTGGAGAAGACATGGCAGGGGAGGTACTTCAGGCATACAGCTGGGTGGGGAGAAAGGCAGGGTGCAGTCTTGGTTGTCCTGGGCACTCTCCTTGCAGGAAGGCTTTGGGAGGAGCTATCTGAACAATAGGAGAAGCCACAAGGGTAGACAATGCTAACAATGTGTGAATTCCAGGGAGCTTCCAGGATAAAAAGGCTTCTGGGACTGAGGAAGGCTGGAGTGCATCCTTGAGATGAACGAGATTTGCCTGGCCTGGGTGCCCTCTTTAAATGGTCCCAGCCTTTGCTTAAAACCCCTCAGGATCATAGGGGAAAAACCCAATAGCACTACCAGGGAGCTCAGAGATCCTCTCGTCCAACCTGTGCTTAAACAAGAATCAGCCCAAAAACTTACCCAAGAAAGTGTCATCTAGCTTTTGCTGGAAGGCTTCCAGTAAGGTGGAGACTCTCAGTTTCCCAAGAAAGTGACATAGGTAAGATAAGACATTCCTAGAGTCTTTTGGACCCATTGAAGCATTTCATGACCTGAGAACGCATTCAGACCATTGCTGTCAAAGTCTCTTAGCAGCTTTCCTCATGCCCAGCCTGTGGCTGAGGGTAGAGTAGATGAAGGTATTTCAGCATGGGCATTCCTCCATCACGCTGAAGCACCTGGACCACTCTGGTCCTTTATCTTTGAAAACACAGAGGTCAGCCTGCAATTTTCCCATCCTTGTGCTTTTGTGCTTGTGGATCTGTGGGGTTTTTATCATTCTTGAAGACCTCTTCTCAGTTCAGTTTTGTTTTGCCTGATTCAGATAAAGAATCAGCACTTTTCCAATCTGTTTTTTGTTTATTTGTTTTAATCTATAATTTTACCTTTGAAGGATTTGCCTCCATGTCAATTCAGTAAATGAAAATGCAGGCTTTGGGAGCATCTTAGAAGCTGTTCTTGTCTGGGCCTTCATGTTAATATTTTTTTTTCTTCATCTAGGTATGATAACAAATGCAAGTGTGATACGTCTCATCCCTTTGACTACAGCAACAAGACTCTTGTTAATACCCACTCCCCAGAACATTTATGTTTGTGCCAAAGAGGGGTCAAGCAGTGATGGCTTGGGGGCAGGGGGAAAGGGGAAGGAAGAAGGACAAAAGCATGCCTTGGTAAGAGAAGACAAAAGAAATAGTCAGAAACTTAGGCTCTGTCTATACATGAGCTGGTTCAGAGAAAACAGACAGCAGCTGAATTCTTCTAAACGTGCTGCTTTGGACTTGGGGCAGACTTGTTTACTTCCCTGAACCTGTCTTCCCATTTGTCAGATGAAGTGGTTAGATGAAATTGTCTTTAGAATTCCTTCTTACTCAAGAACCCATGACCTCATGACCATCTTATGGCCATGACACGGACCTTTCTGTGACTCCCCATTGCCTAGGGCAAGAGTTCTTAGCCTTTTGGGTGTCATGGCAGCCTGGTGAAAGCTATGAATCCCTTCTCAGAATTACACTTTTAAACGGGTGGTGTAATATGTATAGGATTACAAGGGAAACCAGCCACATTGGAATGAAGTTATCAAAGTATTGAAAAAGAGAGATTCACAGACACAAGAACCCCTTAGCCTGAAAGTTAAAGTCTCCTACAATCTGGGCTCCAGCCTAGCTTTCTAGCCTCATTTTCTCATGGCTTCCATATATACAGTCCAAGATGCAGGCAAACTGATTAACTTACTTTACCACTGCCATGTCTTTACCCTTCACCCTGAATACTTTCCCCTCTATAAAAATCTTGTCCATTCTTCTAGGCCTAACTTGAGTCTTACTCCTTTTAGTCTTTCTAGACCTTTTCAATCCCCAAGGGTCTTTCCATCCAAACCCCCTTAGTCTCTATTTTCATTGAGCAATTTCATTCCTCAACCATGTACTTCTTATATTATCTCTGGGGTTGTTGTCCACTGGGGAGATAAGGAATGTGATTTCAATAGTATAGGGACTTCCCTGATAAGGAAACTCCCTCTACCAGTACAGGTTGACACCTCTGCTATTTAGGTGCCTAGAGTAGTGGTGTCAAACTCAAATAGAACCACAATTAGCATTACCTATGTTTCATTGTATTTTTTGTTCATCTTGTTAAATATTTCCCAATTATATTTTAATCTAGTTCTTCATGGCTCTCCGGTCAGCCTTCTATCCACCATGCCACACTTGCCCTGTTGTCTGGTATTGGAGTGAGGAAGACTTGAGTACAATGTTTGCCTCAGACGCTTCTGTTTTTTTTAGGGGGAAAGGCAGGGCAGCTGGGGTAAAGTGACTTGCCCAAGGTCACACAGCTACTAAGTGTGTCAAGTGTCCAAGGTCACATTTGAATTCAGGTCCTCCTGACTCCAGGGCCAGAGCTCTATTCACTGCGCAACCTAGCTGCCCCTTGCCTCAGACACTTCTTAAACATGGGACATAAGGCAATTAAGTCACTTAATCTCTTAGCTTCAGTTTTCTTATCTGTAAAATGGAGATCATAGTAGTGCATACCTCATCATGTAGAGAGAACCAAATGAGATACTGTACATAAACGGCCTTGAAAATCTTAAAATAAATGCTGGCTAGAATTAGTACCATCTTCAAACCTTGGGCAAACCATTGACCTCTCTGGGGCACATTTTCCCCATCCATAAAACAAAGGAGGGCAGATCCACGATCTTATACATTTCCTCCCACTCTAAACTATCACGGACACATAAATGTAGGGAAAAGGAAAGGATTTCATCAACAACCCATAGGAAACAGGAATGTGGATGATGGAGGCTGGACTCTCATGTCTGGTCCTCACCAGGTTCTCTGATAGACTCAGGTGGTAAATTTCATTACCACCTTTCACCCCTTGCAAAGGTCTTTCTTGATGTTGCCTTTAGAGATTTTGTATCTGAAATGCTGCCAACTCACCTCCCTGGAAAGACTGGGACACCCAAGGATGGAGCTAATGATCCCAGAAGTACTGACTCATTATAATCCCCTTTTTAACCTTTGGGGAGGCTGAACCAGTAGGTTCTGTCAGACATTCTGAAACCTCCAGTAGCCATCCCTAAAATAGTAACCTTGACTAGGATGCTTTGACAACACCTCCATTTGAATGAATGGCAGGCTCTGATTTCATCCATCTCACCTTTAAAGGAAATACATCTGGAGAAGTTCATTTCTCTCATCATTCAATCAACCAACAAGCATTTGTTAAGTGCCTACTGTGTGCCAAGGAGTGGATTACACACTAAGATAAAAGAGACATCATTGGGGCTTCTCATTGCATGATAGCAGGGACATGTCATGTTTAAAAGACAATGGATAGAAGACAAGAAAGAAGGTAGGCAGGTAGGAAGGAAGAAAGGGAGGGAAGGAAGGAAGGAAGGAAGGAAGGAAAGGAAGGAAGGGAGGGAGAGAGGGAGGGAGGAAATCTTCCTGTGCCTCTCCTCTTCTCAAAAATCTTCAGACTCTATTACCTACTTGATATTTGACACTGGAAAAGTAATTTAACCTGAGACTCAGGCTCTTCAACTATAAAATGAGAAGGATAAAATTTACACCACCTACTTCACAAGACTGTTGTGAATTAAGGAGTCTTTGGGACTTGAGATGAAATATAAATTTGAGTTATTTAATTATTATGACAATTACCAAATAAAGTTTAAATTCCAGCTCTTAACATTAGAGACCCTTTGCAATCTGGTTTCAGCTACTGTTCCAGTCTGGTCTTGTATTTGTCTCACAAATTTTAAGCAAACTTAACTCCAAGACAATCATTTTATTCCTTCCCAATTCATTCCCTATCTCGATTCCCTAAGAAGTTGTGATAAACCTTCCCTTTTCTCCTCAAATCTCCCACACTTCTTCCTCTGCCTCTCTCTCCATTGAGGATCTTGCTTCTTATTTTACTGAGGAAATTAAAGCGATTCCACTTGGGAACCATCTTCACTTTCTCTTCATCTCAAACCCTTTGCCATCATTCCTTAGCCTCCTCCTTTCCCCTAGTCTCTGATTGTGAAATGGCTCTCCTCCATGCTAAGGCCAACTCTTCTATATTTGCACTCCATCCCATCCTTTCTCATCTTCCCTGGCATATTTCAGTTTCAATCACACCACCTTTGCTGTCTTGAACCTTTCCAAATCTTCTAGTTTCTTCTCTATTGCCTTCAAACATACCCAAGTCTCCCTTCTCTTTAACAAAATCTTACCATCCCCTCAAGTTATCGTCATATTTTATGGTGACTGTCATATTCTTTACTCCCTTTCCAAGTCAAACTGGTAGAAAATGCTGTCAACCTCCAACTGCTGCCTCCACCTCATTTCTCTGGAGCCTTCTATAATCTGACTTCTAATTTTATCACTCAACTGAAAGTTCTCTCTCCATTTACCAACAATCTCCCAATCACTAAATCTAATAGGCTTGTCTCAGACTTCACCCTTCTTCACATTGCTGCAACTAACCCGGACACCCCTCTCCTCCTAGATACTCTCCCTTCTCTGGGTTTTAATATCACTGCTCCCTCACCTAACTGTATAATTGCTCCTAATCACTCTCCTTTGCTGACTCATCATCCCTATCACCTACCTCATGTAGGGTGTTCCCCAAGATTTCACCCTAGGCTCTCTTTTTTCTTTACGCTCTCTTAGAAAGCTCGTCAGCTCCCATGAATTTAATTATCACCTCAATGCAGATGACTTCCAGGTCTATATATCCAGCCCCAATCTTTCCCCTGAGCTTCAGTACTGCATCATCAATTGATTATTGTACATTTCTAACTGGATTGTCCTGGAGACATCTTAAACTCAGCATGTCCAAAATAGAACTCATTATCTTTTCCCCAAACCCTCACCTCTTCCTAACTTCTCTATTTCTTTAAAAGGTAGTCTCCCAGGTTTGAAACCTCAGCATTATCCTAGACCAGGGTTGGGGAATCTGTGGCCTTGAGGCCACATGTGGCCCTCTAGGTTCTCAAGTGTGGCCCATTGTCTCTGAAGTCCAACTATCTTGTTCTGTGAAGTTTGGATTCCACTTGAGGACCTAGAGGGCCACATGTGGCCTCAGACTACAGGTTCCCCACCCCTGTCTAGACTCCTCACTGTCTCTCATCACATATATCCAATCAGCTGCTAAATCTTGCCTTTTCTACCTTCTCAGTATTTCTTACAAGCAAACCCTTTTCTCCACTCATACAACCTCTACCTTTGGTCAGGTCCTTATCAATCTTGCCTAAATGACTCCATTAGCATCCAATTGGTCTCCCATTCTCAAGTTCCTCCCCACTCCCTCCAGTCCATTCTCAATGCAGTTGTCAAAATAATTTCTCTTAGATCTGATCATGTGAATCCCCTACTCATTCAACTCCAGTGGCTTCTAATTGCCTCTAAAATTAAATATAAACTTTTCAGTTTAGCTTTTAAAGCCCGACACGACCTGGACACAATCCATCTTTCTGGCCTTAGTAGATATTTCTCCCCCTGCCTTATGACATGAGCCAGCCAAACTGTTCTTTTCTATGTTCCTCAGTCAAGACACTCCATCTCTCATCTCCGTGACTTTGTGCTGGACACCCCCCATGCATGGAATGCACTCAGATCTTACCTCAAAATGGAAATTAATGGTAATTAGATAATTAATAGATGTTTGTTTATTGATTGATTATATTATCTTTCTTATCCTTCCATCTCTTATCTATATCCCCTTTTGGACCTCCTACATCAGCAGTTCTCAACCTGTGGGTCGCCACCCCTTTGGGGTCAAACAGCCCTTTCACAGGGGTCACAGGGGTCGCCTAAGACCATGGGAAAACACATATTTCCGATGGTTTTAGGAACCTCTTCCATCTGTCTCCAGGCGGATCCGCCCACATGCAGACACACCCACATATGACTAATAAAGGGCTGCGGCATTAGGAAGGTTGAGAACCACTATCCTACATGAACCTTCCTAGTGAAAGTGATTTCTCCCTCCTAAATTTTCCTAGAAATTTCTCTGAGCCTCTTCTATAGCTTTTCACATCAGGACCCCTTGTGTCCTTTCTTCTTCCCAGACTCCAGTTCTTTGATTTGGTAACAGGGATACAGAGATCCCTCCTCCCTCCATCTCCCCATCTCACCTCCCTGCACCCTTCAAAGCTCAGCTTAAGTGCTACTTTCTACCTTAGTGATTCATGTCTTTCCAAAATTAGCAGGTGCACATTTTATACTTACAAATGTAACCCTGCTTCTGCCCAAACCTGGGGTGGCTTTGCAGAGTATTCAGAAGGGAACATAATTCTTAATTGACTGAGAGTATGCCAAGTGAGATGTCACATGCCTCTGTAAGGGATTTCAGTTGATTACAGAGACCTGGGGAAGATTACAGAGACATGTGGATAAAGGAGCGTTAGGGAGGCAGCTGAGAGACAGAGAGATAGAGTGACAATGAAAGAGAGAGTGAGAGAGACAGAGACAGAGAGAGAAAGACAGAGAGAGACTTTTGAGAGATGGACTGAAACCCTCAGAGACACGAACATATATGAAAGCTGACCCTTTCATGTTCCTGGACTTCTAGGTTGATTTGGTTTGTAATTCTAGAGACTGCTGAGAGGGGACCTCCCTTGGGTAAGATGGTTTACTTTCTCCTTCTTTGAGCTGAGTTCTTATCTTAGTCCATGTACAAAAAACTCATTTATTTTTCCATATTCTTTTGTGTATTCTAATCTGTAAAATATCACCAATTTCTATTCACTATCTCACACATATATTTTATGTGCAAATGTTGTTTGACTCAGAATGTAAGCTCTTCATGAGTAAGGATCATTTCATTCTTTGCTTAGATAAACTCACTATCTACTATTTGTAATTGTCTTTTATGTAACTAGCATTTGGTGGGAAGGGGCTAAGCTGGAAAGATCTACCCTTTCCTCTTAAGAGGCTTGGAAAAAATCAAGAAAATTCCTTCTAGATGCTTAAAAATAATACCTCTGGACTAAAGATATTTTAGGAGGTGGTAGATAGATAAAATTCTAGCCTGAAATCTTTTTTAGAAAAAGGAGAGATCCCTAACCTCCACGGATCTGGACCCTGCATGCCCTTTACTCCAGCTATGCTATTGGTGGTCTAGGCACAAGTCAGAATTCAGCAGTTCTCAACCTGTGAGTCGCAACCCCTTTCACAGGGGTCACAGGGGTCGCCCAAGACCATCAGAAAACATGTATTTCTGATGGTCTTAGGAACCGAGACACTGCTCCTCTATCTGTGTCCAAGCAGGTCTGCCCACATGCAGATATGCCCACATATGAGTATTAAAGGGTCGTGGTATTAGGAAGGTTGAGAATCACTGAGTTAGATGAAAGCTATACATTCAACTCAATGAGCTACACCTATCCATCCATCCATCCATTTATCCATCCATCCATCCATCTATCTATCTACCTATCTACCTCTATCTGTCTATCTCAATAAGCCATACACATATATCTTATATTTATATGTGCAAATGTTGTTTGACCCACAGAATATGTTCTTTGTAAGGATCATTTCATTCTTAGTACTTATATTCCCAGCTCCTAGCACAGTATTTGGCCCACAGTAGGTACTTAGAAAATGCTTGTTAATTGACCTCCCAGTCCAAGTCCAGACCTTTATGTATTGCACTATACTGCCTCTGACCTTTTATGTAGTCAGCATTTAATAAATACTTGTTCATTTGAACGTGATTTCAATATTTCTGCCACCTTGGGCATTCTTAGCATGTCCTTCAATTTCAGGAGAGCCACCCTGTGATTGTGGGGATTTTCAAGGATTTTTCTCTTCCTTGAGAATTTAATGTTTGGTTACCTTAATACCTAGGGAGGCTTCTCAGTATAGAGGCAGAACACAGAACTCTTAACTCAAAGCTTTATTAGATTTTTATCAAAATTCCCCAAAGACCCAAGAGACTTAAATCTAAAACAACCAAATAATGGCACCCACTGGTAGAAAGAGTCTAGTCCCAGCAGATTGTCAACTATTTCTTTCCCCTGCCAGGAGCCTGCTGGGTCCCATTTGACTGCCGCCATCGGGCTTGCTGAGAGAAAGACTAAATGAATAAATCCCTCACTAAATTTGTTTTGGGTGGGGAAGAGAAACATAATGAAGACTCTCTCTCTACCTTTCCTGGTGCAGACTGTGGGGCTCCCCATGGTGTAAGTGGTTAAGGAGATGAGGAGGCAGCTCATGTTTCAGAAACCCTGGAGAATCTACACAAATACAGCCTCACAGGAAACTGGAACTATTAATTAGGTGGGAGACAATTTACATGGCCCAAATCCTACTGGCTTCAGGTGAAGGCTCTCTTCCCCTCTCTCCTTTTGCCTTCTGCTGCCCCACCCAATAGTGAAACAAAAGATTCATCAGGATCCCCACTCCCTCAATTCTCCCTCCCATTTTCTTGAAAGGAAAGTTAAGACTCCTTTTTCTCTTTTGCACTGATGGGGGCCAGCGTCACACCAGAGCAGAGCAGGTGGCTGCCCACTAGGTACAACTTGAAATGGAAGGGCAGGAGGTCCCTCACCCAGTTCCCTACTGACTGAAATTCTGCCATAGAGATTTATTTCTGTGGATCATAGCTTTAAAATGCAAATAGCCCTGAGAGAGATAACTAGGGAACATTATCTGTCATTGGTTCCCTAGCGTGAAGGAAAGATCAGAAAGCTAATTTTTGAAAGGGGGAAGTAGAGAGTGAAGTTACGAAGGCATTGAGGTCTGTGGGTGGTATAACTCCATCGATGGGGAAAATATGTTTTAGCAATAGATTAGATGGGAGGGGAGAGGGAAAATGGTGAAGAATTAAGGATGAAACCTAGGACACGAGCCTGGATTACTTACTGGAAGGATGATGGTATCTTTGAAGTAATAGGGAAGTTAAGAAAAGGGGCATTTGGAGGAAAAGGTAACGAGTTAAATTTAAGACATGTTGAGTTTAAGATGTCTATGGGAATCCAATTGGAGATATCTAATAGGCAACTGGTGATGTTAGCCTTGAGGTCAGGAGAGAGGTTAGGGATAGACAAATAGAGTTATCTGCATAGAGATGATACCCAAGGGTATCAGCTTTGTTGGCAACACAGTTTATAATCCTAAACTGGGATCTGTACTTTCAACAATTCTCAGTCGTGCTTGCCTAGAAGAGGGTTACATTTTTTTCTCTTCTGTGTATCAATAAGAGAGGGAGAGGAAGAAAGAGGAAGAGAAAGATCTCAGCATCTTCTCTCTCACCCCCAGGTTACTTTGTGACTCAATGGATTTATATTTTCATTGCTTCAAGTGATACTATCTGAATGGAACAGAATGGCATATTTGTCTGCAGGAACAACAAAGCTTAAGAAAAGGCAGCAAGAGACAATTCTCATTTTCCTCATTTTGTGTAGAAACTAGGGCATGATATGAGGTCAGTGTGTCTGGGAAAGAGACAGGAGATAGATATTCAGCCTTTGGTTTCATTACTAGAACACTCACACTGGAGGAAACTTTGGCATTTGTCCTTCATTTTTGAAGAGGACCAATGACATCACAGAGTGATGTTTTGACTTTCTCAGAATTGGATTTAAGTGAGGCAGAGTTGACATAAAGTCATCAGCCTCACTTTCGCTTCCAGAGTCATCGAAGGCCAGTGGCAGGACAGAAGTCACTCTCCCATGGCCCAGGATGTAGTGGACGACCTTGGTGTCTTTAATGTCTGACCAAGCTCTAAGTGTTCCACAGCACCTGCTTTGGCCGCCTTCGTGTGAAAGGAAGAAATTATTCTAATCAACCCACTCCACCAGGGGAAGCCTTCACGTGCTTGGGATAGACACTCTCCTAACTCATTTATGTGGCTCGCTGTTGGTTTACCCTCAACCTGGTTTAGCCCATCTGCCAAGATGATTTTGTAGCATGGGCTACAGCTTCATGGAGCCACACATGAGAGGTGAGCGAGTGCCAGGTGGACACCAAAGGTAGACGAGCATCTCTGAAAAAGTGTCAGCAAGCCCTCATACAAAAGAAATCCTGGTAATTATTTAGTTCCATATGCCCATTTCACAGATGAGGAGACTGAGACCCAGAGAAGGGAAATTCCCTGTCCAGGTTACAAGCTAATTAAAGCTTAGATTAGACCCCAGTTTCTAACTCCCAATATAGCTCTACATTTTGCCCAAGGCGACTCTCTCCAACCCTAGCTTTGTTTGGTTGGGTTTTGTTGTTTTTCTTTGCTTTTTTTTTTTAATTTAGGTAAGGTAAGCTAGGAAAGTATGAATTCAATACCTCTCCTTTCACCTTTCAGTAACTCTGCTTGCTGTAACCCTTCAGTGCCTTACACTGCCTACCCCCACTCCCAGAAAAGACCCTTTTCTTCTCTCTGCCTTACTGCCAACAGATCTGTCTGTGCTGGGTCCTGCTGTCTTCCCATTTTCTGCCCCAGTGTTGGTACCAGACTCCCCTCTCTTCCTTTCTGACACACAGCTCTGGCCCTTGGTAGAAGTGTCAGGGATGGGGGCAGGACTCAGGAGGTTGGGATTTGTGGTTGGGAGTAGAGGTGACGTTCCCAGGACCCCAAAGTCATAGATTTTTCCAGATGCTTTCTCCTCTTATAAACAAGGCCAGCCAGGACCCCACGGGGGACAGAAAAACATCCTTGCTCTCTTTTTTCTTCTGAACATGGGCACAGAGACAAGAAGCAGGAATGTCAGAGACAGAAAGGAGCCCTTGCAGCACAGAATGTCAGAGCTGGAAAGAGGCCATTTGGGCTAGAGCAGAGAGACCCCTCTCTGCCTCACATCCCTCCATTACAGCTTTATCCCCCAAGGGCTTTGAAAAATACCAAGCACTATATTTTGACATTTAGAGTCTTGCATAATCTGGCTTCAGCCTCCTGTTCCTCGTTTACCGGCTGTATTAATCTCCCTCACAAAAATTACATTTTCAGTCCAACTGGCCTATTTCTATTCCCCCTCCAAAACATTCCAATCCCCCATTCCTTGGCCGTTGCCATAGGCCGTTCTTCTCACTTGGAATATTCACCCTCTTCTCCTCCTTGTCTTTAGTTTCCCAGTTCCTTCAAGGCTCAGCTAACATGTGACCTCTCATCTCTCACACAACATCCATCCTCAACATTCTAATTGCTAGTAACCTTCTATACCCCCAAATTACATCACACACGTATGTATATAGTAACTGATATGTTTTTACTTTAAATGCTTATGTAAATACATGGTAATTGATATAAATTTATTTTAAGTATATGTAAATACATGGTAATTGATATATTTATTTTGAATAAATGTAAATGCACTGTAATTGATATATATTTATTTTAAATATATATAAATACATGGTGATTCATATATATTTATTTTAAACACATATAAATACATGGTAATTGATATATATTTATTTTAAATGTATGCAAATGCAATGTAATTGATACATATTTAAAATAAATATATGCAAATGCAATGTAATTGATATATATTTATTTTAAATATATGCAAATGCAATGTAATTGATATATATTTATTTTAAATATATGTAAAATACTCTAATTGATATATATTTATTTTAAGTATATATGTGTGTATAATTACATACATACATATATGCGTGTAACTGAGGACAAGTTTGGAAAGTATGGTGGGCAGACTAGTGGGAGTCTCAGAGAGTACTAAAGAGGTCAAAACTATTTTCATAATAATTTAAGCTATTGCTTGCCTTCTTCATTCTCATTCAATCACTAGTATGGTTTCAGAGTTTACACTGCAATTAATCTTTAAAAACTCTCACTTGTCGAGTTTGGGCATAGTCTCCAAAGATTATCCACAATTAACTAAAAAGGTTGTTAAAATAGCCCTCTTTTCCAACTATATATCTGTGTGAAGAAGGATTTTCTTTCTATGCTTCAACCAAAATGAGATAGCAAAACAGACTGAATGCAGAGCAGTTTAAGAATCCAGCTATATCCTATTAAGCTAGACATTCAAGAGATTTGCAAAAATGTAAAATAATTCCAGTTTTCTCACATTTGGGGGGGAAATATAGTTATTTTTTCATTAAAATAAGTTATTTATGTTAACATAAAACAGTTTTATTGATGGTATTCTAAATTAATTAAGAAATATTTTTAAAAATATTAAATATTAAAATATTTTAAAAATCAGTTTTAATTAATAATATAGTAAATCTTGATGGATATAACCCACATAAACAAAAACTCTTCGGGGTCCTTAATGATTTCTAAGCATGAGAACCACTCATTTATTCCACCTATCATCCATCTCTTGGGAAATAATTTGCTAGCCATCTCTGTTTGAGGATTATTTTCTGAAAGTAGTGCTTTCTCTCGGGCATGCCCAATGCAGGAACTATAAGATAGGAGTGTCAGTGTAAGGCTAAGAAGCTAAGAGAAGAATGGTGAAGAATCAGAGAAGAATAAGGGGAGTAAACTGAGCACAGGAGGAGTCAAGAGAAACTGGAGTCAGAAGGCATCCAGAAGACTTTCCAGCTGAGGCTATTGACTCTTCAGCTTCTTTGCTGGGAACCCCTTGATTGGAAGAGGAGGGCGAAAGGTTGGAACAGTGACTGGAAGCTCATTAGAGGAGGGTTAAATCCTGTTTTTCTGTGAGGAGTTATTAGAGCTCAACCCTAGAGATCCTTGAAGTAGGGATTCCAGAGTCTTAGAACCTGGGTTCTAATCCTATTTCTGCCACTTAATATCAATGGTACTTTGGTACCATGGTACCAATGTTACAATCTCTCTGGGACTCAGTTTCCCCATCTGTTAAATAAGGAACTGGGATGATCTGATTTCAAAGAATACTTACAATTCCAATATTTTCTGCTTCTACTCTGTTTCAGCCAAGAGGTGGGGCTTTTAGATCTAAGTTCCTTGTTGGCAGAGTGTTAAAAAGAGGACAGGGGGAAGACGAAGAGTTGAGTTATTGGTTTTTCCCCCATGTTACCAGCAGTTTGTCACTTTCCCCTCACCTCACCCCTGCAATGTTACTTACCTTTCTCCTCATTCAATAGTCTCATGCCAAACCATTATGTAAGTCTCCCCTGTCTATATTTCCAAATCTCTTACCACTATGTGAGGTCACTACCTACAAAGAGCTCGTCTTTTCCTGATACTGAAAATCCCCCTTTTCCCTCCTTCTCTATTTAATGTATGCATCAGGACTTTTTAACTCCCTCCCATATCTGCTGATCAGGGAAAAGTCAACTGGAATTCCAGGAACACACTCAGTTTTTAGTAACTGCCTGCCCATCAGACCCCTTCGCTGCTTCAAGCTTGGCACAGACCATTTTGTGGTCCAATTTAATTATTGACATGAGGGAAGATGGATTATGAAAACAAGTGACTAGAAAACATTTGCATTGAGATTCAGCTATTTCTGAGATCAGGTCAGAAATCTCTTGTCTGGACATAGTTTAGATTGAAAAGGGGGGAAATATGGATCTATTCCTAATGCCAGACACTGAGGTACTTTGGTATTATAGATAAAGCATTGGTCTTGGAGTCAAGAAGACCTTGGTTTGAATCACTCCTTAACCACATATGGGCTGTGTCATCCTGGCCAAGTTGTTTTACTAAAGTGAGCATAAACCTTCTCATCTATAAAATGAGACAGCTGGATTCATTAACCTCTAAGGCCCCTTTCATTTCTAAATCTATGACCTTATCAATGTGGAGCTGTGAGGGGAAGGGACTTCTTGGGGCGGGGTAAGAGGTATGGCTATACATTCATTCCATCTCCATAGATGTTATCTCCCCCATCAGGAAGCGAGTTCTTGGAGAACAGGGGCTAACTTACCTTGCTCTTCTATTTATATTCCAGCTCTTCACACTTAGTAGGTCCTTAGCAAATGTTTTTTTTTTTCATTCATTCATTTTCTTCCCCATTTTGCAGTCTTCCTGCTGATTTATCATGATTCTTACTGAGACACTTTGCATTCTTTCTGACCCATTGGTCTGGGTCAAGGCTAAACAGCCCTTGAGTTGAACTCCAATCCCAAGTTCATTAGCTGGGCTGAAGAGGAACTAAGACAAACGATGGTTTCTGGTCCCCAAATCTGGTTCCTACAGTATGCCTGACCAGTGTCACTTCAACCCAAACCACTAAGCCGTTGGTCTTAGAGAAATAGATCATGGTTGTTCATCATTCATTCTTGAAGAGGACCAGTGACATCAGCAGAGTAATGTCTTGACATGCAATTGAACTGGATTTGAGTGAGGCAGAGCTGTGCAATCATCAGTCGCTGAGGTCAAGTGGCAAGACATAGGTCAGGATAACTGGCCATGGATCGATCATAGTGATAGATGGTTAAATCTGGAAGGTGCCTTAAAGATCTAGTTAAACTTCATCATTTTACAGATGAAGTGATGCATATAAGGAAGTAGTGGGTACAGTGTTAGACTAGATTGGAGTCAGGAAGACCTGAGTTAGACATGTACTAGCTGTATGACCGTGGTCAAGTCACTTCACCTCTCTTTGATTCAATTTCTTCATCTGTGAAATGGGGGGAGTAATAACACCTACCTCCGAAGTGAAAATCAAAGAAGGCATTTCTAAAGTATAAGGCAAATCTTAAGTCATTATTGAAATGTCACTTATTATTACTATCCAGGACAACCCTGCTACTTTACAGATGGGGAAATCAAGTCAATGAATGGTTAAGTGACTTGCCTGAGGTCATATAGCCAATTAGTAGTAGAGCTGAAAAAAAATATAGAACCTAGGTCTTCTGACTCTCAGTCAAGTGCTTTTTTTTTTTTGACATTTTCAAATAAACTCCTAAGAATCATCTTCTACCACGTCTGCTTTTTGCCCCTCATGATTTGTTGTTGTTCAGTCATTTCAATCATGTCTAACTCTCCATGACCCCATTTGGGGTTTTCTAGGCAAAGATACTGGAGTGGTTTGACCATTTCCTTCTCTAGCTCATTTGACAGATGAGGAAACTGAGGCAGACAGAGGCAAAGTGACTTGCCCAGGGTCCCACAATTAGTAAATGTCTGATGCTGGGTTTTAACTTTCTGACTCCAGGTTCAATGCTCTATCCACTGTACTATCTGGCTGCCCTACCCTTTATGCTAGGTTACCACAAATGGAAAACTCCTCTTTCGCAAAAATCACAGTTCCTGCTGGACCTTTGTGGGAAGTTGTGAACCTAGAGGTAGGGGAAGGGACAGCACCTATGATTTCATGGGTAGAGGTACCTCCTAGGTGAGGAAACAACCTCCACCAGCTCAGGTGAGCACCTTCTCTCTAGCTCAGACAACTGCCCACAACACCTCGAGTTTAAATGACTTGTCCTTAATCACACGTCAGATGTATGTCTGCAGAGGGACTTGAACCTACATATCCCTGGTTCTAAGGTGAGCTTTCTAACCACTGCATCACACTGTCTCTCATTCAAGGAGATGAAGTTGGTGCATTGTGTTTACTTGGCAGAGATTTATCAGATGAGATTCCTGACTGCATGGCACCATTTTAGTAGCCACAGTATTAACCAGAGTGGCTATTGGATTTCTTTGCAGAACATTCCATTGCCATCCCATCAAAGAAAAATGAAGAGCAGTGCTCCCTCCTTCCCTATCTCTCTCTCTCTCTCTCTCTCTCTCTCTCTCTCTCTCTCTCTCTCTCTCACACACACACACACACACACACACACACACACACACACACACACACTGTGGTTTATCATAACCCTCCTTAACAGCAGACTCCAGAAACTGCAGTTCATCACATGCCAATAATATAATATGTGGTTATGGGTTCAGGGCAGCAAACACCACCATCAATGGGAAATAAATCAAAGTCAGGCACTGGAGGGAGATGATCCAAATGCCTCTTGAAGTCGGGCTTCTCTGGGCTCAAAGCCCGGAGCTCAATGGCCTCTTTGTGCAGTTGAATAACATGGACGTGATTACAGCTGTTTTGCTGTTACATGTGGAGGTGGGACAAGTGAGGAGATCTCAAGCTCTGGCAGAACTTATTTCAATGGCTACATCAGTTCCTTGGAGGAATCATTGATCTGTGCAGTCCTTCGACAGCTCATGGGGAGAGTTTTGAACAAAGGGGAAAGAAATCTGGGCTGGAATCCCTCTTTTTGGCCCCTTGCTAGCAGTATGACCTTACACAGTTCCATTGGGGATTATGTGGCATGGAGACTGACACCGTGATTTCTCTGTGATAGGGAACTCCAGGATGAGGAAACTCCCTCTGTCGATGCAGGTCATGACCCCCTCTATGACAGTTGTTTAGAGTATTAAGAAGTTAAGTGACTTACCCAGAGTCACATAACCAATAAAGGTCAGAGGTAAATTCATTAAATTCAACTTAGCAAATATTTATTTGTAAGAAGACAAGAAGCATTCTAGGAGTCAGAATATAAAAATTCAGGGAATTTTTGTTGTTCACAGATGAATAATAATAAAGGCAAGAATAGAGACCAAGAGGGTAGAGGACAATTAAATTTTTAAAAAAAACAGGCATTTATCAAGCACTGACTATGGGCTGGGCACTATACCAAGGGCTAAGAATACACAGAGAAGAATGGAAGGCCCTGTCATCAAGGAATTTACATTCATCTTAGAGGATACACACAGACACACACACATACATATGTGTACGTACAAATACATACATGCTGTTCAGTTTTTTTCAGTCACATCTGGCTCTTCATGACCCCCTTAGGGTTTTCTTGGCAGAGATGCTGGAAGGGTTTGCCATTTCCTTCTCCAGCTCATTTGACAGATGAGGAAACCAAGGCAAACAGGGTGAAGTGACTTGCCCGGGGTCACACTGCAAGGTAAGTCAACCTGACGCCAGGCCCAGGGTATATCTACTGTGCCACACAGCTGATAGAAAGATAGATATAAATTTCCTAAAAAGAATTCTTTCTTAATTTCCCTAGGTGATAGTGCTTCAGTTTGCCTCCCTAATTATTTAACACTTAGTCTGTGTGTGTGTGTGTGTGTGTGTGTGTGTGTGTGTGTGTGTGTGTGTGTGTGTGTGAAATACAGCTTTGGTATGGCTCATGTCTAGGGTCTTCTCCAAAATGTAGGTAACAGGCTTCCCTCTGGAAAAGTCACCCAAAGCAACTTTCTGGATACATTGGATACCCACATAGATAACAGATATAGGACAGCTATTTTATTTCCTCCACCATTTAAAAGTAACGTATGGACTGATACAGGAAACATGAAACATCTCAAATGACTCATTCCCTTCATCATGCTCCCCTTGGAAGGCAAAGGCCCTTTGTGGGGCTGCTGAAGAGATATTTCCCACTCATCTTTAATCTATACTGTCCAAGAAACCTACAGCGAATGACCAGAGAAAGGCAGAAAAGCCAGGGTATGCCTTTCTTTAGTCTTTCAAGGGTAGGACAATTGGTGATGTTGTGTGTTGTAAAAGAAACTCTCCTCATAGGCTAGTGATATTTTATTTTAAATAACCTTTTTTTTTTTTGTATACACGCCTTATCCCTCTGTTGATCTGTAAAGCCCATGAGGATAAAGACTGCATTTTACTACAACTTCTTATTGCCATCAGTACCTCGCACAGGTGATAGGGAATAATTGTTTAGACTCCTGGTCAGTTTCCCTGGCATCCTGGAAAGCCCAAAGCAGTGGCAGTCTGGGACTTGGAGTCATGAGATGCAAAGAGTTCCTTGTCTCCCTCCTCAGCCCCTCCCCGCTGCCACCCAAAGATGATAAATGAAAAGCCATTTCTAAGGGAATAGCCTACTCCATCAGAGGAAGAGTTAAGTACAGTGAAGCTTTTCCTCCATCAGAGTGAAAGTTAAGCACATTTAAGCTTTTGTGTGAAAGGAGCAAATTACAAGTGATCTATATTCCACGCTCTTTGGCTATATTTTCTGGAGAGGGGAGGAAATTAAAAATTCAGCTGCAGGGAGCTTTTCAATGGGAAGCAGAAAGAAAAGAGAAAGGGAAGAAAGGATGAGGGAAAGGGGAAGAAAGGAGGGAAAAGGAGATGGATACTTTTCATTAAATTTTACTTATGACGATGTTAGGGATTAAATGAGGTAAATCATCCTAATTTCCAATTGAAATCACCAATCACAGGATCATAGATGTAGAGCTTAGGAGGAACAACAGAGGCCGCCTCATGAGAGTCAAAAACCCATGAGATCCAGAGAGATTAAATGATTTGCCCAAGGTCACATAAGCATAAGTAGAAGAACCAGGATTCAAACCCTTTTCTTTCCTGCTCCTTTCTTCCCCTTTTTCTCCCTCTTCTCGCTTCCCTTCCCCCTTCTCTACCTTTTCCTCCTGTCTCTCCTTCTTCCTTGTCTTTCCTTTCCATCACATACCCAGGAGTACTGGGTAAAGCAGTGGGTCATGAGTTTCACTAGGTGCATAGTGATATTTTAGAATCTTATAATTTTAATATATCTTATATTTTAACATTTTATGTTTTAATTTTGTCATTTAATGTTTATCTTTTAATAGAATTATAACATAATTATAATTTTTATATAATGGATCTTCCCTAGCATGCCTCACTCGACATTGCTGTTGGGGCAAAATAACCAAAATGGAGATTATGCTTCTACATGAAACACAACAGACCTTAAACTCACAAAGACCTGAACAAAAACACCTGCTGTCACTGAAAGAAAAGGACCCATGGGTGAGTCTCTTGACTCTTCCATAGTGTTGCCAGCTTCAGTGTTTGTTGTGCCACCTTTCCTCATGGCACAAAATACAGTGCCATGGGCAAAACCAATTGGAAAGCCATGACCAGAGGTGTCAAATATTGGCAACACTCTTGAGTGCTCCCTGAACTGGATTAAAATGTAACTGGGAAATATTTAACAAAATAAATAAAAATATACTAGAACACAGATAATGTTAACATGTGGTTTTCTAAGCCAATAGGAGGCCAGCAGGTTTGGTGGCCTCCATTTCTATTTGAGTTTGATATCACTGGTTGAGACAAATTAGAGACAGTCACTGACAAGGTCAGCCTATCCCACCCCCTATGAAGTGATTTCAGGTATACTAATACATATACACACACACATATAAACATATACATATAATAAATACACACATATGTATGTGTACATATGCACACACATCACACATGTACATATAATACATATTGCATATGTATGTGTTTTGTGTGTGCATATATGTGTGTGCAGGTGTATGTGTATGTTTATGTATGTGTATACGTATATATGTATATCAATGTCTATGTCTACGTGTATGTCTATGTTTATGTCTGTCTATGTCTACGTGTATGTCTATGTCTATGTCTATGTCTGTCTATGTCTATGTCTGTGTCTATATCTCTATGTCTGTGTCTATGTCTATATATCTATATCTGTGTCTATATCCATGTCTACGTCTATATCTCTATGTATATGTCTGTATCTATGTCTATATCTCTTTGCCTGTGTCTATGTCTATGTCTATATCTCTATGTCTGTGTCTATGTCTATATATCTATGTCTGTGTCTATATCTGTGTCTATGTCTATATCTCTACATATATGTCTATATCTATGTCCATATCTCTTTGCCTGTGTCTATGTCTATGTATGAAGCCAACATTTGATAGTGTGGTTAGAGTTCTGGGCTTAGAGTCAGAAATACCTGGGTTTTTATCCAACTTCTGCCATATACCAGCTATATGATCATTAGTTAGTCACTTAAATCCTCTGAACTTTAATGTCCTCTGTAGATATCAGGTAAGGAGACAATTTCAGAGGATAGGCAAAAAATGCTGGCTTCTCCCCTAACTGATCCCTGAGAATCAGGAGGCTGTTACCATATTTTCAAAAATTTTTAAATGGATACTTTCTCTTCTCATTCAAAAGGCAGGAACTGCAACTGAAAAAATAGCAAAAGGAAGAATAAAGCTACCCATTTGGTTCTACTGAGAGATTTGCAGGCCTGAGGACCAGCTACCACTGTTAGGAATGCCACCTGTGAGGGAGGGGGTGAATGTGAGGCCACCTTGAGCCAGTACAAGAGAGACTGTTTACTGAGGAAGATAATAACTTCACTCCTTTTCTTGTTGTCACCTCTCCCCTCCCGAAGAGAGTCAGTCTAGACAATAGATGAATAAGCATTTATTAAGCATCTACTGTATGCCAAGAACTGTGGCAAGTCCAAGTACCCACTCCAAAATGTATCTCTATTTCTTATATTTTACACTGCTGTTTGACCAGTCTCTACAAGATGGTGTTAAGACAGAAAATTATGTTACTCAGAGGTGCAATTGGGCTGTATGTGTTTCATTTGCTGAAGATCAAGAGGGGGGTAGATTATGGTAATCAACCCAGAGAGTATGAAGTAATTTCCCTTTCCTAATCACTAGGATTTCTTCCTCCCAACCTTCTCACTCAGGGCCCAAAAGATACAAAGAGATTTTTATTAAAAGCATCTTATTAAACTCTTCCAAAGCAGAGATCAAAATGAATCCAGCCTGTTCATTAATTTCCCTGAACACCATTGAGCTATGCAGAAGGGGGCTTGATAAATAGGTAGTAGAACTGACTTCTTTAAACTGACATTTCTTTGTTCTTTTTTGCAGATTAAACATCCTCTTCCTTTTCTCTGGGCCGGGAGCAACATGGAAGGTGTCAGCTAAGGGAAATCACTCCCACTGGGATGGCTGAGAAAAAGTGGCTCCACCCACACAAGGATGGAGGCCATCCTGGAGGGAGTAGTTCACCATAATCCACACACCTGCAACACCCTAGCCGCAGTTACAAGCAGAGCAAGGTCTAGCTTTTTTTTCTTTTAAGTTTTTTATTTTTTCTCTGACTTCTTTTAATTCTTTCTTCCTCTTTTTAAAAAAGCAAATCTCTCCAGTATTTCTGTTCCTTATATTATTCTATTTTTCCTCATAAGCTTTGAGTTTAGATTTGGTTTTAGCTCACTGGTTTTCCTATTATTGGCAATATTTGTTGAACTTCATAATTTCGACCTATTTCTTGTTGAATAAGTAAAATAAAGGCATTGTAGTAGACTCAAGTTGCCTTATTCTCCCAGATCCAGGCTAGCTATATAGCCATCTCAACATTCTAGGAATAGTTGCTTCTATAATCCTATTGGCTCAAGTCCCAATTCTGATGTGTTCCCTCTACTTCTAGGCATTAGGTATTGGCATCCCAGTAACAGCTAACCAATTAACATTAATTAGCCTTTACCAGCTAATTGGCTTTAAAGATATTACAAAAAATAGAAGTATAAACATTTCCACCCACACAACACTTGAGGGACACACTCTTCCCTATATTGCCTTGGTGCCTGAGGACTTAGTAAAGTTTCCCTATAGCTTTGGCTTTACCGAATTCACATTCAGATGTGGCCTTGCTGCTGGAAGGACTGCTGTTTGACTTGCCACTGACCTGAACCCTGAAGATTTGCTCCCTCATCCTCTGGGCCTCACAGCTGGATTGACTGGCTTGTAAATCCCAGCTCAGACTTCACTCCTGGACCTCCTACTGGCTTCTTTTCTTGACCTTTCAAACCCACAAGGTGGTAGCTTCTAATCTCCTTCACCTAAAATGAATGGACAAAGGTCAAGGCAAAGAACCCAGGCCCATACTCATGAATTACAGGTCAGCCTCAGACAGAAATGGTCCTTGGTCATATATCATTGTTTCTCTTCTCTCACTGGAATGCCACCAGGCAGAAATAAGACAGTTCAAAAAGGAAATAAGTATTTATTAAGTACCTACTGTATGCCAAATACTTTGCAAATTTTATCTCATTTGATTCTCACAACAGCCTGTGAGGTAGGTGCTATGATGATCTCCATTGTATAGAGGAAGCTGAAGAAGACAAAGGTTAAATGATTTATTCAAGGTCAGAGAGCTAGGAAGTGTCTGAAGTTGGATTTAAGGTCAAATCTTCCTGACTCTGGGCCCAGCATTCTATCCCCTACACCAGGGGTGGGCAACCTGCCGCCTCAAGACCACATGTGGCCCTTTAAGTCCTCAAGTGCTACCCTTTGACTGAATCCAGACTTCACAGAACAAATCCCCTTAATAAAAGGATTTGTTCTCTAAAACTTGGACTCAGTCAAAAGGCTGTCCCCAAGGACCTAGAAGTCCACATGTGGCCCAGAGGCTGCAGGTTCCCCACCCCTGCTCTACACCATCAAGCGACTCCAAGAGGGAAAGAAAATCAAAAGACAGAAAAACAGAGAGAGTCAGAGAGAGACAAAGAAAGAGACAGACAGACAGACAGAACATGCACTAATGAGGACCAGCAAATAATGGATTTTCATAAGCTCATAAACATTTCTGGCTCAATAAACTCAACATAAATTGAAAATACAATTCTTGACTCTTATTCTAAGGATAGAGGACATACAAACTTTCCTGAAATAAGGACAGAAATGTCTCATACCTCACAGAGGAATTGTGGCATGGTGGATAGAGCACCAGATTTAAAGCCAAGAAGACCTGTGTTCAAATCCCACCTCTGATACTTGCTAGCTCTCTGTTTCTGGGAAAGACATTTAACCTCTCTACATGAGCAGGTTGGGTTGGATTTGATGTCCTCTGTGGTTCCTTCCAATACTAAATTTGTCCCCAGACTAGTGAGTCCTCCCATGTAGCCATCAACCAAGAATGGAAGAGGTAAGTAACCTGCTACCCACTGGGAAGAAAACAAAAAGATCCTTCTGCTCCATCGACCAAAAGGAAGGGAGAGAATAGAGCTGTCTTCTGCTCTTCCATTCATTGTGAAGAAAGAGTAAACCTTCCCAAAAGAATCCTGCCTTTTAGAGCTACCATCGGATATGGGCACTGGTCACGTTCCTCCTCCTCTTTGTCACCTGAGGGTTGGAAGACACAGTGCACTTCTGCAGTCAGAGCCCAGGGGCCCATGGAGGTCAGGTCCGCTTTCATTCACAAGCATTTATGAACAATACAAAGCTGCCCCCTCAGTTCAATCAACATGATTCGATGGGGCCCATCTACTCTTCTACATGGAGTTGAGTGGGTGAAATGTGTCCCCATCCCATCATCCCATTGGGAACAGCAAGAAGCGGGGCCAGGTCAAAGTCACAGATTGCCAGGGATGGGCAAGTGCTCAAACCCCTAACATTCTACTGGGCTTGGTGGGAAGGGGAAAGGGTGGGATTGGAAAGAATGTAACCTTCACATATATAGCCATAATATAAGATTGGCTGCGAAGGAGGTTAAAGAGAGATCCAGACACAACACAGAAAGAAAATTGGAGGAGACAGAGAAGACATTTTCAGGTGTGGGTGGTGTGAGAGGGTGGGGAAATCAGGAAAGGCTGCATGGAAGAGGTGTCACCAGAAGCGACCCTAGAATTAAAGAATTCTGAAAGGTCAAGACAAGGCTCATGTGTATTCCTAGCTCAGTGACCTCCAAGACCCTTTCTAACACCAATGGTCTATGATTCTATGATGTTCTGGCCATGTTTCGCTCCTTTTGAGGTTCCCCTACAGAGCCTTACACATCATAGGAAGCCTAATCAATATTTATTGAAAAAGACTGAACTCAGTTAGGGCAACGTTTTCAGCCCTATCGGCCAATGACAATGCAGTGTGTGCCAGGGATTGTCTCGGAGGAAAGAGTGTTGGATTTGGGGTAAGAACCAGGGTCAAACACTGCCTTTTCTTCTAATTCCCCATGTGACTTCCACCCCCTGGGCCTCAGTTTCTTTTTCTGTAAAATGAGCAGGATGGCCCAGACGACCTCTATAATCCCTTTTCAGTCTAAATCCAAGCAGATCTTACTAGGATGGCAGATTTGCACCCTGCACTCCCCATTCCACCCCTCAAAAATGTACGCTATTATAAGGCAGGAACTGTTTCTTGTCATCATTGCATCCCCAGCACCTACCACGAGGACCTGGCATGTGGTAGGTGCTTAATAAATGCTTGTTGGATTAGTTTTGGCTGTTGGATAAGGGGAAAGGGGAAGAACTATGAAATACTGGGCATTATAAGGAGTTCAGAGGGTTTAAAAATAGAGAGAATGGGAGGAAAAAGAGGAGTAGAAATTATTGACCTTCACAGTTTGGTCCCGACCAGGCATGCTCATTGGCACTGATCAGTCTGACCAGGCCTCCAGGCCTGAGATGGGAGTACCCAGATCTTTCCAGCTCTAAAAAATACATTGGGGAGGGGGGGTGGAGACAGGGAGCCAAGACAGTGGAGTGAAAATACATTCAGATTTTTTGGACTCTGACATGCCCAGGCGGTTAAGGAATCCCAAAAGAGGGACTGTGGTGCCTTGAAAACTGGTGAGAAATGTCAGCCTTGTTGTTACAGGTGTGAGGGAAATGAATGATTCCTAGGTTGGCCATTGCTTCAGAAGCAGAGTCCTACACTTGGTAGTTGATGAAAAGCCTGTAGTTTTAATGATCAGAGAGGGATGAGTCAGGGGAAAGGGGATCAAGGATTTAAGCAGGAACTTCATTCCTGCTTCTGTTGAGTTCTGGAATTACAGTGCTCTGACCAACTTGGAGCTCTCTTCCCACTGGCCTTTCTAGCATTAGGGAGAAAACAACATAATTTAAGGGACAAGTAACCAACTGTGTATTAACCAGGCCCTGGGAGTGTCCCTTCTGCTTCTCTCTTTTTGACTTTTGCACCAACCCTTAGCTCCCTGTGACATCTGGTGCTGTTTAGCACAGCTGAGGGTTACAAGTCCCTGCTCCTTCCTTAGTACAGTTAGCTTTGCTCCAGTCTGAGGTTTTCAAAGGCTCCAATTCAGCAATCTCACCTAACAATGAGGAACAATATTGTTCTGGGAACCACCATTTCAGACCCGGGGCAAAAAGGTCTTCGCCCTAAATCCAGGGGGGAATCTCACAAGTGAATCATCACAAGGAGACTGAAAGATGTATTAAAATGAAGCACACATCCCTCTTCTCTTTAGGGAGGTGGGGACCTATGGCTGTCAAGTGCAGAATACACTGTCAGGCATGGTCATTGTCCACTGCCTTTCATTAAATGTTTTTCTCTATTATGGAGCTCGTTAGTTGGGGTGGAGGAAGGGAGGAAGGAAATAATTGTCATAGAAAATGAAAGACAATAATGACCTTAAAAAAGAGAAAAATAAAATCTGAAACTGAAAGGAAATACATTAAAATCAGCTGCTTCATCATTCCACAAACATTCACAGAGCATCAGCTTGGACGAGACACTTTAGTATGGACAGGGAGCATGGGGGAAGGGGAAAGAAAGTGATCTAAAGATAGATAATCTATGGTCTCTGCCCCTAAGGAGGTTACGGTCCAGTGGGGGAGATAAGATGCATCCAGGTGGGGATGTGAATAGTACAAAGGAGAGAAGACTATCAGATGAGTGATCCGGGAAGGCTACTTGGCGGAGGTGACATTTGGGCTGAGCCTTGAAGGATGGGTGCAAGTTTTGATGGGTGGGGATGCAGTGAGGAGGAAGGTGTTTTAAGTGGGAGGAACCACATGAGCAATAGGACAGAATCAGGCAGGTTTGAGGCTTGTTTAATGAACTAACAGCTTAGGTTGGTTAGAGCATAGAATACAGGAGAGGGAGAATGGGGTAAGAGAAAGTACAAGGGACTTGGAGTTAGGAGACCTGGGTTCAAATCTTACCTCAGACACTTATTTACTGGGTGATCATGGGCCAGTCAATCAGTTAACAAGCATTCAGGTGCCAACTATGGACCAGACCAGGTGCTGGGTCAGGTGCTGGGGGCATAACTACAAAAATGAAAGTGTTCCTGACCTCAAGGAGCTTACATTCTATAACCTGTCTTGGTCTCACATGCTTTGTGTTTAAATGGTTCTAATAAAACCTGTGCTACCAAAGAGATGGAAGTAATCAAATTGTTTTAAGGCAAGCACTTTGGAAATCTTAAAGCTCCATATAAATGCGAGTCATCGTTAGTAGCAGTAATAGCAGGAGGAGGAGGAGGAAGTGAAGGAGGAGGAAGTAAAGTGAAGGAATGGAGGAGGAGAAGACAAAGAGAAAGAGGAGGAGGAGGAGGAGGAAGGAGAAGAAGAAGAGGAGGAGGAGGAGAAGGAGAAGGAGGAAGAAGAAGAAGGAGAAAGAGGAGGAAGAGAAGGGGGAGGAGGAGAAGAAGGGGAAGGAGGAGAAGGAAAAGGAGAAGAAGGAGGAGGAGGAAGAAGAAGAAGAAGAGTAAGAGAAAAAGAAGAGGAAGAAGAGCATTAGGAAATGAAGGTTAAAAGATAGGTACTAGTCACATTATGGAGGGCTTTGAATGGTGAGATAAAGGAGTGTATACTTTATTTAGGGTGAACCAGGCAGCCACTAAGGTTTTTGAGGACTGCAGGGTTCATAATTTGTAGACAGATGACATCTCTGGGAGAAGATTGATATTAATTTTTTAAGGTGGATCTTTGCATTAGGCACAAGTTTAGGATCGTTAAAAACTGAATTTAAAACGTCAATTTCCCAAATATGATTCCCTCTGCTCTCCTCCAGTTGGATTCTATGCTCAGCCCTCTATACATTTGCAGTGTATACTCAAGACATAAGTACCAATTAGCTAATTCAACATGTTGTCCATCCAGTTGCATATCATAACCTGTGAAATATCCATTCTTCATCCACTTTGTTTTTTCCATGTGGATGGCTAAGAAGATTGATGCAACACACAAACAAGCACAAGTAGAGAACCTCCCTCTCCAACAGAAAGGAATTTCTCTCCTATATGGACTTTGCCAGGAAAGCTCCATGACACCAGCAAACAACTTTGTTGAGCATAATCCATATAGAATCATAGATTTAAAGCTGGAAAGGGGAACTTAGAGGTTCTCTCATCCAACCCCTTTATTTTACAGATGAAGAAACTGAGGCTCAGAGATATTGAGTGAGTCACTGTATAAGCAATGCAGTATTCACAATGCCTACAGTAACTATAAATATGCTGATATGGTTATTAATCACAAAATGTAACAGACTCTCTACATAAGAAATATAGCTAGAGCATTCATTTAAATACTAGAAAACTGAGTCCCCAAACCAGAAAGTCAAAGCCAACACAGTAGTTATGAAGTTGGCACATGCAGTTAAAGTAGTAAGCACCCACATTCTCAAGCCTTCAAAACAGGACAGGCTACCTCAGGCAAAGATCCTCCTCTCATGCACGCAACTGCTCAGCGTTCAAGCAGCTTGCTCCCAGCAGCTCCGGTCCCCTCCCCCGCCCCCCCAGCCTAGTTCCTGCCCCATGCAGTCCTCAGCAGAAGTCCTTAGCAGAGATTCTGGCTGGCTCAAAGGAAAAGGAATTTGTACTGCAACTGCAGCTGCTGCCTCTGCCACCTGCTTCCAGTCAGCACCGCAGGGAGACTAGCTTGGTTCCAGCATTCTCTTGCTCCACCCCTTCCTGCTATGTCAGCAAGTTTAAGGGGCGTGGAAGATCTTCAAATCCCAGTGTCGTTACAGTCACCTGTGGCCACACAGTTAGTGTCAGAGGCATTATTCAAACTCAGAGCTCCAATTCTGGAACCCTATCCACCATACTGCACCCATACTGCCACTAAGGAGACTGTAAAATCCCAGTCATTGCTGTCCATCAGCAGGAAGGAATGTCTGTGAGTTTCACAAACATGCCTGAAGTCTGATTCTTGATCTCAGAGGCCCAGCCAGCATTTTCAAAGTGACAGTTCTCTGGAAAGCACCAGGTCTGACTCAGCACTCAATGAATATCTCTTACAATAGAATTAGGAGCAGGACTATAATTGATGAATTTGCAAGTCACTTTTCCCTGTTCAGTCTTTAGCCAGTGACACGTTTATGGCATTCAGCTAAATTGAACATTAAAAAGGAAGGTCCTCAGGGAGAGCTAGTAAAGACCAAAGGTTTTTCAGGTAAATTGATTTTGTGGTGTGGTGTGGTGGAAAGAGAACTGGGTCTGAAATCCAAAAACCTGGGTTCAAATTCTGGGACTTTGCCCCTGTGGGACTTTGAATAAGACATTTACCCTTTCTTGGACTCAGTTTCCTTTCCTGTAAAATGATGGTGGTGGTCATAGGATCATAGATTTAGAACTGGAAGGGAACTTTGAGGTCATTGGATCCAATCCCTCTTATTTTACAGAGAGGAAACTGAGTTAAACAGAGGTTAAGTGACTTGCCTAGGGTCACACAGATAGTAAGTGTCTGAGGTAAAATTTGAATCTAGGTCTTTCTGACTCTAAACCCACTGTCCTATCCACTACACCTTGCTGCCTCAAGTGAAGATTATGATGATAGTGTTATTTAGAGCAGAGATATGAGAATGTGCTTCTCTCTCCTTTCTTCCCTGAGGTCATGGACCATGGGTACAGAATACTGCAAAACGTCAAGCTAGGCTAGTGTGTTGATTTGTTTTGCAAAACTGTTTCTTTTCCTCTTGTTTCATTCTTTGTTATAAGGGATTACCCTCTGAGTAGGAGAAGGATATACTTGGAAATGAAATTAATATAAAAATGAAAGATATTGATACAAATTAAAATTTAAAATAATGATACTATCCCACATTTATATGGTGCTTTATATCCATTATCTCTTTATAGCCATTATCCCATGTGATACTCATAGGGATTTCAGCAGATGCCATTTATTATCTCTATTTTATAGATGAAGACAAGAGGAGGTTAAGTGATTTACTTTGCATCACATAGCAGTAAGTATTTTAAGCAGGATTTGAACTCAGGATCTCTTGACTCCAAGTCCAGGGTTCTATTGCTGTGTCATGAGGGGCTTGTGCTAGCTGACTCTTAAGAAACCTTCTGGATCTAAATCCTATTGTCTCACCTCATTCAAAAAATTCCACTGATAGGTTCTTCCGAGCCATGCTTTATGATTAGCACCAGGGACAGAGGCACAGGATGAGAAATGGTCGATACCAGAAATGTCAAACAGTGCCTCTCTCATCCAGATTAAATGTAATTAGCAAATAGTTAACAAAATAATCAAAAGTACGATAGAACAGAGGAAATGTTAATACGTGGTTTTCTAGCTAGGGGCATACTTAAGAGAATTCTGCGCTTGGAGTCAGGAAGATCTGAGTTCAAATCCATTCTCAGACACTCACTAGCTGTGTGACCATGGACAAGTCACTGCCTCAGTTTCATCTGTAAAGAGGAGACAGCACCTCCCTCCCAGGGATATTGTGGAAATCAAATGAGATAATAATTGTCAAGTGCTTAGCATAGCGCTTAGTATATAGTAATTGCTTTAGAAGCATTAACTATTACTACATTATTATTCAACACACTACGAGGATCCTTCTGTTTCCATTTAAGGTTGATGCCTCTGGCCGACACCACCATTAAAGCTCAGAAATCAGCCATCTGAGAGCAGCTATATTTTTTAAAAGTCCCCTTGGATTTAAGAACCTGGAGAGCAAAGTCTGGGTCCTATGGTAACTTTCTGAGCAGCAGGGGAATAAGGGTGCTTCCCTTAGGCCATGTGAAGGTTGTGGTCCAAGCCCATCTAGGCAGAGAGGAGGAGTCTCTGCCAAGTGATGGCCTCCTGCGTCTTAACTATCTGTTTGACAATGTCATCAATTTGTCTATTGAGCTCCCTGGTGAGCCTTTCAGGGGGAGGTCCTGGAATGTTGAATTAATCATCACTCCTTAATAGTTCTTGCTCACAAACTGGGTAGGTATTGGGCCCAATCCTTAGGATCACAGATTAGAGGTCCATAAATATAGGGCCAAAAGGGATCTCAGAGGACAGAAGAATGAAATGATATATGGGATTATAGATTGAAAGCCAAAAGGGGCCTAAGAGGCCCAATTCCCCCCCGTCATGTTACAGATGGGGAAATTGAGGCACAAGGAGGTTAAAGTGACATATATGATTACAGATTTAGAGTTGGAAAAGACCTTAGAGTTCACTTGGTCTAACCCCCTCATTTCATATATAAGGAAATTGAGGGCAGACAGGTTATGTGCCTTATAGCAGTGGTTCTCAACCTTTCTAATGCCTCAACCCTTTAATACAGTTCCTCATGTTGTGGTGACCCCCAAACATAAAATTATTTTTGTTGCTACTTCATAACTGTGATTTTGCTACTGTTATGAATCTATCTGATATGCAGGATGTATTTTCATTGTTACAAATTGAACATAACTCACAGGTTGAGAACCGCTGCCTTATAGGATCATATATCTAGAATAGGAAGATAATTTATAGGCCATTAAATCTATCCCCTCATTTTACAGATGGAGAAACTGAGTGCCCAAGGTCACTCAGGTGGTAAGTTTGAAGAGTCAGATTTTGAACCCAGGTTTTCTGACTCAAGAACCAGTTATCTTTTCAATGCACCATGTCACAAAATCTATTAGCCTGAAAAACCCTTGGCCTTTAATAGCTTTCCCTGAAGTCTTCCATTAATAACAGTCAGTTCAGATGAATAGCATAAAAGTGTCATTAGACTAAAGACTGAACAGGGAAGAGCTATTAGCAAACTGATCAATTATGGTCTTGATCCTAATTCTATTGTAAGAGACATTCATTGAGTGGTGATTAAACCCTGGCATCTTCAAGGAAACTGTCTCTCAGGAGATGCTGGCTAGATTTGAGTTAGAATTTGAACTCAAGGCTTCTGACTGCATATTCAGGGCTCTTTCCCCTGTTCTGGCTAATTTCAAGGACCAATTGAGATGCTACCAACTCTGTAATGCCTTCTATTAAGGCATAGTTCCGAATTCTATTGTGAAAGATTTCCTTTGAACGCTTGAGTAAGACACTGTGGCTTCAGGAAAATTGCTAGTCTAAAGAATGAATGAATGGATGGATGGGTGGATGGATGGATGGATAGATAAATGAATGAATGAAAAAGCATTTTAAACATTTATTATGTGCCAGGCCAGTGCTGGGAAAACAGGGCCCCTGACACCCCATGGGAGATTTCAGAGTTTCATGTATACTTGTGAAATTCAAATATTGTCCCTCTTTCCTCTATTTCAAATTTTACTTTATTGTACTTCTCCTTTACATTCACCTCACCTGCTTAGCTACAGCTAGACATATTTTCATATAAGGCATAAACAATTTGGAGGGAGGGTGATCACAAGTGTAAGTCAAACCTGGAGAATAGTCTAGCCCTTACCTTTTCATGGGTTGGGGAATGAGGGCCCAAAAGAGGGGTGCCAGGATGGCAGTACCTTTGGGGTGATAGGTGCATCTGAAGACCTTGAATCAAAATGTGGGCTCAGGATAAGGAGGAAACACCCACCTTGTGGGGAGAGTAGTGTGCCCCACCATCATGTCCAAACTGGGTGGGTGTTGGCCCGATCCTTAGGATCACAGATTAGAGGTCCGTAAAGCCCTTTTCACTTCCTCCCCAATACAGTTCTGTTTCTCATTCTTAGTATCATAGGTGTTTGTGCATTTGTCCTTCCACCCCTATCAAACTGTAATAGACTTAAAAACAAGGTCTATGTGATATTTATCTGTATATGCCTCAAACAGGGTAAGCAATTAATGTTCATTGATTTGAATTGGCTTGAATCACAATTAGATCATTGGATTAGATGATCTGTGAGGTTCCTTCCAACTATAAATCTTGTAATACTATGCATTGAATTCTGCAACAAAAAAAATTCAGAGAAAACTTTTTTGAGGAGTTATGAGGATTCTGTATCTGCTGAAGGCCCCAGTGGGTAAACTTCAAAGAGGAACTTCATGAGATGTTCTTCAAGATGGAAATCACTTTCAGGCCATCTAGTCTAAGCCTTCATTTTACAGATGAAGATGAATGCTGAGTACCAATGAGGTTTGAATGACTAGCCTGATAGCACACAGGTGACTCATGGCCCACCCTTTATATTTTGCTGTTGTCAAGTCATTTTAGTAATGTCTGGTTCTCCATGACTTATTTTGGGGTTTTCCTGGTGGAGATACTGGAGTAGTTTTCCATTTCCTTCTCCAGTTCATTTCTTACAGATGAGGAAACTGACTCAAAAAGGGTTAAATGACTTGCCCAGGATGACATAGCTAGTAAGTGTCCAAGGCCAGATTTAAACTCAGAAAGACAAATCTTCCTAATTCTAGGTCCTAATTCATCTTCATCTTCATCTTCATCAAGAGAGAGAGAGAGAGAGAGAGAGAGAAAAAATATATGAGTAGATGGCTGGATATGTACATACGTACATACATACATACATGCATACATACATATACTTACATCATGAAATATTTCCCAATTATGTTTTAAATTTTTTAGACATCCTTTTAAAAAAAATAAGTTCCATATTCTCTCCTTTCCTCCCACTCTTCCTCCACCCCTCAAGAAGGCAACCAATATGATATCAGTTAAACATATGAAGTTATGCAAAACATTTCCATATTAGCTTCATGACTCATTCTTAAAAGGAATCCAGGAAAGGGGTTCTGTAATCTTTTTCTTCAGCTGTGGATATGTATCCCTCTGTGTTTGTATGTCAGTCTAGTATGTGTTTTCTTTTTAAAATGCTTGATGCTTTTAAAAACACAGAGAGAATCTTCAGTTCCCATTGACTCCCTTCCCAATTCAATAAAAGCCCTCCCTTGTAACAGATAAGTACAATAAAGAAAAACAGCAGCAACAACAAAACCGTGTTGGCCATGGTCTGAAAATGCATGTCTCCTTCTGCACCTGCAGTTCCCCACTTCTCTGTCCAGAAGCAGGAAGCATCTTGACCACCAGTCTTCTGAAGCCATCATTGATCGCTGCACTGCTATGTGTGTTTTCTATCGAGGCATTAGGAATTTCTAATCACAGAAATTAAAGAAAAAAAAATTGAAGATTGTACCTGACTTCTAGGAAGGTTCCCAATAATATTCTAAGTATCTTGTACAAATCCTTTTGCAATTCCAAGCCATGAGGCTTTCAGTGCTTCTCTAGGGAGTTCAGATACAATCAAAAACTGCTCTTTTTCAACCCCTCGACCAATGTGTTTTTCATTCCAGTTGAGAAGTTCCTTCCCATTATCTTCTTCTTCTGAACTTGGAGGATGTGGCAATGAATAGATGAGAGATGGTCATCTCTCTATGACTACTGTGACACTCACAGATACCTGGAGTTCATGTCTTTTTGGTAAAAGATACGATAGTGAACAGGCTTCAGTGAAATGGCAAGCCTGCTTATAAAACCAGGGGTTTTTCTCTGGGCACAAAGGGAATACCACTTGAATTCAGTTCTTTCCTTTGGAATCTCATCTACTGGCTTTTTTCCTTACATCCCAGAGCAACAACTTTTATATATTCTCCTTCCTGGCCTCATCACAGCCAGAAGCCCAGAGGAAATCATGAGAAGGTTCTTATCTCAATGGAAAATGGAACCATCCTTTGGTTCTGAATGTCTCCCGAACTGTTGGCATGTATGTTGTATTAATTACCTGAAATAATATCATGTGGGAAATGGTCACAGTGATCAGGGGGAAAACAATGAACACTAAAGGGAGTCAAATGGTGCTAATTCTGGGCTATTTCTGTTTTGCTATTTTATTTTAAATGGTGCTGTGATGGGGATCCTGGGTACCAACTGAAGTGGCAGAAATCCAGGTGCTATGGAAGCTAGTATCAAAAGATTGTTTGTTATTAAAATCCAACACATCTGAGAAGAGACCTCAGGCTGCTTTCACCCAGTAATTGCTGATTCTTAGGCACATAGTGGAAAAAAAAATCAACCACCTTATGCTTTAGTGATTCATTAGAGCAGCAGATTTTACCTAATGTTTTAGCTGTGTGCCAAGGAGAGAAAATTGTGCTGATTTCTGTTGCCTATGTTTCTCATAAGAAGCTGCATGGGGGTAGTGTATGGAGAGCTGGTAAGGGAGCCGGGCAGACCAGACTCCAAGTCACAGCTTTGATACATACTGGAAATGTGATCCTGGGCAAGTCACTTAACCCCTTCATGCCCTAGACAAGTCCTAAGACTGGAAATTGGAGAGCATTTGCTAATCTGCATGGATATAAGGGGGAAAGGAGAAAAATAAGCTTTTATGCATCACCTACTCTCTGCCAGGCACTGTATAGCACCTACAATGTATATTCTAGGCACTGTGCTAAGTGCTTTACAATTATTATCTCAGTTGATCTTCACAGCAACCCTGGGAGGTAAGTGCTATTATTATCCCCCATTTTATATATGGGGGACCAAACTGAGAATAGTTTAGTGACTTGCCCAGGGTTCCACAGTTAGTCTGTGTCTGGGGTCAGATTTGAACTCAGGTCTTTCTGACTCCAGGCCCATTGCTCTATCTATTGTACCACCAACTGTCTCTGGAGGAAGTTTCCTTGTTGGGAATACCTTCTATCAATGAAATTGCATATGCAGTACACATTCCAGCATGTGCTTTTAACAGGTTTCTGGCTAGAGTTTTTAATCTAAGGGCAGAATGTAATCCAAGGGTTACTGAACAATAGCCAGTGGGCCAAGTCCAGCTAATTGCCCTCCACCTACAACTGATTTTTATATTGTTAAATAGAATAAAACTTTATTTAAAATATCAAAATCATTCTTAGTTCCCAAATTATGTAAAAACATATAAACAGGCTGAATTTGGTCCATTGGCAGTAATTTTTGCCTTGATTTAATCCCATTGTTGTCCTTTATAAATACCTTGGCTTGTTTTTTCAGCAGAACTTCAGTCTCATAGAAATATTTCTCTAGAGTTAAAAGGCACCTTAGAGGTCATTTAGCCCAATGCTTTTATTTTATAAATGAGAAACTGAGGTCCAGATGTGTTGTGACCTGCCTAAAGTCACATATAGGTAGCAAACAGCAGAACTGGGAATCTCTGTTCTTCACATCTAAATCCAATGCTCTCGCCATTGTATCAAGCTTTTTTTTTTCCAAAATAGAATGTAAGCCCCTTGTAGACAGGGACTGTTTTGCTTTTATAGCATAGTGCCCAGCACATAGTAGGTGCCTAATAAATACTTGTTTATTGATTCCTTTTTAAATTATTTCTCTTTTTCATAGATAGAAGGTAAGCCCCTTGAGAGTGAAGAGTTTTGCTTTGTTTTGTTTTTGATCTTTTTATTTATATTCCCAGAACCTAGGACAGCGCCTGACATTTAGGAGAAGCTTTAAGAGATGACAAAAAAGTGTAGCAGAAAAAAAAGCCCAGCCAAGCAAAAGTTATACTATACCTTCTCAGAATTCTCCCAGCCAGCAATCATTGCCATGATCAATTAGCTAGCCCCCTTGTTCTGACCCTCTGGCCACTGGAACATTGCATTTTCCCCAAGCAAATTCATTGATTGGGCTTAATCTTCACTTCAGCTACAATGATGGCCTTGACTCTCCAGGAAGCCCATGACAAGTGATGGATTTGCTCTTTTCAGAAATGTGGCTATTGGCATTTGTGGAACTGTGATGGGCTGATCAATGTCAGCATTTGATGAGATGAGTACTCCTCATCTGTCCTGTAGGATTCCCTGCTCTTCCACGCAGGCTAACATCTCCATTAGTTCCACTTGATGGTCCCAAAGCTGTACCAAGCTTTCCTGGAATTGCTTTCTTGAAGGAGCATTAGGGCAGGCAGGGGGGGAGGGGAAGGAGTGGAAGCTGAGTTCTAATGGTTTCCTCTTACATCATTTAATAAAAAAGGCAGTATAGGCTACAGATTCTCCTGATTCTGTTACTTTCAAACATTGTGATTAAAGGGTAACAGCTTGGCCAGTAATATTTTTGGGCAACCATAAACAGAAAGACACTTTGGAATCAGAGGACCTAGGTTCAAAACTTGGTTCTGTCATTTCCTACCTGTATGACCTTGGTCAAGTTATGTCTTCTCCATGGGCCTCAGTCTCCTCCCTCAACAGAAGGTAAGCTCCTTGAGAGCAGGGCTTACATTGGTATCTCCAGCATCTGACATGGAGCTTGACATATAGTGGGTACCTAATAAATGTGTATTGATCAATTAACCTAAAAAAAAGAACTTTGAACTAGATGATCCCTTCCAGCTCTTCATTCCCAATCCCATTATATAATAATCGCCAATACTTATGAAGTACTTTAAGGTCTGCAACATGCCTTACATACAATATTTCAAATGATCTTCATGATAACCTTGCAAATCTGGACCAGAAAAACCCCAATAACAAAAACAAAATAGAACCCCATTACTCAGTATGCAGTTCTAAATCCTGAAGGGAGAAATTAGGAATAACTAGAGGCAGTTTCAAGGGTGATCTAAAAGTGAAGAGCTTCCTGCATAGGAATGTGTCTTTGAAGGTCTATAGGAAAGTCACATGTTATGTAAATTGCAAAGTGAGGCGACCTTCTTCAGCTATGGTTTAGACTAGATAGCCTCTGAAATCCCTTCCAACTCTGAAATTTTATGCTTCTCCTTCAGTAATTTCTAGGATAAAATTAAGGTCTGGATTTGTGAATTCATTCATTGAGAGAGAAAGATAAAGAGATGGATGGATAGATAGGTGGATAGAGACAGACAGACAGACAGACAGATAGATAGATAGATAGACACACAGACATAGATGATGGATAGATAGATAGATAGACAGACAGACAGACAGACAGACAGATAGATAGATAGATAGATAGACAGATAGATAAAGGAAACTCCCTCTACCAAAGCAGGTTGGCATCTTCTCCAAAATTTATAATCTTAGAGACTTGCCACTGAGAAGTTAAGTGACTTGCCCAGGGTCACACAGCTAGGATGTGTCAGAGGTAAGATTTCAATCTAAGTCTTACTCTTAATCCACTATACCCATGCTGCATCTTAATTATTTCTAAGCCCTTCTAAATATCTCTAATATACTATTCTATGATACTATTTTCCTAGGTTCTTATGCCAGAATTTTGGGGAGATGTAGGGAGTTTAATCAGAATAAAAAATCCTTAAGATGACAGGATTATAGATTTAGAGTTGGAAGGGACCTCTGAAAGCATCTAGTCCAAATCCCTCATCTTACATATGAGGAAACTGAGACCCACAGAGATGAATTGATTTGTTCAAAATCTCACATTTAGTAAATGTCAAAAGTAGAATTTGAACCTAGGTCTTCATATTCTAGAGTCAGAGCTCTTTCTACTGGACCACTCAGTTCTCTAGCATAGACAATGCTAGAGACAATGTAATGGAAAGAGCGAACGAGGGATTCAGGGTCAGAATACATGGCTTCCAGTCCTAACTGCAACTTATTAATTGCATGGCCTTGGGCAGCATCATTTTATTTCTCAGGCTTTATCTCTGAGATTCCCTTCCCACTCTAAATATGGTATCATTATCTCCACTTGACAGATGAGAGAATGGAGACACAGAGAGAAGTGTCTTACCCATGGCCACACAGCTAGTAATTGTCAGAGGTAGGATTAAAACCCAGGGCTCCTATGAGTATCAACCCTTTCAACCCAAAAGCACTGGGGCACATTAGTTAACAAAAAAAAATAATAGCTTAGGATTAATTTTTACTTTTAAAGAGTGCCGTGAGATGAACTATTTATGCTAAGCTCTATGTTTTAAATATACTTTTAAGATTACTTTCAAGGTTACAAGTATATATTCCTCTGTAATTAGAGAGCAACACTCAATCCTATTTATAGTCACTATGGGATATGTGCAAAGAATTCTACGGAGTTTTTAGCTATAGCTATTTCCAACAGCCTGTCTTTTTTTTTTTTGGCTTTTTGGAGGGGCAGTTGGGGTTAAGTGACTTGCCCAAGGTCACATGGCTAGTAATAGTAATCAGTGTCTGAGGTCAGATTTGAACTCAGATACTCCTCACTCCAGGGCCAGTGCTCTATTCGCTGTGCCACCTAGCCACCCCCTCCCCCCAACAGCCTGTCTTAGTAGAGAGCTGGCCTTGGTGCTAGGAAGAACTAGGTTTGATTCTTGATTCCGACCTGTACAGGATGTACCTCACTAAGTTGCTTAACCATTCAGTTCTCTAAATAATTCTCTTAGACAATAAGTTGCAACGAAAGTGCCTATCTGCATTGGTAGAGAGTTTCCTTGCCTGGGAATTCTTTATACCCGTGAAAACACGAATCTACTCCCTATCCTTATTTCGCTTAACTTCCTTAGTCTGTTAACGCCCTTTTTGAGGAACCACTTGAAACTGAGCAGAACACTGTATAACTCCTCCAATTAAATTTCTTGAAGTATTAACAGATACATATTTGCATGCATGTGTGCTTGAGGTATTATATTGAATTATTAACTGTCTCTGGAAAAAGAACATTAACTATAATCTCCCTTGGGTCCAAAGGAACCTACCAGGTTCTGACTAGGAAAAAAAAAAAGGTTATCACTCCACATACAGAAAATGCATAAATAATTAAATTTACAGTATTTATATAGATTTCATTCATGAATATTTCAATGGGTTTATTGATAGTTGTGAACTTGAGCTCTATTTTCAGCCCAGATAGACTTTACTTCTCCAGATTATTTCTGTTCTGTTTCCTGATCACCATCCCTGCCTTCCCTGGTCACCCACTCCACCTGACCCCCAGTTTGGTGGTGCTCTCTCCCTCCACCAAGATCATATATTTAGAGATGAAAGGGACCTCAGAAGTCACTGAAGTCCAACCTACTGCACTTCAGGTGTAAGTAGTCTGAGTAAGGTTGAATTATTTGTCCAGGGTCACACAGCTATATCTGAGAGAGGTGTTGAGTAGAGTCTTCCCGAATCTGAAACCATCTCTTTAACCACTCCTCCAGGCTACCTCTGAGACACATCATAACAGGAACAGGTAAATGTTTAGTTCACACATTTTGCTGCCGTGTGATCTCTCCTTAATTGTGACCAGCCCAACTTGGTGCCTCTGTCCTTTGATGTTCCTTTTGCATGGTTGGGGACCAACTCCAGGTGTCCCTATTGCCTATCCAGAGTGACTTGATCTTAGTCTTACAACCTCATTCTCCTCTCTTCCACTGTCTCCTTTACATCTTCTTCCTTCAGTTTCCTCTCTCTTCCTTCTCTTCTTGTCCCCTTCTTCTTTCTTCCTTTATCTTCTTTTCCTTCTCCTCCTCTTTCTTTTTCCCTCTCTGTTATCCCTGCCTCCCTTTCTCACTCTTCTCCTATCTTCCTTTCCCTTGCCCCCTTCCTCTGTCTTTCTTCTTCTTTCTTCCTCTCCTTCATTTTCCCCTTTATTCCTATTGTTCTTAGGCTTCCCTTCCTCTCCTTCTTCCTTATCTCTGATGCCCTTATCTTTCTTTTCTCTGTTCAAGTCTCGCTAAAAGGTCAGTCACTTTATTGAGGAGGAGACCAGAAAAGAGAGAAACCTAGAGACTGGAATCAACATAATCAGCAGGCCTCAGTTTCATGTGTCTTCTACACTCTAGGCCAGTTACAAGGGTGAGCAGAAAAAGAAACCTCAAGTGCAGCTCACCAAGTAACTGCTGACAGGCAAAATCACGCTAGAGAGATATTTATTTAGGTTTACACTTTTATCATTATATTTGTGTAAACTATATAGAATATAGTTATTATATGTTATAACATTTATTTATATTTATGCTGTGCATACGTAGATGTAGCTTTTGTCTGCCCCTTTAGAATGCCAGCTCCATCAGGGAAGGTACACTTTCATACTTTGTAACCTCAGTGCCTAGCACAGTAGCTGGCACGTAGTAGGTACCATGGCTAATAAATAGGTTAGTAAATAATTAGACTATTTAGCTAGATTAATGAATAACTAATAACTGATATATAATAGCATATATACATGTTTTCTTGCCCATTAGAATATAACCTCCCTGAGGGCAGAGACTCTTTTTGCTTTTTTTCTCTGCAGCTCCAGCACCTCATGTAATGTCTGGCACACAGTAGGGCATTAATAGATTCTTGTTCATTGACTGATAAATTGGTCTGTTGGCCCACACCCCTGCCAAAGCAAAGAATCAGTCTGCAGCCCAAGTTACACCGCAGAACGTTTGCATAGTCAGGTTGCTGTTTTAAAATAAATATTAAATATTTGAATTCATGTTAAGATCCATATTTCATGCTTCCTGACACATTTAGCATTATTTTAATGAATATTTAACTTATTTCTACTTCAAAACCTTCCCCCCTTTTCTGATGCTCTGGAATGTATCCTTGGGCCTCTTTTATCATCTCTACTCTGGCAACAAGGTTTCTGACAACAGAGTGTTATTGGAAAGCATCCTCTGTAAATGCAAAGATTGCTTTCATGTGAAGTATTTTTCCTTGGGTCCAACCTGTACCTGATATGTTATTTTTTTAAACACTGCTCCAGCATTTCTTCCTTTTTTATGGGATTTGCTTGGTAAAAGCAACCGGTTTGCTCTGTCTTTGGTTTCAGCCCTTTGCACCAGCAGTTGAGCCCCTGGGTAGCCATAACAATGAAACAAGAGATTTAGCAGCAAAAAAGAGACTTAAATTTGATTTGTCTGAAAGTCAGGAGACTGGGTGAGAGATGTAAAGAGAGGCCGGTGAAAGATGTCTTTGTGCCTGGCATCGTTGTATGGCAGTAGGAGGTAGAGGATTAGGGAGCAACGGAGGAAAGACAGGACAAGTGAAAGGCTCCATCGACAAAAGTGGTCGGCACAGAGACGAATCTAGTTTTCCTTTTCATCTTTACACAACCTACCCCTTCTCTGTGAGGAAGCATCACAAGAAAGCTCACAGTGGCCAAGAGAGCCGGACAGAAATTTAGCTCAGTGCCATTTAATGATTCAATTCACCAAGCTTTCATTTCTGCTCTGACCTCTTCCCCCCCATACCTTTTGTCCACACTTGCATTGAAATAACATAGTTTTCACAATTTTTTCATCTGCTCAGAAAAAAAAACAGACCACTAAGTCAAGGATTTTGAAAAAAAAAGTCATGCATTTTTAAATCCCCCTCCTTTATTTTCTTTTGCCCAGTGTCTCTGGCCTCTGTGAGATTATAGTTTCATAGGCAATTCAATACCTAGAGATTGAGGAGCAAAATTTTGCTTCACTTCTATCATTTTTTTAGTTGTGTCCAACTTTTTATGACTCTATTTGGGGTATTCTTAGTAAAGATCCTAAGTTGGCTTGCCATCTCCTTCTCCAGTTTATTTTACAGATGAGGAAACTGAGGCAAACAGGGTGAAGTGATTTGCCCAGGGTCACACAGCTAGTAAGAATCTGAGGCCACATTTGAACTCAGGAAGATGAGTTTTCCTGACTCTAGGTTCAGCATTCTATCCATTGTACCACCTAGCTGCTTAGAGCCACAATATTTTAGAGACAGAAGCAGAGCTATAACCAGGCTGGGTCACTGAGGCTTTTCTCTGGGGGAGAGAATTTATAGGATGCCCTTCTCAGTTGCATAGAAACCCCCTGGTGTCCCTAGACACAATTCCTTTCCCCAAGTACGTGGACCCCTCCCATCTTTTTACCCAACTCCTTTTTACACCTGGCGCAAAAATTGCTAATTACGGCTCTGGGAGGAAGGGCCTAAGGGAATGGTCTGGTCATTTAGTCCCACCCTGAGGTTTTACAGATGAAAATCCAAGGTCACCCATTGGCCAAACTAAGACAAATCCAGGCCCTCCGATTCTCAGGCCAGGGTTCTTTTCACCGCCCCACGCTGCCTTGCTGGTAGCACAAAATGGAATTCTTCATTATTTGTAAAGCCCCCCATGGCAGGTTCCATATCCTTCTACCTGGCCAATTATTCATTCTGAACTGTATTCCTCCTAGGCCAGAGCCTGTGCCATCTGCAGTTCGAAGCATTGTTTAATTGATTACCAACCTGATTCTCTGACTGCTGTTCAGCCCTGCAGTAATGTGGGTTTCTCAAAAGCAATTTCAGTCACTAGGAGTTCTCCCAGTCTACTTGTTCTGCCTCAATTCTTTTCCAGAACAGAAAATTAGGGTTTCTCCTTTCTCTTTGGACGGTCTCCCTGTTGCTCTATGGGAAAGGACAGAAACAAAAAGGCAGGCAGGGCTTTCTGAGAACTGTAAATAGCCTCAAAGTTGTTTACACTTGGGAAAAGATGGGCTTCCTGTTGTTTGCAGGCTGGCTGTGTAGCGTGTGTGTGTGCGTGTGTGTGCGTGTGTGTGTGTGTGTGTGTGCGCGTGTGTGCGTGCGCGCGCGCGTGCACACAGTAAGGATGACTGCAGGTCCTCAAAAAGTAGGCGCAGTAGAAAAAGACCCAAAGATTGGAGTCCAAAGATTCTGAAGTGGTTCTTCCTCTTTCTACCTGTATGGCCTTGGGCAAGTCATTTCTCTTTTCTGAATCTCAGTTTCTTCATCCATCAAATGGAAGGGTCCATCCATTCATTCTACAAGTATTTATTAAATGCCTGCACTGTGCAAAGCACTAGATGCCGGAAATATTAAAACAGAAAAGAAATAATCCCTGGTCTCTGGGAGCTTACATTCTATATAAAGGTTAGATTGGAACTAGACAATCTGTAAGAACCTTTCTAGTTCTAAAATTATCATCATAAAAATACCTCTACCACTCTATCTGGTATCCTATTAGTTTTACTCTTTAAGGTCTTTTGTTAGAGACCTTAAGACATTTTAAATCTAATTTTGAATTTTTATTACTTTCTTTTGTTTTTATGAGAGCTCTTGTTTCCCCCTCCTCCTTTTTCCATGAATCATCCTTTATTATAAATTGTTTTTTTGAATGAGGAAAGAAAAGTAGTTTAGCAAAACTAACCAATATACCCACCAAATGTGTTAGTATATCCAGTGTTCCACATCCATAGTCCCTTACCTCTGCAACAAAAAAAAGAAAAAGTGGAGAGGGGGGAGAAGAAAGGTGCAGGTTTTTTATCCTTTCTCTAGGACCAAGCTTGGTCATTATAATTGTACAGTGTTTAGTTTGGGAAGAGAGAGGGGGATAGGGTTATGATTGTTGTTAGGTTTTTTCCATTTACACTATTGAAGTCCTTATATAGTTTTTTCCTTGGTTGTATTTCTTCGACTTTGCATCAGTTCATATTAAGTGTTCCATACTTCTCTATATCCATCAAGTAGTTTTCCATTGAGGGTTTTTTAAATCTTTTCCACTCGTGACCTAATCCATGTGCTACAGTTTATGTAACCATTCCCCAATTGATGGGCATCTACTTTGTTTCTAATTCTTTTCTACCACAAAAAATGTCATACACATTAACAGGATTAAGGCATCAATTAAACTAGGAGAAACAGCCCATGTTGTCCCTAGCTGAACATGACATTAGCAGAGAATGAGTGATCTGATTAAAAGTTATTACCAGCAGGATAAATGAGACACAGGAAGGTAAGCTTATTTGGAAAGCAAAGGAGTTAGAAGGTCCCCTTGTGACTGAATGGTTCTCTGAAAGGAATAAACATTTTCATTTTTGTAATAACCTCCATGAATCATCTGTAGTACCCCTACATCCCACATACCCCAAGTAGGGAAAACAGAGTCAGTCTGGAGATCTTGCCAGTCTTATTTCCTATTACTCCCCTTTATACACTCTACATTCCACTGGAACCAGCTTACTATGAACCGTGCCCCTTATGCAAAATTCCACTCCCTACCCTTATGTCCTTGTACAACTGGTTCTCCATTTTTAGATAATGCAACTTTTCCCTTCCACTTACTAGGGTCTTTAGTCTCCTTCAAAACTGAGGTGCCATCTCCAGTATGAAGCCTTTCCTGGTTTCCCTAATTATTAGCATTTTCTCCTTAATGAATGAGAGTCCTACTTGGAGTCAGAAAGATCTGGGATCAAAGCTTTGTTGTCAGTCATGTTTTCAGTTGTGTTTGACAATTCATGACCCCATTTGGGGTTTTCTTGGCAGGGGCACTGGAGTGGTTTGCCATTTCCTTCTCTGGTTCATTTTACAGGTGAGGAAACTGAGACAAACAGGGTGAAGTGACTCACCCAGGGACACAAAGTGAACTGGGTTTGGATGCAGATCTTTTTAACTCCAGGTCTGGTGCTCTAACCACTGTGCCACCTAGCTGCCCATATATACACATGCATGTACATACAAATGTGTAGATACATGCATACACAGTACTTATAGGTATGTGTACATGTGTGCCATACAAATATATATGTACGTGAATGGACACATAAACATTTTCCTTTTATATAATTTCAAGATTGAAAATAACAATTATTTGTCCTCAAAAAGATCCAAAATTATACTATAATGGATGTATTAGGATGCCCTAACTGATCTATTTAATGATTATACACAGCATAATCTAAGAATGTAAGAATGACATAGCATGTAAAAGGTACAGTAGAAAGAAGACTCTGGATTCATATCTCACCTGCTGCTTACAGCCTCTTTGTCTTTGGGCAAATGGCTTCACAATCACAGGCCTCAGTCTCTTTATCTATATCACGAAGAGTTTGGACCATGCAGACTCAAAGCTCCATTCCTGGAGTCTTTGGAACCAGACTTGCCACTAGGATGAAACCCCCCAATGGAGAAAATGTTACTTTCTCATTTTTTGTGGCCAACTTCACCTTCTGGACTGTGACAGTCAATCACATGAGCATTGTTG
>CM053584.1:374703746-374730148 GCA_028627135.1 Pseudochirops cupreus
AAGCTCCTTGAGGATGGAGACTATCTCATTTGCTTGTGTGACTAGTCCATAGTAAGTGATGAATGAATGCTTTATTATTCATCATGCATTACAATATTATGAAACAGTAATTTTTAAAAAGCTCCCAGATTTTGACAAGCTCCCAATGTAAAGTAATGAGTTCTAGTCATTAAACCCAACATTTTAACCAACAGTTATTAACCCATCCAGGAAACCATATTAAGTGTTGGAGAGACAATGAATGAATGAATGAATGAATGAATGAATGAACGAACGAATGAATGAATAAATGAATGAATGAATGAATAAATAAAAGGGCATCCTTCCTGGCTCAGAGATCTTGCAATCTGGTAGTTGGCATGAGTCACATACATGTAATACCCCTTCAGGGTTCACTTATCCAGAGCCTGCATTAGTCGTCCTGACTTCTGTGTTGCCACTGGACTTCAATGACTCTGGAAGAGGTACTGAGGCTGATGACGTAACTCTGCTTCCCTTAGATCCCACTAAGGAGCAAGTCAAGACATCACCCCGTGATATCATTGGTGCTCTGAAAATGAAAGGAAGAATAACAGCATGTATATGCAGGTGTGTGCATATGTATGTGTGTATATGTGCGCGCGCGCGCGCGCGCGTACACACACACACACACACACACACACACACACAGAGTGGATGTGGGTGTGTGGTATGCGTGTCTGCCAAGCATCTCTCAGCAGCTGTAAGGGGTCCTTGTAATTCTGAAAATTAACCACTAGATGGCAACCTGAGAACACAGATCAGAACCCACACCTGCTTAAACTCCCTAGACCTTGGGGAAACATTGACTCTTACATATTAGAGTTGGGAAGAGCTTTACAGAATCTTACATTTTAGAGTTGGGAAGAGCTTTGGCGACTCCACAACCCAACCTCCTTATTTTCTACACATCAGGAAAATGAAGCCGAAGGGGAGAAAGGATTCATCCAAGTCGGGAATGGCAGGATTTGAACTCAGGGCATAGAATTTCCAGTTGAGTGCCTTTTCCTTTGTGCCCTCCTGCCTCCCTTTCCTTTTCTATATCAGGATGCTGAAGCCCAGAAGGATTAAGGATCCTGTCCAAAGTCACACAGGTAGTAAGTGGCAGAGCCAAGATTCGAACCCAGGTCTTACAATCTTAAACCCTGAAATCTTTTCACTATACCACAGAAACCTGGGGTATTGTTTCCTAGGCACAAAGCAAACAAACAAACAAAATTCTGGCATATCCACATAATTTAGGAAAGACTGATAAATGAGAGAAAATCCTGAGAAGGGCCACCAGGATGGCGAAGCACCTTTCAATTATGCTGTGCAATATAATGGTTGAGGTAACGCAGGGAAACAGCCCAAAGAACCAAAGTTGGAGGGGCAAGGGAATGAAAAATGTCCTCAAAAATTTGAAAGTCTCTTGGATGGATGAGAGATTAGGTCCTCACAACTCTTCCCCCCCTCAATTTTATAAAGGGGGAAACTGAGAAGAAAGTGTCTTTTCCAAGGTCACTTAGATAATTAGAGGCAGAGCTGGGTCTAGAAACCAGGTGTCCTGGTCCCCTGGTCAGTGTGACTTCCATCGTTTTCCTCTTGGGAAATTCTGATTCAACAATGCCCAAGGCAATAAGACAGATTTCTAGGGTTTCCCCAAGTGCCTCGCTGCTGCCCTAGGGGGCTCTTCTTAGCTCGTTGTCCTACAAGCCCATGATCAAGCCTGCTCCACTGCCACCATCGCTATTCCCTCCCATAGTCAGATTCACCTTAGCCCACGTGGCATCATCCATCTGGGTTCTTCAGGGTCCGAAAGAGAAAGCAACGGCTCCTGTTGATACATTCCAGGAACTTTTTCTTTCAGATGAGTTTTCTTGCTGTGTCTCACTCATGACTTCCCATAGCTAACCTCAGGGTCTTTGCCCAGATGGTGACCCAGGTCTGGAATGTCCTTTCTCCTCACTTCCTTTTAGAATCCTATTTTCTTTAAAACTTAGTTCAAAGTACTACCTACTATAGCAAATCTTTTTTAATCCCCTTAAAATTTATTTTGTATGAGAGGGAATGTGACTAGGTGGATTGAAAGCTGATTTTAGGGCCAGAAGGACCCGGATTCAAATCCTGCCTCTGACATATACTGACTGTGTGTCCCTGAGCAAGTCATCAAACATATCAGGGCCCCCAGTCAATTTTCTAAGAGGAGTAAGGTGTCAGAAGACTGGCCAGGGAAGAGGAGGTCTTTTAATGACAAAGAGAGCATTTTGTATTTGATCCTGGAGGCAATAGGGAGCCAGTGGAGTTTATTGAGTAAGGGCATGTTAGGAAAATCACTTTGATAGACAATTAGAGTGGAGGGAGACTTGAAGCAGGCTGACCCACCATCAGGCAATTACAGTAATCCAGGTGGGCAGTGATGAGGGCCTTCACCAGGTGAGGAATGTGTAAGGGGAAAAAGAAGGTGTATTTGGGAGATGTTACAAAGATGAAATCCACAGCCCTTGGCGACAGCTTGGAGATGGGGGGTAAGAGATACTGAGGAGCTGTGGATAAGCCCTAGGTTGTGAGCCTGAGGATCTGGGAGGATGATGCTGCCCTTTATAGCAACAGAGAAGGTGGCAGGGGAAGGGAAGTGTGGTGTACTGAGAACCTAGAGAGAAGAGAGTACCAGGGAGGAGGGAGTGATCAATGAGGTCAAAGGCTGTAGAGAGGTCAAGGGGAATGAGGATTGGCATTTGGTAACAGGGAGATCTCTGGTCACTTTGGAGAGAACAGTTTCAGTGGAATGATGAGGTTTCAAACCCGAGGGTGAGAGACTCCGAAGACAAAGGATGAAACCATCCCTGCCCTCAAGGAACTTGCATTCCAGGAATCTCAAATCTGGCTCAAAAGGATTTTTGTATCTTCATGGACATACACGGAGTCTCCACCAGTAAAATATAAGCTCTTTGAGGACACAGACTTTCCTCATTTTTTGTTTTTGGTGCCTGGATCCTAATAAGTGCTTAATAAACACTGGTTGATGAATAGATGGGGGGAGATATCAGTTGATTTTTTAATTGATAACCTGAAATGGTCAGTTGGCTCTTTATCAGCCCCTTCCCCAGCTTAGCTTCTCCCTACTTGGAGTGTTGTAGTACCAGAATATATCAGCAGATGGCAGTAAAATGAAGGGAATCAGACCAAATGTGGGCTCCATTGCGCAAAGCCCAAGGGCCATTGGCTTTCAAACTGACCTGGGCATCCTTTCAAGAACATCTAGTAAAAGACTCTTAAAGGGCCATTGCCATTCTCTGGATCCTACATTTGTCAAATTAGCCTATGAAAGCTATTGCATGGAAAATATCTAATGGAGTGTTGAGGCAGTTCTAGTGGTCTCATTGGGTGGGGAACATCTCTGTTAACATTCTTCTAGAACCCCAGGACATTATACATATCCACATACTAGGATTATTCTTTTTAAAAGCACAGACTTAACTGCATTACCATGTAGGCTTGTCTTAGGAGAGCTTTACAGATATCCGGTCTTTCTTCTTTTAGAGAATTCAATAATTTCATCATAGCATAGTGGATAGAGTAGTGACTTTGAATTCTGTCCCAGACACTAGCTGTTTGACCATGAAAAAGTCACTAACTCCTCTGGGCCTCAGTTTCCTTGTCTGCAAAAGGAGGAGGTTGGACCAGATGAGCTCTGTGGTCTCCTTCCAACTTGAATTCTATGATCTTATAAGTTAAGCGACCTCCCCCACCCACAAGATAGATTAGGAGAAGAGGGAGGGGGGAAAATACCTTGGAAGACATTCTGCAGAGACTATCAAAGAGACAAATGCTACTTTTGTGCTTTGTCTAAGAATGCTAGTAGTCGTTTTATTATAAAGGTAGTGAAGGGGGTTAATCAGCCAATCACGTCTGCTCCAATGGAAATAACTAACAAGATACTACACCTGGCTCTGAAAACTTTATCAGGTGAGAAAACTTACTGCATTTATTGCTCAGCCATAGGCAGTAAGCCAAGGCGGATTAACCTGGCTAGTTGAGTTGGGTTATTGGATGAAGTACAATGATGATAAAGAAAAAATGTTGGTTGGCTGCTTAAAGAGACTGGTTGAAGACTCAGTCAAGTCCTGTAATTTTGAGGTGAGAGAGCAAGCCAGTTCAGGACCCAACATTTCAGGGTCTGGGGGCCTAGAAGAGAGAGTAGTGCCAGTCAGGCATTTATGAGAGAATTGCTTGGGGGTCGGGAGAGAGGAGACTAAAAGAGTCTCCTCCTCACCCTTGAGCAAGGATGAACTCCAAGGATGAACTGGTGAATTCCTAAGGGTCAAGGATTTGGCCTTTGGAGAGCCTCTTAGCACCAGAATAAGTGAAGGCAGAGTCTGTACTGAGAGCCAAAGACAAACTCACCACCCTGAGGAAAAGCATAACCAGGAATCTACAGGGAGTCAGCAAAAAGCTGAACTAGACCTAAGGGGAACTCCATGAGGGAAAGAAAAGGACATCCAGAAACCAGCAATTGGGAGTTATTCATGTGTATAACCTTGAGCTCACTTTTCCATAGACTTTGTGTGTATTTGTGGGAGAATGAGTTCCTGATTTGGGAGGGGGGGAGCGTGATCTTACAACACCAAATCTATTTCTAAAAGCTAATTTACATTGTTTGGCTAATGGATACCAATGAAAAATCACTGAAGAAAGCACACTGGTAGGTGCTCTGAGCTAGAGTTCTAGGGCAGCGGTTCTCAACCTGTGGGTTGTGACCCCTTTGGGGGTGGAACAACCCTTTCACAGGGGTCACCTAAGACACATATTTCCTACGGTCTTAGGAACCCAGACACCACTCCTCTATCTGTCTCCAGGCGGTCTGCCCACATGCAGATATGCCCACATACCAGTATTAAAGGGTCCTGGCATTAGGAAGGTTGAGAACCACTGCCCTAGGGGAAAAAACCGCTTTAAACATCTCCAGGTTATTCCTCCAGCTGTGAGGGTGGGGAGCAGTGGCAGCTTTTGGAGGACCTGTGTGTGAATTGGGAAGAGCCCCAAAGTCTGTGCTACAGTGTACTTAGGAGAGGCAGAACAAGGGGGTGAGATCATCATCAGTAATCACTTATTAAGCACCTACTGTTATCCGGACATTCTGATGAGTACATAAAGAGGAAAGCAAAAACATGGCTCCTGCTCTCAAGGATCTCAGTCTAATGGGGGGGATAATGGGCAAACAGCTATGCACATACAAGACATACACAGTGTAAATGAGAGCTAATCCCAGAGGGAAGATGCTTGGGGGGGAGGAAGGGGGAATGCATGAAGGGAGGGAGAACCAGGAGGCTTTTTTTCAGAAGGTAGAATTGAAGGAAGCCAGGGGGCAGAAGTGAGGAAGGGAGAGATTCCAGTTGAAGATGAGGAATAGCCAGAAAAAAGTCAGAAGATTGAGTGACCAGGAATAGGATGGAGGCTAGTGTTTCTGGATCTTACATAGAGTGTATGAAGGGGAGAAATGTTTAAGGTAGGATGGGTCCAGGCTATAAAGGGTTTTTACAATTTTTAATTAGATCTCGGAGGTAATAAGGAGCCACCAGAGTTTATTGAGAAGGGAAATAACATGGTCAGGTCTGTATTTTGGAAAGATCTCTTTGGTAAACTGAATGGAGGATGGAGTAGTGAGAGAGGAGAGACTTGAGGTAGGTAGACTAACCAGAATGGTATTTTAATAGTTCAAGCATGAGGTGGTGTAGACCTGCCTTGGGGTGGTGGCAATGTCAAAGGAGAGAGACAAGAGATGTTATGAATATAGGACCAACAGGATTTGGCAACAGATTGGGTTGAGAGGGGGCAGGTATGAGAGTGAGGTCAAGATTGACCTCCCACATTGCAAACATAGGAGGATGGCAGTACCCTTGACAGTGATGAGGAATTTAAGAAGATAAAGTGTTGAGAGAAAGATAATGAATTCTGCTATGAACATGTTGAATTTAAGATGATTAAGGGGCATCCAGTTTGAGATTTCCAATAGGCAGTTAAATATGTGAGATGGAATCAGGAGAGAGTTTAGGGGCTGGACAGACAAATCTAAGAATCATCTACATGGGGACAATGATTGAATCTATGGGGAATGACGAGATCATCAAGGAAAATAGCATAGAATGAGAAGAAGGACAAAGACAGAACTTTGTGGGGCACCCATAGGTAGTGGCCATGACCTAGATCAAGGCTTCTTAAACTTTTTCCGCTAGTGACCCCCTGGATGCTTCTTAAACTGTTTAAGAAGTGCTGAGTCCTCGATGAAGAGACCAAGAAGTCAGACAGGTAGGTGGAAAGAGAACCAGAAGAAATCAGAGTCATGAGAACCCAGAGAGGAGAGAATTTCCAGGAGAAGATGGTGACCAACAGCAGCAAAGGTAAGTAAGGATGAGGATTGGGATATCGTTAATGACTCTGTAAAAAGATGTTTTGATTGAATGATGATGTTGGAAGCCAGCATACAGAGAATGAAGAAAAGAATAAGAGAAGAAAAGGGTAGATACTGATTTTAGATGACCTTTTCAAGGAATTTTGCCATGAAATAATGGAAGGATATAGGATGATGAGTATAGAAATGCAGATGTTTTTCTTTTTGGAGGGCAATTGGGGTTAAGTGACTTGCCCAAGGTCACACGGCTAGTAAGTGTTAAGTGTCTGAGGCTGAATTTGAACTCAGGTCCTCTGTTTACCGCACCACCTAGCCAACACAGAGAAATGCAGATTAAGTGAGTGGGTTTTTTGAGGGTGAGGAAGCATGAGCATACTTGGAATCAACAGGGAAGCAATAGGGATTGAAGATCAGTGATAGAGAAGGGATCGTGGAGGTGACAGTCCCACTGGGTTAGGCCACAATGTCAGAAGCCAGCTGTGGTGGTGGTGACTTCAGCCCAGCAATGAAACAAAATGTATGAGAGCAAAATTCAGCAGCGCTCGGTGGAGCAGTGCCCAGCAGAGACTTGGAGACCAAGACCAATGTTAGCAGGGCGGGGAGGAAGATCCGTGGCCCTATAACCTCACAGCAAATAGAGGCGTGGCCACAGGGGCTCCCCCATGTGCTTTCTTCTCTACTTGTGAACTTTCTCTGTACCCGCTCTTCTCATTGAACTTTTTTGTATTTGTGGGAGAGTGTGTTAAAAGGTTTTTAGGGATTTTTTTTGCTGCTTTTCTCACTATATAATTGTGGTATTTTGCTTTGCTTTGAGCTATTTGTGTCCTCTGGCTGATTAGAGACAAGACAAGCATTGGTGGGGGTTCATGTAGTTTTAGTAGAGAACCTTGAACATGGGGTAATTGTCTTGAAGGGAGACCTAACTGGCAAGTGTGAGTTTGGTGGGGCAGGGGATGAATGGTCTAGAAAAGTCCTCCATTGATAAAGAAAATGAAACCCAAATAGGGGAAACTAGTTGCCCAAGGTCAGACAGATAATAAGTGGGAGAGTCAAGACGCAAACTGAGGTCCACTGGCTCCAAATTCCAGCTTTCTCAACTGTCCTAGGATGCCAGCATCTCTCCATCCCTCCTTCCCTCCATAATGCTAGTTAAGGCATTCACTTCTTCCTCTTGGTTTTTCTATCAAGGAAAGAATTAGACAGTCTCAACCTAACTGATTTGGCTTTAATTGAAATGCCCTTTGTAGCTGAGATGTTTTCACTTATTATCATGGCTCTGTTCGGGCAAGCAGTGTTTCATTATGAGCCCCAATTTCCATCCTGCCCATTAACCCCTGCCAAGCTGTCCTCTTCCCCACTGAGGGCAAGCCTTTAGTTTGGGAAGGGCTCTCGTCTTTCCTAATTACCAGAGCCTTGTCTCCAACCAGGGTTAGGAATTGTGGCTGTGACTTTGGAGGGGGAGTGGGAATGTCACAAGTCTAGGGACAGATGGGCTCTGGGTCCAGCTGCCTGCCTTTGTTACATGGTAGGTCATTGCCACTCAGTAGGAAGGGATGTAAAGCCAAGTTGTTTTCCTTGTTGGTTTTCTTTCCTAAGCTGAAAATAATCATTTGTTTGTTTTTACCCCTGTCTGCCTTCAAGGTATTGTTTAACTGCAATCATCATGAACATTGATGTAGCACTTTCCATATTATCATCTCATTTGAACTTCACAACAATCCCATGATATAGGTACTATTTTTAATGTCATCCTTCTACAAGTGAGGAAACTGAGGCTGGGAGAGCTTAGCTGATCTGCCTAAGTCACACAGCTAGTGAATATCTGAGGTGAGATCTGAATTCAGTTCCTCTTGACTGCATATCTGGCTCTCTAACCACTGCATTTTCATGGAGAACAAATGGCCAGGGCTGACCCTTGGGAAGTGTAATGTTCAAGATTCCCCATCATTAATTCACCTTAGGTCCCTCTCTGACTTGGTCACTCCACTCCAGCCAAGCCAATCCCTTTATGAGTTCTATGCTGGAAGGAGACAAAAGAGAAGGGTGTGTGTGTGCAGAACGAGAAGCAAGACAGAACAATATTATGAAAACCCAGAGAGAAAGAAAGTTTTCATGAGGAGAAGGTGATCAACAGTGTCCAATAGTACAGAGAAGTCAAGAGGGAGGAAAATCAAGAAAAGGCCATTAGCTTGGACAACTAAAGAGATCACTTGACTTTGAAGATGATAAACTAAGGGCTAGAAAGGGCTACTCCTGGCTGGTTGAGTTCATGTAGCTAGTTAGGGATGAAATTGGGGCTGAAACCTATGGCATCTAAGTGCAAATCCTTTGCTTTTTTGATGACACCCTAAAGAGAGCTAGAAAGAGAAAAACCTTCTCTCTTACCTAGTCTGTGGTGGTCCAGCACACAGGGGACTGTAGTGCAAAATTCACTTTAGCAAAAGAGGGAAGGGATTTGGACAACGTGAGTCTTTACCATTAAAGGATCACAGAACCTCAGAGTTGGCAGGGACTTTGAAGGCTACTGAGTTCAACCCTTCCTTCTTTCCTCCCTTCCTCCCTTCCTCCCTCTTTCTCTTCCTCCCTTTCTTCTTTCCTCCAAATAAAAAGAGCTATAATCTTGACCAAGGGGCATCCTGCCTTTGTTTGAAGATGTCTTGAGGAGGGAGGGCCCAGAAGCATGGGTGGGGGAGGGGAGGAAGGAGAACATTCAGTACTCATCTCCTCCTAAAGTAGTCCGTTGCTATTTGGAACAGATCTGATGAATAGAAAGTTCTTCCTGACATCAAGTTAAATTTCTCTCTCGACATTTCTCATCCATTAACCACTGACCACCATTGTGGCCAAGTAGAACAATTGTCATCTCTTTTCTAGGTGAAGACCCATCAGTATTTGATTACAGTGATTACACTTCCCTATTTCCAATCACACCAGCCTTCTCTTTCCTAATTCCTTCAGTTTGTTCTCCTACAGCATGGTGTCTGTCCATTCTCATCACCATTCTCATTCCATTCTCTTTCTTTTCGGTCTTCAGATGAGCCACATTTAGTTTGCCAGATCTTCTAGCCTTAGAAAGAGGAAGATTCTTTGTTATTTGGGCTCCCAGTTCTTCCCTCTGGTTTAAAATTACACAGTGGTCACTTCCTTTGTAATAAGGCAGGTTTAGCTCCTGCTTGAACCCTAAGAAATCTTATGTTCCTACCATCTCTTCTCTTGTCCTCCTGTAGAAAATTAGGTTAGATAAAGCATTTATTAATCACTTGCTGTATGCCACACATTGTGGCAAGAGCTAGGAATACGGATACAGACAAACAAAAGTAAAGACAGTCCATGACTCAAGGAGCCCATATTCTTATGGGGGAAGATGACACAAAAAAAGGTGTCAAGGGGAAAAAGTCCAGAGTTAGGGTTAGAAGTACTATTATGTTCTTTCTTCTCTTTCTCTATCAAAGGCATTCTAGATTGCCATGTCCCCTAGCCATAGGACCATAGTCCCATAGAATTAGAACTGGAATGAATCTTAGGAGTCATTTAGTCCTCACTCCTTATTTTATTGATTAAGAAATTGAGGTCCAGGAAAGTTAAGTGACTTGCCCAAGGTCACACAAATAGTAATTGTTATAGGCAAGATTTGAACCCTGGTCATTTGATTTCAACTTATCACTCTTTACATTGCCCCATGCTGCCTCAGTGATCCACCACATTGGTCCCCTCTGTCCTGAAATCACCATGTTCCTAGAATTTCAGAGTTAGAAGGGACCTTGGAAGCCATCCCTTGTCGGGGCAGCTAGGTAGTACAGTGGATATAAAATGCTAAGACTAGAGTCAGGAAGACCTAAGTTCAAATATAGCTTCAGACACTGGCTGTGTGACCCCGGTCAAGTCACTGAACCACCTCAGTTTCCTCAACTGTAAAATGGAGATAAAAGCACCTATTTCCCAGAGTTGTTGTGAGAGCAAAAGATAATATTTCTAAAGTGCTTAACATGGTGTCTGGTACATGGTAGGTACTTAACAAATGTTTCCTTCCCCTCCCCTTTCCTTCTTTCCTTCCTTCCTTCCTTCTTTCCTTCCTTCCTTCTTTTCTCCCTCCCTCTCTTTTTTCATCCCTTCCTTCCTTCCTCCAAATAAAAAGACCTATTATTTCTTTCAGCCCTGACTGACTCATCTGAGTGTCTTGCACTGGAGTTGTTTCTGCTGGTGCTAAGAGCAACCTTCTGTGAGGAGTCGAAGGTGAAAGGGCTAGACCCTTTCCCCTTCAGACAAAACAGCTCTTTATAATTCTACTTATCATTAATCCTTGAAAGAATGAAGAAAGTGCCTCAAGGATGCTAACTTGTGAAATTCTATCCTGTGAAAGAAAATTGGGAGGTAGAAAGATGACAATGAGGAGGAAGGGAGTAAGAAAGGGACCTCAACCTAGGAAACCAAAGAATAGATAGGAGGCTCTTCCCTGAGGGAGATGGGATGGACTCTCTGGGAAAGGAGCAGGCTTTGATGCTCTGAGGCAAACTGGTATGGAGTCACAGATAGATAAGGAGAGAGAGAGATAGTGAGAGGACAGCTATAGAGGTAAATGATTGACAGATGTAGAAATAGGTAGGTGATGGATGATGATAGGTAGATATAGAAATAGTTGCTACATGGGAAGACATAGAATAGACAGAGATAGATGACTGATACGTCTAGATAAGATAGATGATAGCATAGAGATGGATGGTAGAGATGATTGATAGGTGTAGAAATAGGTAGGTGATAGGTGGACATAGAAATAAATCAATGGTAGGTATAGATATAGAAGACAGAGAGCTAGACATAGCTAGACAGATATAGATAAATAAGGGGATAAATCCGTGGAAAGTAGTTGGATGCACACATATACCCATGAAAACTTTTATGAAGCCCTCATTCTGTGTCAGGCTCTGTCCTAAGTGCTGATGGTACAAAGACAAACGAGTAAGGTAGTTGCTGCCCTCCTTGGCCTTAGGTGCTATGGAGGAAAGATGACATAGAACAGGGTCCAGAAGAGGGGATTGGCACTTGAGTAGTGCATGGGTGAGGAGGTGTCTGGGAAACAGTTCTCAGATCTGGTTGCCTGTAAGATGAAGCAAAAATTCTGTGAGAGTCAAGGGAACCAGAGGTGGTATCTAAGGTTGCAGTAGGAGGGAGGGAAAGCCGCTGGTCAGCCAGTGTTGGCAGCCTGAGGAGATGGCCAGGAGGTACTGGTAGCCAACAGCCAAGATATGTAGTAGTCATGGTGTGAGGGAGCAGAGGTAGGTGGTGATGAGTGACTCCCTCCTCTTTGTCAGCCCCACGCAGTCAGGTGGTTTGCTGTGCTCTCCTGGCATTAAGCCAGGATGTGACAGATAGACTCCCCAGACTTATCGTATCTGGTGACCATTACTCACACCTGGTGATTCACCTGGGGATAAATGATCCAAAGATTAAATGTGATTCTTTGAGGTTGGAATCCTGGGAGACCAGATGCCTAAGAAGGGAGAAGGAACAGACTTACTGGCACTTGTGGTCAGAGCACAGATGGGAACTGGGTCCTTGTGCCCTGCCCAGGTCTGACTCCATCCTCAGTTATACAAGAGCCACCCAGACCAAGAACCTGCAGCTTTGCTGCCCAAAATGTTCATTCGCACAAGCTTTTCTAAAAGAAAAGAACAAAAAAGATCAATTATTTCTGTAGACCAACATTTGCTGCTTTGGAATTAAAGGTAGAAAGGTGGGAACCCTGCTGCTTGCCTTCATCCCTTTGTCATTAATAATCAACTGTAAAGTTTCTGTGTGGCTGGGTTTATGTCTAGTATGCAGCTAACTAATGTCCTAATCCCCTAAAAGGCAATGTGGTATTTCTTCGTGTCCTTTAAGCATTCCTTCCCCCTGCAGAGTGGCACAGGAGTCCATGGAAGGACATTGCTCACTGCTGGGCAGAGTGGTCAGATTTCAAATATTGCTCTTGCTTAGAGAACAGCTTAGCTTTCCCATTCCAGTTGGCAAGTTGGAGGCATCCTACCACATAGAAAATGACAGTAGACCCTAGAAACTTACCTGCTTTCTACAGGCACCACAGGGAAGCATCAGTGGGCTCTGGGCACAGTAAAAAATGGCGACATTCTTGGTAACATAACCCTCTTTACTCTGTGGTGGGAGAGAGTGGCCTGTGATGAGATGGATGTTCCTGTTCACATTTTACCCACTCTCCTTGAGGTGGTCTCCAGACAGATACCAAGACAAGCTTTCTTTCTTCCCAAGCCCTGAAGTCTAGACATTGCGTCTGTAAGCCCTGACCCAGGGACCTCCACTTTGGGGCTCTCATATACTATGCCATTTCTTGGTGACAGCCCGAAATGTCTCTTTGACCTGTTGTGTCCCCACTCAGAGCTTGTTCTGGAAAATCTCTGAATATAGCTTATGAAAAAAGAAAAAAAAAGCATTGACCAAAGAGAATAATTAGTTACTTAAGGCAGTAATTAAGATAGCGGCTTAAGACAACATTGGATAAGATTGGTGGGCTGTCAGATAACAACTTGCCAGTGCCTTTCTGTGGTGCCAACAGAAAGAGACTGAGTTTCTAGAACCCACTGTTATTTCCTTATTAAAAGAACAGAAGTTGCATGTTTCCAGATCCTCCTTATCAGTTCTAATGAGATTTTCAAGTTGTTTTGGCTAATTTTTCTGTTTATGTACCTTTATAAATAGCGGTTTGCTTGCATCTAGGTTGACATAGATGTTAGTAACAAGACCCCCAAATTCTGTACAAGCACTCTAGGTAATAATAGTGTCAAATATAGGACAGCCCCCTTATTTTACCTCATGCACAAAACATAAGGCTCATAAGATTCCATAAGCAAATGTAAAAACCACAGAGGACTCTCTATAGCCCATAAACAATTTATATTATTTTCTTCCCTCTCTATTTGGCAGAATTTCCCCACCAGTTTTAAGAGTTTGCCCATGCTTATAGGACCATTCCGTGTTTTGGACACCCCTGGAAGGAGAAGATGCTTTGGCATTATTAAGCAGGCAACTCTCCTTCCCCTGGGATATTGTTGGAATGAGTCACTACAATAACCGGGGCTTTGTTCTTCCATGTCATGGCTTTAGGTCCATTATTGCCCCATAACTTTGGGGCAACATGGGCAGCCCTATTTTCTCTCTTGGGAAATTCTCCTTCTTTGTATAGAGGCTTAGATCTCTGAACTCTTGAACTTGGGGTTAGGGCTGTTCAAGATTTTGATTACAAGACTAGATTCGGAATCATATTGTCTGGGAAATCCCTATCCCCCCTCTACCACTTTATTGGGAGCAAGGGTTCAAGAGGGACACTGTGCATGAACTCACCTTTGAGGAAATGTGAGTGTGAACCTGTAATACCTATGTGATTTCCTAGGAAACTCCATCACGGCCTTGGTTGTTACCATCTCTTGTACTAGGATAATCCACTCTTGGATCTCTGGCTGTCCTCACAAGGGAAAAATAAAGGCAATAGGCAGCTAAGGAACACCTTTTTCAGTCAAATGGGCTTAGGTGACCACATGAAACTCCATGTTTTTTTTGTCCCATGATAGACATTAATGGTTCTGGTGTTAAGGAGAAGGACTTCCCCCTCCCCATCTGCTATACTCTTAGGATCTTTACAGAAGTTAAGCAGATAGGAAAAGACAAAAGAAATCAAGAATCTTTGATGGCCTCCTGATAAGAGTTCTTCTTCCCCAGAGTCCAACCCAAGCCATTCACCTAGAGAGTGAGGTCCTCACCAGTCACTGAAGCCCATTCCTTGGGGGGTACCAAGGGCCAGCTCCAAACCAACCAATTCAACTTGGGGCAGATCTAGGGACTAAAGTTTAATCAGGAGTTGTCTTTTGACTTCCTTGCAGGGAGCCAATGGGCATGTTCATAGTTTTAGAGACAGAAGGTTCCTTTTTTTTTTTTTTTTTTGCTTTTTGGAGGGCAATTGGGGTTAAGTGACTTGCCTAAGGTCACACGGCTAGTTTTTGTGTTAAGTGTCTGAGGCCAAATTTGAACTCAGGTCTTCCTGACTCCAGGGCCAGTGCTCTATTCACTGTGCCACCTAGCTGCCTCCAGAAGGTTCCTTAGAGGTCACTGAGATCAATCTCATTTTGGCCGGAGTGTGTAAGTGGCTAAAGTCACAGTCATTAGGCATCTGAGGCTGAATTTGAACCAAGTTCTTCTTGAGCCCAGTTCAATATCCATTACACTGTGCTGCCCATATGGAAAAAAGTATGGAAGGATTTGTTTTGTGAAGTTTGGATTCAGTTATAGGGCCACACTTGAGGACCTAGAGGGTCACATGTGGCCTCGAGGCTGAAGGTTCTCACCCCTAGCATGGACAATCAAAGGTTCCAAACAATGTTCTACCTCTGAATACATGCAACAAAATTGATTGGGGAGGATCCTTGATCAACCTCTTACTTCTGGCTGCCTTACTCGTCATCCACAGGAGTTTTTCAACATGACACGTTTGAGAGAATACCTCCATTTTAGTCCCAGCTCTGCCTCTAACTTGCTGTATGTCCTGTGGCAGATCCCCTCCTTGGCTTTGTGTCCTGTCTTCTACAAGATGAGGGGACCAGACTCCATGACCTCTGAGGTCTCTACCAAGCCTAACACTCTTGTGATTTGGTATTATAAGGCAGATACTTCTCTGCCTGGACTCATTTGTAAGGAATTTATTCTATAACCCAGGAAAGTTATTACTGGTCCCTGATGCTGGCCCAACATGCATCTGCGGTGAATATAGAGCAGGGAACCAGGTAGAATGAATTTCAGGAGCCACAGTGGAGTTGGAACAATATAGACTCAGTCACCTCCTTTTTGATAGAGCTGGGCAATCACATAAAATCAATGTACTTTTATTAAATGCCTTCTATGGGTCAGGTACTTTTCAAGCATTGTGGTTAGAGCAAAAAAATAAATGGTTCTCACCCTCAAGGAGTTTATGCTCTATCTAGAGAGACAACAAAAATAAATGGTGGGCAGCTATGTGGTGCATTGAATAGAGCACCGACCCTGGAGTCAGGAGGACCTGAGTTCAAATTCAGCCTCAGGCATTTAACACGTACTAGCTGTGTGACCTTGGGCAAGTCACTTAACCCCAATTACCCAGCCTTCCCTGCTTCAAAAAGAAAAAAAAGAAAAAGAAATAGCCAATAAATACCAGGCTTAGGATGAGAGATGTATTTTGTCCTATTACTGTCCATCACGATCCTTTTTTTCAGGAAACAGGCTAACTGTACTTCTGTTTTGTGACTGTACTTGAAGCCTCAAGGACAAGGTGGCCACTGTGGGGTTTTGTGGGCCTTCATTATCCTAATCAAAATTCGATTCAGTTCAACAAATATTAAGTGCCTACTGTGTACAGAGTGTCAAGAGGCAGTGTGGTACTGTGAATAGAGCTAGCTCCAGGGTCGGGTTTGACTGGGGGAGGGGGCTGGCCTGGAGGGTCTCTGAGGCCCCTTCCACCTCTAGATTCCATGGGAATGGGGAGAGAAGAATGGAAAGGAGCAGACAAATTCAGGAAAAATTATGAAGAAGGAAATCCACAGTACCCTTCAGCTCAAGGATTTGAACCCGGGTAACGAGGAGAGATGGAGCCATTTCACGTGTGCCTGTCTTGATTCCTCAAACAGAATGTAGGCTCTTCAAGGACAGGACTCTGTCAGCCTGGAGCCTCCTAAGTCCTGGTCCTAGTTGGGCGGCACCACTGTGGCTAGAGCGCCAGGCCTGGAGTCAGGAAGATCTGAGTTCAAATCCAGCCTCAGTCACTTACCAGCTATGTGACCCTGGACAAGTCACTTAACTTGTGACTTGTCCTCAGTTTCCTTAACTGTAAAACAGAGATAATAACAGCACCTCCCTGCCAAGGTTGATGTGAGATCAAATAAGACACCATTTGTAATGAGCTTAGCACAGTGCCTGGAACATAGTAGGACTTAATGAATCCTTTTTGCCCACCTGCCTCTGGTTGTGTGACCCTGGGCAAGTCACTGCCTCTCACCACCCCAGGCAACTTTCTAGGATTAGAAGTTAAAGAACAGGTGCCCAACATGTATCAGTGGAGGGAGTTTCCTCACACGGGAATCCCCAATATCAATGAACTCCCAGTTCTCATCCCAAATCCCCAGTTCCCAGAGATGTGAGGTCCTGTGCTGGGCGCAGAGACATTATGAGAAAAACAAGCCAGTTCCTGCTCCTCGTGGAGCTTACTTTCTATGGCAGATGGGGAGAAAAAAAATGGACACTCATAGAATTGGAGTTTGGTTCTAGGGAGTATTTTTGGTCCAGGGTTATGATTTCAATAGTAGAAGAAATTCCTGGGGTGGAAACTCTTTCCAGTGATGCTGGTCAGCAAAATATGTGTAGCTTACAGTCTCGGAGGGTTGGCTGCCTGGGCCCCTGGGAGGATTTGACATACCCAGGGTCACATAGCAAGCGTCAGGTCTTCCAGATTCCAGCACCAGCCCTCCAGCCCCTGCCTCTTTGCCCAGATCTTAGAACCCAAAAAGAAGAGAAGAGAGCTTGAACAAGAGGGAGGAAGGAAGCCTCGTTTCCCCATCACCCTCACAACTGGCACCCCACTCCCCACCTCAATTATTGTCAGTGCAAATGTCCAGAGGAATGACAGAACCAAACATAGTCTGTCCCAAACCATTCTGCTTTCTGTTCTTGTCTGTCCGATTTGAGAATGGCTTCAGAGATGGGTGCCTGGGAGAAAAGCAAAGAAGAGGGCAGACAGAATCTCTTTAAGGCATAATTTGCCCAAATAATAAACAATTCCAGGAGTAGAGACTGCCCCCTGCTCTCTCTTTCTCCCTTGGCAGTTGTCACATCTTTCCCTGAACCATTCTGTTTATGAGACATTTCATCAGAATGACAGCTCCTTCGACGGCCTGTTTCATAGTACACATGCCTTTCTTTTCCATTTCTAACATCAGCATTTCACCTTTGAAACCCAAGAAGCTGTCTGAGAGCTGGTGAAAGGAACAAGCAGGAACAGGGACTTTGTGGACAGGTTATCAAAAGACGAAGTGATGAAGGCCAGAGGCAGGGAGGGTGAAGGGTGGGACCAGAAAGGCTGGAGTGGGAATTTCAGACATGCACTCATTCATGTTTGGGGTTTATAAGTATAAAATATATATATAAAGTATAATAATAAGTATAAGTTTATAAGAAAAAGTAGCTCCAGGCTAAGAAGGGATAAGAGTCCTCAGCCTAAGACCTCTTTTCCTTTCAAATTTTAAAAAGTGCATTTGTCCCCTGATACATCTAGTACAATTGAGTTAAATCAAATTCCTAAGTATTTCTTAAGGAACTCCTATTTGTTAGATTGTAGAGAGTCCTTATGGCTTAGAACTCCAGCTTTGGATTTAATCTAGATAAGTTCAGTCCTGGGTGTTTGTGGGGAAGAGGAAGAAATCACTTTACTCACCAAGGCTTCCCATGAAAACACCAGAATGACCTTATTGAGGTCTTTATACAAAGAGAGAGCATCCTCAGTATTCAACCTAAAACACTTAGTCTCAAATGATTAAGGTGACTTGCCCAAGGTTACACAGGTAGTGAGCATCAGAGGTGGAATTTGAATTCACACCCTCTTTTTCCAGGGTTTCAATTTTGTTTTTCTTATTCATCCAATAAGTTGCCTTCTTGAATATACATTATGATGGTGTGTAGTGGAAGTAAAATGGAAAGATGATGTGAATCTTGTGTGTGTTAGGTATTTCTTTTGTGAAGAGGAAATAAATAGCTGTCCCATACCTGATTCTCGTTATACAATTGCATACTGAGTACTTTTCTACTCTCCACCATGAGGATACCCTAGACATCAGACAAATACAAGCTTTAAATAATTTTTCCCCACAGTGAGAGCATAGTGTGAAAAAGGAGTCTAATTTCTCTATCTAGAGACCAGAGTGCTCTAGAACTGAGATTAGTCTATCACGTGAGAGTAGAGAAACCCTGTCAAGGGCCAGTTTCTGACCCGGTCCATACATGGGAAGAGAGTCTGGTCCAGGATTTCTCCCAAGCCAGCTCCCCATGAAGGCTATATTATGTCTCAAGATTGGCTCACCATCTCTTCCTGACTTGCAGGAGTTTAGGACGTGATAACCGAGCAGTGACTCAGACATCGATCCATGCAAGGGAACAAAGACATTAAAACATGGATGTATGTAAGTGAACAAGGACATTAAAACATACAGATGTACGTAAATGAGCAAGGATATTAAACATTCTCTCATGGGAACCTAAGAGATAATTGCTTTACATTCACTATATAAACCCTGCTCTCTGATCAATAAATGGGAACTGCTGTGACAGAACCTGCCTGGCTCGTATCCAATCATTCCACACTTTCTGGTTCGGACTGTGCCCATTTTGATGCAGGCATCAAAACCCCTTAGTGAAGAGGAAGAGAGTGCAGTGCCCCAGACCTTTGTGTTGAGCAGGGGCGGCTAATTGTTCATAAAGTAAAACATTTAGAGACAGAAAGGACCTTTGCTCATATTGGTCTTTTTTTCAGTCCTCTCTGACTCTTTTGTGACCCTATTTGGGGTTTTCTTGGCAGAGATACTGGAGTGGTTTGTCATTTCCTTCTTGGTCTCATTTGACAGATGAGGAAATTGAAGCAAACAGGGTGAAGTGCCTTGCCCAGGGTGACACAGATAGTAAGTGTCTGAGGTCGGATTTGAACTCAGGTGTTCTGACTTCCAGAGCCCAGCTTTCTATCCACTCCTTTGGGTCACTCACTCCCACAGCCCTCTGGTCACACAAATGCTTGCTTAGGGAGTAGAGTTTCTCTCCACTCGGGAATTTCTGCCTCCAGTGCCAGACTCAGACACAATTACAAATCTCTCTGACACCCAGAGAAAGGTATCTTTTACCCAAGGGAACATTCCCCACCTGTTCAGGAGTGACAAAGCACCCCGACATCTAGCTCATTGTCTTTCACCCAAGCTGCACGTGGCAGGTGCTTCTAGGCCAGAAGCAGGAAGGAACTCTGAGGCAGCTGCTGAGGGGAGCAAGGAGGGAAAGACAGAGTTAGGGAGGCTGGTGCCAAGAGGCAGCACTGACCTTCACAGAATCCTGTGCTTGGAGCTGGAGGGGACCCCAGCCCAGCTGGTCCCAGTCCCCATTTTGCAGATGAAGTAGTTGAGGGCAAGGGACAAGAAGTGGTTGGATCTATAGCTCAGGGCTAATTTGGAAATATGGCACAAGGGTACAAGGGTACAACTTTCCTGCAACAAGGGGGTCCCTCCTGGAACAGGGTGGAGGGTAGGGGGTGGAGGGTCATGGTCAGCTTCCCAGAACAGAGTGGAGGGTGCAAGGTAGAGGGTCATTGGGTAAAGGGGAGTGGAGAATAGTCAATTTCCCAGAACAGGCGGGTGTCATGTTCTGGGTGAAGGGTGGGGGGACCCTGCTTGGTCAGCAGAACAGAACAGGGTAGTCTCTTCTTAAGATAAACTTGTACCATAACCCCGGGGCTGATCCTTGTGCACAATGCTGATTCAGGGAGAATATACAGAATGCTGATTCAGGAAGAAGGGGGTTAGGGGACTATGCCTTGAGCAATACCCAGGACTATGCCTTAAGCTGTTTCAAGCTATTACAGGGTGTAGGATAGAGACAAAGACCAAAATATAATGGGGCTCAATGGTGGGCCACAAATCAGGTAGTGGGTAGTGACCTGTGATGTGGATTTGGGCACAACAGTGGGAGTTATTAATTGCTGTGAAGCAGTCCTACAATTTCCCTGATACAGGAAACTCTTGGTGAGGAAACTCTCTCCAGCAATGTAGATTGCCATTTGCTCTGGACTTTGTAGTTTTGTGGGAGCAACGAAAGGTTAATTGACTTGCCCAGGGTCACACAGCTAATAAGTGTCTGAGGTCAGATCTGAGCTCAGATCTTCCTGACTCCAGGCCCATTGTTCTCTCTTCTGTGCCACCTAACTTTCTGCTAAAACAATTAGGACCCTTCAATATGGAAAGACAAGGTGGAGGGACATGTGACTGAAACTGATCAAAAACATGAAGAGTATGGATGGAGTGAGCTTGGTTTTGTTTTCTAAACCCAAAACTTCTAGAAATACAAGGCGAACTTTGAAAAAAGCTGGCAAGAGATAAAGGTTAAATGGAAGGAAGTCTGTAACTACACAATGGGTTGTAAGTTTGAGAAGCAACATGGTGGAATGGAAAGTCCACTTTCACTAAGGCTCACAAGACCTGAGTTCTACTCCCTATTCTTCTGCTTACTAGCTGTAATATCTTGGATAAGTCACTTGCTTCCTTATTGTTAAAGTGAGGATCATAATTTCCAGGTTGAAAGGGACTATGGAAGCTATCTCAACCAGACAGAATCAGAAAAGAAACGTGACCTATCTGACAAAAGATCATCCAGCCCTCATGTATCAATATCAAATGAGCATGGAAGGTGGTTTTTCCTGGCATTACATTGGATTCTGCCCAGTTTCTACCCACCATTTCTATTTCTGTCCTCTGGGGTCAACCAGAGTAAGTCAAATTTCTCTTTAACATGACTGCCCTTCAAACCCTTGGAGGTAGCTATTCTGTGTATCCTGAGTCTTCTCTGCTCTAGACTAAACATCCCCAGTTCTGCAAGGGAGTCATCATATGAAAGATTTTGAATCCCTTCACCATTCTGCTTGCCCTCCTCTGGACAACCCACAGCTTTTCAGCATCTTTCCAAAAATGCAGCACACCAAACTGAATACTACAAGGCAGACTCTGGCCATGGAAGATTATGGCAAGATTATTTCCTCCTTACATGTGGCTACTAAGCATCTTTTAACGCAGCCTTAAGTCACATTAATTTTCTTGAATGTACTACTTACCACACTATTGATTCACACTGAGCTTGTAATCTATGAGAGCCTCAATTTTTCTTCCAGAAGAATGCCTGTATGTCCATGCCTCCCTCACCTGGAACTTATGAAGTTGATTTTTTGAACCCAAGTGTGAGACTTTGCATTTATTCCTATTAAATTTTATGTGATTGAATTTGGATCAATGTTCTGAATCCCAATGCTGCCATCAAGTGTGTTTGCTACTCCCTCTCAGAGATGTATCATCTGCACATAGGATAAACTTGCCATCTATGCCTTAATTCAAGCCATTAATAAATGGCAAATGGAATGGGTCCAAACAGACACCTGGGCCACTCCATTGGACACCTTCTTCCAACTTGATTTTGATCCGTTAATGACTACACTTTAGGTCAGGCCATTAGTCCAGTTGGGGAATTCCTTCTAATTGTAATATTGTCTAGTCCAGGTTTTTCTATCTTTTCTACATTAATAATAGAGTAGTCCATAATGGGCTTGATATTATGAAGGAGAAGTAGTGTAAAACATGTCCCCAAAGAATGATTGAAAAAAGACAGCTACTCAACCTGAGAGTCAGGATCATAAAGCTAGGGATTATATGAGAGACTACATCAAATGGTTTGATAAATTCTAGATAAACCATAGCTATTTTATTTCCCTGGTCTTCTAGGCTTGGACCTGGGGTTGATGGGGTTAACAACATAAAAGAGCTACTGATGGTTCCTGGGGCTAATGAACAAAAGTGCTAATAGACCCTTTCCCCTGTGCTACCCTGGGTAAGTTATTTAACTTTATTTGCGTCAGTTTCCTCATCTATTAAAAAAAAGAGCTGGAGAAAAATTGGCAAAGCACTCCAGTACTTTTGCCAAGAAAACTTCAAAAGGGGTCACTGAGAGTAGGACACAAGTGAAGCTACTGAACAACAACAACAAACAGCAGGAGCAGGAGCAGCAGCAGCAGCAGCAGAAGGAGGAGGAGGAGGACGAGGACAAGGAGGACGAAGAGGATGAGGAGGAGAAATAGGAGGAGGAGGAGAAGAAAAAGGAGGAGGAGAAGGAGAAGAAGAAGAAACAATAAAAACAAAGCAGTACAAGCGTCCAATAGTGGTGGCATCCTGCAGAAAGCAATGGGGCTGAGAGAATAATTCAGAGACCCTAGTTCAGCTTGTCGGATGACTTTGTTGTGCTGAAGGTGTCAATTCCCCCAAATATGCATAGATCCTGGTCATAAGTGTTATCAGAGCACATGTTCTCTTATACATGTTCTCTGTCCTTTGCGTTCTGGGGTCTTCCATGTTCTTCTCTCCCACTGATAGTATGGTAGTCTGGGGGAAGGTGTTTCCCTATTTACATGTGGAAGTCTTTCTGGGCACTTATCTTGCTGTGCTATTTAATTTAAACATCTTTGACTGGGAGCTAATGTGTTCTCTAACTGGTTGGTAAAAGACACATATCGGTTGGGGCTCATGAACTATAGTTTCAAGTGAATGATGACTCACACTTGTAATGCATCAAGCCTGTGGCAGCTAGTGATACAGAAGAACTACAGGTGGTTCTTGGGACTAACAAACTAAAGAGCTAGTAGAACCCTTCCTACTTGTGGTTGAGCAGATACTTCTCATCCATCTGTCCGTCCGTCCATCCATGGGCCATTGAAGTTCAGTGGGAAAATGAAAGGCCAACACAAATTCAAGGGCGATGCCCTTGCAGCGAGGAGAAGCAAATCTGAAGCTTCAGACACGAGTTGAAGAAAATACCTCTTTTATTTCCAGCTTTTGTTCAAAAACGCTGCCTTCTTCTAACCCACTCCCTCATGCCCACCTTTTCTCATTGCCCCAATTTCTTTAGCACCAAATTCTCAACATGAAGAATCAGTTGCATGATAAGGATTAGAACCAAGATGTACGCTCTCTCTTAGGGTGAGGAAATTCACAGCGTCTGCAGAAATCTCTGTCATCAAACACTTCCAGGGAAATTGAACCAAAGGCCCATTCATGACAGCACGGCATGGAACTGGATGCTAGAATGTTGACAACCCATGGTCAAACTTGGATTAACCAGAACATAACCAATTGAAAACCTTAATTAGGATTCCTCTCCACACTTGACTTTTAGGTCAAAGAGAGAAATGAAAAGAAAACAAATTCAAATTAAGGAGAATTTACTACCCCCCAAAAAATCACCTTGGGGTCAGTATAAGAAAAATCTAGGCTCCTAATTCCCCCTCCTACATCTCCCCCTTCTACATCTCCAGCATCAAACAAGAACTGTCAGACAAAGCAGCAAGAGTTAAATGACCTGGATTGGAAGCCTGACTTTCTTACTTACTGTCTGCATAACCTCAGGCAAATCCCTTCATTTCTCTGGGCTTTGGTTTTGGTTTGTGTAAAGTGAGGGACCATGGGATGATAGGACCACAGATCTAGAACTTGGAAGGACTTTAGAGGTCATCTGTTCCAACCTCCTAATTTCACACATGAGGAAACTGAGGCCCAGGGAAGTGACATTATTTGTTCAAGGTCCCAAGGCTAATAAGTGGCAGGGCAAGGATTTGAATTCAGGGGGATGGGCTAACCTCCAAACTGAAGTTTTTTCTAGAATTAAACCTATGATTGTATTTCTTTCTAATTTCTAAGCACATTAAAAAAAGACAACCAGAAAAAATGTCCCAAGCAGAGGATAGATACTGGTTGATGGAAAGTGTGAGAGGGCTTATCCCTTAGCTTGTGTCCCTAACTTCCTTTTGGGGCTCTGTAAGTGGGTTCTACCTCCATAGCAGCTAGCACCCTAGAATACCCGGGATGGCTGTTAGCACAGGTTCTTTGATCTGCTTTTCTAAAGGAAAGCTACTCAGAAAGGGCTAACAATCTCACTTTATTTTATTTTATTTTATTTTATTCTTTGCTTTTTGGAGGAGGGAAGGTAGGGCAATTGGGGTTAAGTGACTTGCCCAAGGTCACACGACTAGTTTTGTGTTAAATGTCTGAGGCCGGATTTGAACTCAAGTCCTTCTGACTCCAGGGCCAGTGCTCTATTCACTGCACCACCTAGCTGCCCCAACAATCTTACTTTAATCAATAAAACATATATCATTTACCTAGTTCAGGGGGAAAAAGTCAGCACCCTGAACTTCAGAATATACAAACAGAAGTTACAATAGACCGAGAAAATAACACAATTCAGCAGACCAATAGACAGGGCTTCTAGCTGTCTGACCATTACATCCATACCTAGTTAGTCACCAGAGAGAGAAGCACCAACATCTAGGTTTTCAAAGCCAGGGAGCTCAATGGCTGCCCAGAGTTTCATCTGGTCAAATCATATAACTCTTCCCAAAGTGATCCCCAAAGTAAGAACTCACCTCAGAGGTATATATAGCCTTCTCCGGGGTCAGAGAACATCACAACCCTCAGTGACTCACTTGACTACAAAGTAACAAAAGTTGTGTCTTCCTGAAAAACATGCCTCCCACCACAGGCTCCAAGTGAGCACATGAAGCTTATTAGGGGGCAGAGTATTAAGAGACCAGGAAGATCTTCAAATTTCTATTACCATTACAACCTCCATGGGGTCTTCAAGCAAAGGCTGGATGAAAACGTATGTTGAAGCAGGTATGAGTTGGGCTTGTTAGTTCACCATCTCAAAAGTCTATATCTATAGCTGCCAACCTAGATTTCCAAGGTCAGAAAGAGAAGGAAGGAAAGAAGAGAAGGAAGGTTTGGTGGTTGTTGTGCTTCCTTCCTGAAGAGGACCAAAATGACATCACAATGATGGAGTCAAGGTATAACGTGTCTGACGATGGCTGATCAGACAAATAAGAGCTCAGAAGGTTCTACCACAGGTTGGGCACCAATCAATCAATGAACATTTTTTAAAGTATCTACTATGTGCCAGACATTATACTAAGCACTAAAGAAGCAAAAAAAGGTAAATGTCCCTGCTATCAAGGAGCTCATGGTCTAATTCAGGGAGACAACATGGACAAAACTATGAACAACCAAGATTTATCTGGATAAATTGTTAATAATTAACAGAAAGAGGGGGCACTGGCAGAGCTGGTACTGATTGGCTTTGGCAGAGAGATTCCTCATTGGAAGTTCCTTCTACTAATGACATAATAGGCCGTACCTCCCCTGGAAAAAAAAAACAAAACAAATGACTAGGTTTTCCTGTAATATAAAGAAGAAGAAAAAATGATACAATCTCTGCCCTCAAGGAGTCTACATTCTGGTGGTAATTACATTCTAGGGTTAATGTATCAATTAATCAATTATGCTTCTTATTCCCTTCGCTCCATAATTTCCTAATCAAGGCCTTTGTTCTTGGAAAGCCATTTGTCCAATTTCCTTCTCCTTTTAGCTCCTGGTTATCTTGGTAATTTAAAAATGTTCTGTCCTGTTTAAAAAGACAAAAAAGAAAATTAAATCACATTTCTGCCAGCAGGTTCAGCTCTCAGTTACAGCTGAAGGCTCCCCCAGGACACACAGATATTGCTTTCTTTAAATGAAACACTTCCTTCTTGTAGCTTTTCCCATGGGTTGGGCCAGCCATCCCTGCTGGGAGCTGGAGGCTGGACTGAAATCTTGGAGAAGGGAGGGTTGGTCAGGATGTCTGAGGACCTCACACTAAGAGAGGAACTCTACAATGAGGTGGGTTTTAAAAAATCAGGTGTGTGGTTTCATTGATGTAGGGAACTACCAGTGAGGAAAATTCCCTTTCTAATTCAAATCCATCCCTGCCTGGCAATTTATAGTAATTTATAGTCTTTAATGGGGTGAGTTTAAATGACTTGTCCAGGGTCACACAGCCAGCATATATCTGAAGTACCTTCAACTCAACTCCTCCTGATTCATAGGACAGCTTTCCTTTAAAAAAAAAATGTATGTATGTGTATATACATATATATATATATACATATATATATATAGTATTTCCAAATTCTCTCTTTCTCCCATGCATTGAGAAGGCAAGAAATACGAAACCCACAACAAATATGTACAGTCATGCAAAAAAAGGTCCACACAAGCTGTGTCATGAGGGAAAAGCACAAGAGGAGAAAGGAAGAAAAAAATGCTTCCAGCTGCATTCTGAATCCGTCATCTCTCCCTCCCTCCCTCCCTCC
>CM053584.1:374730648-374751883 GCA_028627135.1 Pseudochirops cupreus
TCTCTCTCTCTCTCTCTCTCTCTCTCTCTCTCTCTCTTTCTCTCTCAGATAGCATATTTTATCATTAGTCCTTTGGAATTGTCTTGGATCATTGTCTTGATAATTGTAGCTAAGTCTTTCACAATTGATTATCCTTACAACATTGCTATTACTGTGTAAATTGTTCTCCTGGTTCTGCTCACTTTACCTTGCATCAGTTCATAGAAGTCTTTGGAAACCATCCTCTCCATCATTTCTTACATCACAATACTGTCCTATCAGATTCAGAAACCATGACTTGTTTAGCCCTTTCCCAATTGATGGATATCCCCTCAGTTTCCATTTCTTTGCCACCACAAAAAAGAGCTGTTATAAATATTTTTTAGATATAGGTCCTTTTCCTTTTTCTTTAATGTCTTTGGGATATAGATCTAGTAGTGGCATTGCTGGGTCAAAGGGTATGTACAAATTTAATAGATTTGGGGGTAGAGTTCCCTTTCCAGAATGGTCAAACTAGTTCACACCTCCACCAACAGTGCACCAGTGCCCCTATTTTCCTATATCCCCTCCAGCATTTGGCATTTTCCTTTTCTCTTATCTTAGCCAATCTGACAAGTGTGAGATGGGACCTCAAAGTTGTTTTAAATTTGTGTCTCTCTGATTATCCATAATTTAAAACATTTTAAAATAGTTATTGATAACTTTGATTTTTTTCTTCTGAAAATTGCCTGTTCTTATCCCTTGATTATTTATCAGCTGGAGAATAGCTTTTATTCTTATAAATTTGTCATAGTTCCCTATGTATTCAAAAAATAAGTCTTTTAGCAGAGAAATTTGCTGCAAATATTTTTCCAAGTTTCCTGCTTTTCTTCTAATTTTTAGCTGCATTGGTTTTGTTTGTGCAAAATATGTTTTAATTTTATGTAATCAAAATTATCCATTTTACCTCCCATGGAACTTTCTATCTCTTGTTTGGTCATGAACTCTTCCCTTATCCATAGATCTGACCAGAAATTTCTTCCATGTTCCACTAATTTGCTTTTTGGTCTCAATTATGTACTGATTTTGGACTTATTGTAATATATGGTGTGTAGGGCCATCTTTCTATCCACTACACCACATTGCCTCTTCCAAGAATCATGAGATCATAGATTTAGCACCAGAAGAGATCTCAGAGTCCATCTAATTCAACTTCTTTATCTTACAGAAAAGGAAACTGAGGTCTGGAGAGGTTAAATGACTTGCCCAAGGTCATACAGTTAGCATTACCAGAGGTAAGTCTTTGATTCCAGAGCCTCTTTTTTCTTTATCACATTGGAAAGAAAAGACTGAAGAACAGAAGGACAAAGGAGCAGAGAATGAAGGAAAGAAGGAAAGGAGAAAGAGAGAGAGGGAGGGAAGGGAAAGAAGGAAAGGAAAGGAAGGAAGTAAGTAAAGAAATGAGGAAAGGAAGGAAGTGTAATATTTAAAAAGTTCAAGAGATAATTTCTGGGTAATTAATCATTTTATTAATCATGCTAGCATATAATTAATAAAAGGGTCAGTGGCACTCTCAAAAGTCAAAGATCTCTCAGGGATCAAACTCAGTACTTATATGCCCTTGGAAGAGTGAGTGTTCCTAAGGATGGCAATCAGCTCTGATTGGTTACCAAATAATGAGAGAATGAATATTATAATGAGAGGTGCACCAAGTCTAATGAGGGGTTGGGGGATGTGACTTTGATTATGTCATTTACTTCCACACCTCCCCACTTTTCGAAATCTAATCAAAGAATTTATCCCCACCCAAACTAGAGTAGAAAACAATAGGTTTCCCTTGATTGGGTGGGGACTTAGCAAGATTGAGGAGAAAGTTAATCCGATCTCATTATCAGCAATGTCCTTCAGATGCTGGTTTGGCCTAGTAGAGAATAACATTTCACAGAAGGATAAATCCTGTGTCTCTCTAATATTAACAATTAGCTATTTAATAATCATTTAGGGATAAAGAAGGAAGGGAAGGGATAAAGGGAAAGGAAGGAAGGTAAAGAAAAGAAGGAAGGAAGAAAAGGAGGAATGGAAGGAAATGAGGGAAAGAGGGAAGGAAATGAGGGAGGGAGGAAGAAAAGAGGAAGGGAGAGAGGAGTATACTTGCTTTCCATGGTGCTGGCTTCTTGCTACTGTCATGGTGTTGTGACTCTTTGCTGTTTCTAGTTGTGGTCTCTGTAGTTATCCATATACTTTTGTTACCAATCACTTGGTTCACATCTCCTTCATAGAAACCCAGATGACCAGGTTAGTGTAAAGAAGACAGTAACCCAGCAGTAGTTACCACAGCATACAAATTGCAGCCCTCCTACCATGTCTTATGGCTTCCTGATGCAGAATGTGCTCAGGATGGGCTACCTTCTGTTGTCCTCTCTCTGGCATAGAGAGTATTGGTCCCCTCTCATTTCTGGTTGTGTATTTCACAAATTCTACTTTGTGGTTCTCAAAAAAACAGATTTCCTGATCTCCACACAGATGACAAAGCCAATCCAGAAATATGAGCTACTCACCAGAACAGGAAAACAATACAAAATACCTTTGGCATTATAGTGGATAAAGCATGGACATGGAAGGAAAGAAAAAGCACCTACTATGTACCAACTGATATGCTTAGTGCTTTACAAATATTATCTCTCTTGAGTCTCACAGTAACTCCAGGGAGTTGGGGCTATATATCTCCATTTTACAGCTGAAGAAACTGAGGCAAACAGAATTTAACTGACTTGCTCAGGATCAAACAGCTAGCAAATGTCAGGCAGGATTTGAACTCAAGTCTTTCTATCTGCAGGTCTAATGCTCTATCTGCTGAATCTACCTAGGTACCCAAAGAAGACATGGGTTTAAATTCTGCTTTTGATACTAGCTAGCTAGCTGACCTCAGGAAGACTCTTACCTTCTCTAAGTCTGAGCTTCCTCATCTGCCAAATGGGGACTTCCTAATGGAACATGACAGTCTCCAAAGAATAAAAATTGAGGATCACCCAATGGACAATGGGCATGACATAGCCATGGTCATGAGTTGGATGGAATGCATTACCTGAGAGGATTGTTATAAAAGATAATCAGAAATACACACACATACACATACTTGAGAAAAAGAAAATTGTATAGACAGATGATAACAGTGAGGAATAACCAATGGGCAGCCTATGTGCGCCACTGGTACTCTTGAGTAGTCAGGAAAGCTTGAAGAATAAGTTGAATGGACCTTGTGTAATAAATGGATGGGGTGAAAGGGGGCAGGAACATGGACAAGAATAGATGGGCAGTCGTTGATGGTTTACAATCTACATCATTGAAAGGAATACCAAGATGACATGTCATGGATCCATCAGAGTACTGAAATGTAATGGAGATAAAAACGGTATGAGTGCCTGCCTCACTGGGTTTTTATGAGGCTTAAATGAGATAAAGTATATGGAATATTTTGTAAATGTAGCACCAGAGTGTGTCACCAGACTTGCATGGCAGGCACCCCACATAAGGCTACTACACATTCAAAGTATTCTGTGGGTCTGCATCCATGCCAAAACTACAGCCCTCACATATGCATTCACCTTTTCTAGTCAGCCAGAGGACACAATTAGTTTTGAACAAATTGCTTTGAGCAAAAATATTTTATGAAATAGCATAGTAAGAAAAGTAACAGTAAAACATTTGCACCATAAGCCTGTGACACACTGTCCCACCAGTACATAGACCATTGGTGAGAAGAGCAGACAAGCATGAAGAAGATTCCTAGAGAGCCACACATGTACGGAGTATATGAGACCAGGGCTCAGGCATAGAGAGGAGCACAGGTAGGGAGCATGTGGAACCAGAGCCCATGCACAGAATGATTCCTCCATTCTCTGACAGCACAGTAGCAGAGGCAGTGGTGTAAGGAGAAGGGCATCACTTGGAATTAGAGGACCTGATTCAGTCCTAGCCTTACTATTTACTACCTGTTTTAACTCCTCTTTCTTCCTTCCTCCATCTCTTCTATTCCCTCTTCCTTCACCTCCTCTTTCTCCTTTTCTCTTCTTCTCTTTTCTCTTTCTCTTCCTCTGTGAGATCCTGACCAAATAGTAATTTAAGGCATTTTGTGGGGAGGTGGACAGAAGGATGCACTATTCAAAGCTCCGCTGGGTCACTTTATTCCCCTTGCCCTGTACCTGCTCCCAAATCTGCCTTCCTTTAATTTTCAAAACCTCTAACCTGCCCTTTGTCTAGTCCATCTGCAAAGCTCAGTCAGAGAGGTCACTTTTGGCTTGGAGCATCACAAAGAGAGGAGACCTTAGAAATCTAGTAACAGCTTCATATGGATCCCTCCAAACCTTGGGGGTGTGTGAAAGTAGCAATACTTAGAGGGGGGATCTCTGAGGCAAACCCTCCCCTCTGATGGGGCATCCTAGGATTCTGTTTTCTCACTGGTACCCTGTCTAGAGTTCCTATTACATCTAATTTAGACTTTCATTGGTAACAAATAGGAGAGGCTCTAGCTTGGTTCAAACACATTAATTCTCAAATTGAGTTTGCCTTCCATGCTATTTTTAAAACCCTGTTTGGTAAGCATTTCAAAAAGCAATGGCTCTGAAAAATTCAGATTACTTTCCCATTAGCCAGGCTTAGTGCAAATGCATTCTTATTCAAGAGTAAATCAAAGGGAAGGCAAATGCTGTGGAAGTTAGAAAGATTTGTCTTCTGGTAGCCAAGACTCACACACTTCTGGTGACCACCCAGAAGCAGCAGCATTTACAGAATTTCCTGGCATCTAGGCATGCATGGTTGATTCCTTTCCAAGCAATGACCCAAGCCCCTCTCACCTGAAAGCCCCCTTGTGGGGAGGCTTGGAGAGAGACACTCCATTGGAGAGATTTCAAGTTTTCAAGGATTGTGGGCAAGGACATTTTAGTCACTTTATGGTATTATCAAACATAATAATATCTGCAAAATGATTCATAAACTTTAAACGTTATCATCATCATCATCATCATCATCATCATCATTCCTTTATTTTTAGTTAATGTTTATTAAGTACCACTGTGTCAGGCACTCTGCTAGGATAGGGAGAAGAAATTTGAATAGTACACACGTATGCTGAGTGTATGGTGGATGCCTGGGAAGCCAGGAGGTGGCGATGGGGAAGAGTATCCCAAGCATGGAGGACAGCCAGTGACAATGTCTGAAGTTGGTAGATGGGAGGGTCTTGTTTGTGGAATGTCAAGGAGGCTGGTGTCACTGGGGGATGAGAGAGAGGTATAAGAAGACTGGAATGCTAGGAATGGGTCAGGTTATGAAGGGTTTTGAATTCCAAACAGAGGATTTTGCATTTAATTCTGGATATGATAGGGAGCCACTGGAAATGGGATGATGTGGTTGAACCTATGTGCACTTTGATGACTGAATGGAAGGATGGATTGGTGTGGGAGAGACTTATGGCAGGGAGACACCCCTCCCCCCACCCCTAGCTGTTGCAATAGTCCAGGTGTGAGGAGATGAGGACTTGCACCAGAGGGGACAGTACCAAAGGAAGAGAAGGGGCTATGAGCCAGAGATGCTACAAAGGTGAAATCAATATGTCTTGGAAACGGATTGGATTGGGGGGAGGGGTCAGTGAGAGAGAGTGAGCAGTCAAAGATTACATCCAGGTTGTGAGTCTGAGGGATAGGAGGAGGGTGTCCTTCACTGTAATAAGGAAGTCTGGAAGGGTTGTGGGGGTGGGGGAAGATAATGAGTCCCGTTTTTAAGGCTTGTTAAATAGAGTACTGGACTCAGGTTCAGGAAGACTTGCCTTCAATGCTTGCTAGCTGCCTGAAACTGTGCAGGTCACCCAACTCCCATAAGCCTTGGTTTCCTCACCTGTAAAATAGGTTAATAATAGGGCTTACTTTACAGGATTATTGTGCGGATGGAAGGAGATAACATGTATAAAGTACTTTGTAAATAAACTATTCACACACATATATGAGTTGCTTTTGTTTTGTTGTGTTTTATTTTTTTGCTTCCCTATTATGTTTGACATATAGTGAGCAATTAATGAACACGTTCTATCCTCTCACCATTCACAGGGAGCCTTTCTTCTGAACATATTCTCCTTTGGACACTGGTCTGCTGGTTGTATAGCCACTGAGTGGGTAGATGGGAGTGTTTTTCTGCTTCCAAATCCTGACTCAGTTGACATTGTTGGTCTCTTCTTCTTCAGAGGAAGAGTGGAAATTGTCATGCTCTTTCACTCATGTATGTAAGCATACATACAGATATGTATCCATCCATCCATCCGTCTATCCGTCCATCCGTCCATTCATTCATTCATTCATTCATTCATTCATTCATTCATTCATTGTTATCCTTTGAACTCAGCCTTCCCTCCCTTAGTCAGAGTTAATTACCTTGACATTTCTGGTCTCCTGTTTGGGTCAGGGCATAGTAGGTTGGCTTTCATCCCCCACAGTTCTACTCCCAAGGTAAAGGGTTCCATTATCTTGGGAGATTTTCTTATCCCTTAGAGCTTAAGGGAGGTGAGCTTGATCTGTGACTGAAATGACCAGACCCAGTTCTTATTATTAGAGTTATCTCCCTGTAATATGTGGTGATATGGTACAAGGAGACGTAATAATAAGAGCTCTAGCATTTACACAGTGCTTTAAGGGGTACAAAGTATTGGACAAACATTAGTGTATTTGATCTTCACAACAACCCTGGGAGGTAGGTGCTATTATTATCCTCCTACAGGTGAGGAAACTGAGGCAGACAGAAGTTACGTGAATTACCCAGGGTCACCTAGCTAAGAAGTGTCTGAAGCTGCATTTGAACTCAGGTCTTCCTGATTTCAGTCCTAGGGCTCTCTCCCTTGTGCTACTGAGCTGCTTCTAGTAGACATGACCCACTTTGAACACTGGAATAAGGCAGCCAGTTTGGTGATGCCTGTGCTCATTGACCCTTCTTTCAGGAGCCCCAGCTGCTGATCAGTGTAAGACTATTTCGATTTTTTAAAAGATGAAAATAATTTCCTATGGTCCCAGTGACCTATAACACTGTTTGATTCCACTTTTATTCCTTAAACAGTAAGTCCAAGGACTTGACTCCCTGGTATCCTCTTCTGCTCCAACCTGTATCACCAAACAATGACCCTGGGTTATAACACACCCTCCATTGTTCTGTATCAGTGTCTGCCTGTTATGAACCATGTAAGCAAAGTGATGTGATGGTGATGGTGGTGGTAATGGTGGTGGTGTGTATCTGTGAGTGTGTCTGTAGATCATGTATAGTGGTTTATCCAGTGTGTGTGTACTCTGACATCTGACAAAATCTCTGTAGCTATAGAATCAGAGAGGCTACCCAACACTTAGCCAACCCAGGGATATGAAACCCAAGATAAGTGAAGAAGTAGAAAGAGACTTACTTTTATTCAATTTCTAGTTTCTTTCAAAGAGTGTGAGACCCTAGGCCCAGACAAGCTACAGCCCAGAGTACCAAAAGAAGCAGGGGCTATGGCTGCCCAGCTGCTGTCACTGACATCTGAAGCACCCAGAGGATGGGAGACACACTGAAGGACTGGAGATGGCCAAGTTTCCCAATTCAAAAAAAAAATTTAAGAGGGTAGAGTCCACAAAGTATATACCCAAGATCTTAGCTTGGAGTCCTGGCAAAATTCTTGAATGCCTTATTTAAAGATTAAATTTTTTTTCATATCTCTTGTTTTATGTCACCTAAATTTCTGGACATAGCAGTCACCCTCTTTTGCTCAGTGGCATGTTCCTTTTTAACAAAGAATAAAAAAGGAAGAGAAAAAAAAGCAATTCAGCAAAACTAACCCCAATAGTAACTCAATTTGACGTGTATACGTAGTGTTCCATACCCCTAGTTCCCAGCCTCTGCAAAAAAAGGGAAGAAGATGCATTTTCTCATCTCTCTGGGGCCAAGTTTTGTAATTACAATTCTTCAGCATTTAGGTTAATTTCCCCCCCTCCACTGTTGACATTGCGTATCTTACTCTCCTGGTTCTGTTTACTTCACTCTGTATCAGTTCATTTAAGTCTACTCATGAGTTTCTGTATTTTCATATTTATTGTTTCTTATGCTACAGAGATATAGAACACATTGTCAAATGTATAGTTCATGAACCTTTAGAGAGGGAAGGATTTATAACTAAAATTCAATGTGCACATTTAGGGTTTTACTTAGCATACTCAGATTTCAGCAAACCAACTGACAAAATTTCTTATCCAGACCTTGTAAACAAGATGGTACAATGTGGGTTTGTTTGTTGATACTTCAGTTAGTTAAATATGGAAGTGGTTGAATCTGATCCAAAGAGTGGTCATTAAAGGTAGGAATTACAACGATAACTGCTGGCATTATATAGTGTATTAAGATTTGCGAAATACTTTACAAATATTCTCTCACAATGACCCAGGGAGGTAGGGGCTTTTATTACCCCATTCTACAGATGATGAAACTGAGGCAGACAAAAGCCAAGGGTCTTGCCCAGGGTCACTCTACAAGTTAAGTGTCTGAGGTCATATTTGATCTCAGGTCTTCCTGACGCCAGACTCATCATCCTAAGTTTGAATCTGGGCTCAGACGCTTGCTAGCTGTATGACCCTGGGCAAGTCACTTCACTCTGTTTGCCTCAGTTTCCTCATCTGTCAAATGAGCTGGAGAAGGAAAATGGCAAACCACTCCAGTATCCTTGGCAAGAAAACCCCGGATGGGGTCATGAAGAATCAGACACAACTGAAATGACCGAACAACAATTTCCTGTCTCATGACGCAGTGGTTTGTTTACTGAGATACCTTTACAAGCGAAGTGTTAGCAAATGGGAGCATCAGGGAAAGGCTTCACTAGAAGGTGGTACTTGAAGGAAACTAAGCATTCCCAGAGGAGGAGGAGAAGGGAGTACATTTCAGGTTAGGGCAAAGATGTGGAGATGGGAGATGGAGTGTGCACACCGAGGAGCGCTGTTCAGTCTCCTTGCTTAGCCACATTCCGATACAACCAGTCATGGCCAAAAGTAGGACTTTGAGACCCGCGCTGGTGTTCCAGTACAAAGAGTGTTAAGATGAAAAACTGTCTTTATCTCCACTCGGACCAGGACACCTCCAGGATTTTTTTTTTTGGCCCCTCCAGAGAATGCATTGGGTAGCCAGCTCTGCCCATTCCTCATTTCCCTCTCAGCAAGCTGGTGTTAAAGTGAATTAAGCAGATGGAAGAAGAGAGTGGTTTGTCAGGCAAACTTTGAACTTGCCATTGCCTGACTCAGCACCAAAGCGCATCTTCCCGCTTCTGACACGGGGCTGGCCATGGGTAATGTTCCTTGAAGTTCTCCTAGCATGAGGCCAGATTTTCTAATAAGTGCTGACAGGCACCTTAACGGCAACTGATGGGAGCAAATCCAGGGGGAGGAAGTTGACAATGAGCAGATTCTCTAGACAGACTTACATTTCTAGAGACGGCCTGGAAATCATTGGCGGGAATGTATTTCAGAAGGAAAAACAAACTCATTAAAAAGCTGCTCGCGTCTGCCTTTAAATGAAGTCACACAGGGGATCGCGCAGCAGAAATGTTATCACGACTCTCCCCCTGCTTCGGAGTTTTCATTTAAAGGACAGTGTTTGCCTGGATGTTTGCAGGCAGGATGAAGGTAATTGATGCCCTCTCGTGCAAAGGTAACCATTTTACTAAAGAAAGGTTTGCTTTTATTAAGACAAACTCCACGGTTCCTCCAAATTGTTTTGTTGTCTAGAAGTCTAGATATAATGAGCCTATTACTAGAAATCACATTCCCAGCCTAACGATAGCGATGAAACCGGGAGGATGCCCAGCTGCTCCGTAATGAGACACCCAGTGGAGAGAAGTAGGGGCTGTACAAACACAACACCCCCCTTCATGCAGCCCCCCCGCACTCCTCGTGGGTCCCCTTTCTTCTTTCCCCCGAGTTCTTGCATGGAAGCAAGGTCACGTGATTGGTCCTCTCTCCCATCCGCCTTCTCTCCACTCACCCAACCCTCATCACCTTTCACCTCAACTATTGTAATAAGCTCCTAATTGGGTCTCCCGGCCTCATTCCTCTTCCTTCCCTAGCCCAATCTAAGTGATTTTCTTAAAGCGCTAATTCTTTCACGTTATACCCATACTCAATAACGATGGCTTCCTATTGCCTCTGGGATCCGTTTACCCCCTCTCCCCCAGCCTACCTCTCTATCCTTATTACACTTTGCTTCTCTTTATGCATACTATGTTATACCCAAACTGGCTTTCTTCCTATTCCTCACACGTGGTGCTCTGTGCCTTCTTTGCCTGCCCCCATACTGACTGTTTCCCATGCTTGGAATGCCCTCCCTCCACATCTCAATCTCTTTGAATTACTAATTTCCTTTAAGAATATTTTCAAATGCCACCTTCTGTATGAAGTCTTTTTTGATACACCAGAGGCTAGCGATGCCACAACCCATTGTGGTGGTGCTCTTGTTCAGTTCAGACTCTTCACGAGCCCATGGACCATACTGTCTGTGAGGTTTTCTTGGCAAGATAGTGGAATGCTTTGCCATTTTCTTCTCTATTAAGGCAAACAGAGGTTGGAAGTTGGGTTTCCAGAACAAGATAGTATTTCCCTCTCAGAATCCTAAAGGTAACCTTGACGGGCTATGCACTATTTTTCTAAAATTATTAGCCCAAACTCTCACTTCATTGTGTTCCCCCAATATCATTTTGACCACTTACTATCTCCTCAGTGCCTTTGATAACAAATGTCAGGTCATCTCCAGTCATCCTGATCTATATCTTGCCACTGGACCCAGATGGCTCCGGAGGAGAAAGTGAGGCTAGTGACTTTGCACAGCCCTGCCTCACTAAAACCCAATTCACTTGCAAGTGATGACATCACCTTCCTGAAAGTCATGATCTTCTTCCAAAATGAAGGACAAACAACAACGATGACCAATGAACACCAACGAGTTTTTATTAAGGGAAATGTACAGAGAAGATCTAGCAAGACCAGGAGTTACAAAGCTTCTTGTCTCCTCCCAACATCAGGGGCACTTTGGTCTTGGGGGAGACAAGACTCAGACTTTAAATAGTTACTACAGAGTGTTTGTCCATCAAGTTTGATTTTGAATGCAGCCTGGACTGGATGTGTTGCTGCCATAATACAGGATGCGCTGTCTTGGCTAACCCAGTGGTGACTGGATCTTCAAGGCTGGGATGGGGCAGCAAGCTCACCTGTCATCAGACGATCAGTCCAATCAATTGGATTTTCATTATGGTACCTGTGCTCCTCTTTATACCTTGAGTCCTTTAGGAAAGGCGCCTTTTGTTTGCATTCCCAGTTCTAGGTCAACAACTAATCAAGAGACACTTTCTTCACCACCCACAGTAGTTGAACCAGAAAGCAGAACTGAATGAATGCCTTTGCTCCCTTTGAAGTAAGAGCTGGTCTCCTCCATTCCACGTTATCATGAACTTCCAGAAGGAGGAAGGACACGCAATATTCCCAGGACGGGGCTTTCATTGCCTGATCCCCTCATCCCCTCATTACATCTACATATGTACATATATACACCTATATATATATATTTTTTTCTTCCTCAACTATATTGGAAGCTCCTTGAGGGCAGGGAATATCTATATTTGCCCTTATATATGTGTCCAAATTCGTATTCAAGCTTCAGAGCCTGGACTTGAATTCACATCTGTCTTCTTACCCCAAGACCAGTAAGCTTTCTGCATTATCTACATTCTCAGGCTCCCTCCTAAACCTTGTGTGATTAAATTGAAAAAAGAAGGAAACAGGAGAAATGCTACAGGATTGGAGATGGGCAAATGCTATTCTGTTTTCACAAATACAAGGGAACAATATGTGAAATCAGAGATGCTCACAGTTGGAAAGAACCCCAGTGACCACTTTGTCCAACCTTCGTTACAGGCCTGCACAACCTGCGGCCCGCCGAAGGATTTTGGGCAGCCCAAGAGAATTGTAGAGGGTGTTTTGCTCTATATTTTTGGGGGGCTGCCTGAAATCCTTTGGTGAGTCACAGGTTGTGCAGTCCTGCTTTATTGGAGCGACAGCAACAATTTCAGTCAATGGCGTTGGGTCAGATGACTCCAGCTCTAAAATTTCATTTTTTAAATAACGTTCAATCAACAAGCATTTACTCAGTGTTTACTGCGCCCCAAGCACTGAGTTAGGGGCTACAGACACAAAATAAATCTGAAGGAGTCCCTGCCTCGAGTATCTTGTAGTCTATAGAGGGGATGTATAATCTCTGGATAATAGGGTTCAAAGTAGTACTGGTTTATTCTTTTTAAAATTTATTTTTTTTATTTTTTTGGAGCGTGGAAGGCAGGGTTATTGGGGTTAAGTGACTTGCCCAAGGTCACACAGCTATTAAGGGTTAAGTGTCTGAGGCTGGATTTGAATTCAGGTCCTTTTGACTCCAGGACTGATGCTCTATTCACTGTACCGCTTAGCCACCCTTGGTTTATTCTTTATAGAGATTTTTTGGTAACAAAGTAAGTAGATGAATGGAGTGACCATGGGCCTATACACTAGGTCCCAGAGAGTGTTTTGTTATATAAAATCTGCAGCTATAAAAACCTTGGCTACAATGAGAACTTACCTATATTTTCCTTTTATATCCTTAGTGTGGTGGCAAGAGCTCTGGGTTTTGATTCAGAAGACCTCAGATGAAATCCTAGCTTTTATTTACACTTGCTGCCTCTGTTACATTGGGAAAGTCATGGAACTTTTCCAGGCATCAGTTTCATCTGACAAATGAAGGAGTTTGGGCTGGGTGGTCTCTAAGATCCTTTCTCAATCTAGATTTTTGATTCATTGACCAGTCAATCCATGACCTCAGGGAAATGACCCTCAATTTCCTGATCTATGAAATGAGACGGGAGATGAGTGTAAAACTAGAGGGCCTTGAAGGTGCCTTCTGGATCTAAATCTATGATCCTATGACCTTAGGGAACAATCAAATTTGACCTCTGCTAACAGCTGATTTTGAGAGTTCTTATTTTCATTCCAAAGAAAATCGCCTCTTCCATCTATCTTCTCTACTTGCCTTCCCACCAGTTCTCTTAGGGTTGTAATTGAGCAGCTTAAAGCTATAGAGAGTTTATGTAGTACATCTGACCCTTTTCTTGGTTTTTCCATTATGCTAAAGCATTTCTTCTCCTCTGTGTCAATGAAATTACCAGGGCAGCTCTAAGTCAAGATACAATTACTAGCCAAAAGTTCACTGTTAATCCCCTGTGGAAGGTCCGGCTGCTGAGATCACTGGTATTTTCTTGAGTAAGAGCTCCAGTTGGAATTCTTGAGTGAAAGATCATCTGTCCTTTCTCTCCACATTGTAACACACCCGGCCCTGGCTAGCCAAGCTCTTAATAAAACTTTTGGATAAAAAGCAGCCCCTTAAATGTAGTTGGGCCCAGTCGAGAGTTTCCCTTGAAGGAAGGAGATGATGGAGAGGCTACCCAGACTGATGTAGAATAGTGTGTGATTGAAAATCCAGCTCCCTTTTTTTAATGCCTCTCCCTTCTTTAAAGATGTGGGGAGCTATGGATGCAGCATCTCATATGCTATAACTTAGTTGATGTGTTGGTCAGTATTACTTAACTGCTTTCTGCCTCTTACCCCCTTCCTTCTACAGAAATGTTGGCTTTCTGTATAGGAAGGAGGAAGAGACATATTGGGAATGAAGATGATGTAACAAACACAATTTAAAAATCAAATCAAATCCAGCTCTTTTTAAATGTGCTCCTTGCTAGCTGTACCCATGTTTTAATCAATCACAGAAAACATTTATTAAGCACCTACTATGGCCCAGGTTCTGTGGGTCATTTAACCAGGAATAGAAATGTAGCAACAAATGACCAATGAGGACCTGTCATGGCTCACACCACTTCAACTTCCATACCCTATTGCTTTCCCTCCCAAAGAGGGTATGGCAAGAGGGGATGGTACAGAACCAAGGATCAAAGACAAAATGATCATCTCATGTCTGTCCTTGGCCAAGGCCAGCTAGTTCAGCCTTGTCAACACTGGAAGCCAACATTACCACCTTCTGGTGATGTTCATTGTTGCCCCATGTAGATTATGGGATTAAGCTTGTCCTTTGTAGTTTAAATCATACATAGGATCTTGGATTTGTACACAGAAAAGACTTTAAATTTTATCTAGTCCACCCTCTTTACAGCTGTAAACTGAGTTCCAAAAAAGTGATCTGAAGGTCACACAATTAATAAGCTGCAATATTTAACCCAAGTTTCCTGACTTGAGGTTGGTTACTTTTTAGGACTATTATTCAGAATCTTACTCTTTCCCCTTAGCAGATCAGGGGAAGGCTACAGCTGTTTTTTTAGAAGCCTACTTGCTCAGCCATACTTGGCAATGTTTTCAGTTATCAGTTGATATCCAATAACCTTCTAGCTGTTTAGACTTGGGGAATGTGTGTTTGTGGGGGGGGTGGGGGTGTGTGTGTAGAGAGAGATCCCTTGTTCCTCACTCAGTTCCAGCTAGTGTAAACTGTTTCAGGGAAGGGTGGTGGCCAATGGGTCATGTTGACTGACTTAAGGGGGAAGGGCAAGACCCCACTGATTCAAAGTTGACTTGTTTCTTGCTCTCATCACAAGTTATCATTCCTTATCTCTCTTTCTTTTTTGTCACCAAACTCTTAGGAAAAAAGCTATCACTATTTGTTGCTTCTAGTTCTTCATTTCTGCTCAATTTTTCAACCCTTTGCAATCTGCTTTCCTACCCCACTACTCAAATGAAACAACTCTCTCCAAAGTTACTGAGGCCCTTTTGAGAAGAAAGCTTTTTTCTAGGAAATCATTCTTCTTGACCTCACTGTGATTTTTGATCCTGTTCATTAATCCTTTCTCCTAGACACTCACCTCCCTAGGTCTTCATGACTCTGTTCTTCTCCTCCTTGTCCTATGATTCCTTCTCAATCTTTTTGATGGATCTTTAACCATCTGCCTTCCCCTGTATGTGGGTTCACTTCAGTTCTCTATCTTGGAGTCTCTCTTCTTTCTCTATACTCTTTCTTGTTGACCTTACCAGCTAGCTTCAACTCAACTATTATCTCTATAAACATAATTCTCAAATCTACATCTCCAGCTCTCACTTGCCTCCTTGGTTGTTATTGTACATCTCTACCTGCATATTCCATAAATGTCTCAAACTTGACATGTTCAAAGCAGAATTCTTATTCTTGAAACTCAGCCTTCTTCCAAGCTTTCCCATTTCTGTCAAGGGCATCACTGTCCTTCCAGTCACTCAGATTTTCCATTTTGGAGTCATCTTCACCTCTTCAGTTTTCCTCATCCTCCATAACTAATCAATTGCTAAATTCTGTTCATTTTGCTTCTGCAACGTATCTCATAAGTCCCCTTATCTCCATTCATTTGATCACCATCCTTATTCAGGCTCTCAAGACCTTATATAAATATATACAGGTGCAAACTCTTCCGATAAACTCCTAATTTGTCTCCCTGCATCTCCTTTCTCCCCTCTGTTATACATCCTGCATGCAGCCCCAGAATTCCTGTCACTCCCTTGCTCAAGGAGCTTCCATCATTCTTTCTTTCCTCTAGGATGAAATACATACTCCTTTATTTATCATCACCCTTTGCACTCTGCTGTAATCTATTTTTCTAGACTAATCTAATTCCTTCCCCTCATGATCCCTATGTTCTACCATACTCAGCATTCAAGGAGGAGAAAATACAATAGCATAAGCTGTTGCCTATAACTGGAGAAGCTCCATCCAGAGCATTTCCCATCCTCCAGCCTCCATCCACATTCCAGAAGATCAGGTGCCTTCAGTTCCCTGCTTAGGTGCTGCCTCCTACAAGAAGACTTTCTCAATCAGCTTTTAGCTTTTAGCTCTCTTTCAACACTGTGATTACATTACATTTAATAACATACTTAGGAAAGAGTACATATATTTTGCATACTCTTCTCTGTATACATCTGAATTTTCTTCAGTGAAATTGAAGTTACTTGGGGACAGAAATTTTCCATTTTTTTTGTCTTTGAATCCACAGTACTTAGCAAATAGTAGGTGCTGGATAAATGCTTAGAGAATTAAATATCTTTTAATATTCATTTTCTATTTATTTCCTTTAGTGTAATGATTGATAGTACATATGTTTGGATGCTCCAACTTTTTTCATCGGTTCTCTCTTGGTTGGATTCCTGGTTTGCTTCCAACTTATTGCTATGACAAACAATGCTACTAAAACATTTTTTTTGTACAAATGGATCTTTTTTCTTCTAATAATAACATCCTTAGAAAATAGTCTCAGTAATGAGCAAGGTCAAAGAATATGAAAAGTTCTAAAAGATTGTTATCAACTCAGAACCTAGCAGGAGGATAGTAATAGTATAGTTTATTCACAAACTCATCAAGTATGAATTTCATCATTTTAAATTATTTTTGCCAATTTGATAAGTGTTAGGTGGAATCTCAGAGTTATTTTAATTTGCATTCCTTTATTAAAGAATTTGAACATTTTCCTATGTGACTGCTTGAACTGCTTTTTTTTGAAAACCACGTGTTCGGATCTTTTGATTCTTTATTTATTGGGGGAATGGATCTTTTATTATTAATTAAAAACAGATATGAATGTGCTTTGTGTCATTAAGAACCATACTCTGAAGATAATAAATGCTATAGGCTGTTATTGGTTGACTATTTGGGAGTGATAGTGATCTCTCAGCATTTTCAAAAGGCTGAAATTTGGGATTCTTTAGAAATGGTGTTAAAGGAACTGCTTGGAATTTTTTTTATGTGGCATTTGGGAGACCATTGGGAACTATGACACCTGGACATGGTTGTGACTTTTCAGTGTTGCAAATATCAGGCTTCTCATGTCCTTGAGGTCAGGCTTATCTAGTAATAGCCCACAAGCATGGTGGTGGAAGGTTTTCCAAAAGACTTTTAGACCTTGCCACCAAAGGGGTATGAGAGATTCAGAGTAATATCGTATTGAGATGCTCCAGTCCATACAACAAGAGATGAATTGGTTGTGAAGGTGAAAAAAAGGGGAATATCAAATAGTCATGTTAGCAGATCATAAATGTGGACATAGATATACATAAATACAGACATAGAATGTAAGTTCATTTTAGTACAGTGAATTCATTATTGTTCATTTTCATTTTTCACATGTAAGCTTATCTAAACTGTCCTTTTTTGTGCTGATTTTAAAAACAGCTTCAGATTTTTGTCTATTACCATCTGTTTTCATGGGAATCCATTTTATATAAAATTTTAAAAAATTTAACCAAATTATTCTTGTTTCACCCTCCTATAGTAAAAGGTAGCTACCATTGATTTCCTATATCATTTCAGGGGTGGAACATCTGTCCCTAATATCTGAAAGTAGCTGGCCAACAATCTTAGACTCCACTTGTCCTGGTATTGATTTTCCATTGTAGGAATTTCTTCATGAATGCATCCCACATACTCATCACAGATATTGCTGAGGATTTCTGGGAAGAAGAACAAATGAGAATCCAAGAAATAGATTTGAGTGACATTTTACTTACCATGATTTTATGGGTTCTGAGAAATTCGTTGATAATTTCTTGATGTAACTTGCCAAAAAAGTTCTTGGTCCCTTTTTAAAAAATGGTCTCTATGTTGTTCCTTCAGCTTCATTCAACTATTCTTCAAAGTATTTGTCTCCCGTAACTCCCCCTGTTTCAGATCCAGAGGATATTTCCTTTTTTTCATCGTAGTGGTACTGATTCTGGGAAATTTCTCAGATGAAAAAATGCATCATTGCCTCATTAAGTGTTCATTTAACCAAAATTAATGGGCACTCTCCTTCTCTTAGGACCAACCAAGACAAAACATGTCTTACCATGTTTTTATTTTCTGGAACCAGGTATTGAACTTGAGGCTAGTGTTGTGTTGATTTTTAAAATTTAGATTTCTCTCCATCCCCCTTGTTTCCACGTCCCACTCACAAATAAAGCTGGAGCATTTGGCATACCCAAGTTGCCATCTCAGTGAAGGGACAGTTGCTTTTATTACTCCATTCTTTCCTTCTTAATTCTTCTCAAGATAAATTTCATCTGTTCAACTTATTTAGGGCCTCTCTTTCCAGGAGATTTCATCTCTTTTAGTCTCAGAGCTAAGAGTTTAGGTTGATTTGGGGATAGCTTAAGATTAGGAATGAGATAATTTGGGTCTGCTTGGGTTTATAAGGATCTGAGAGTAGAAAAGTTGCTTTAAATGGTGAATCACTCATTTTGATCAGCCTGAATCTCCTAACTACACATTAGGAGAAAGAAACTTTTCTCACTGGCCAATATAGAATACCAAAGCCAAGGGTCTTGATGTGGTCTATTTGTCCCAATACTGGTACATGTCTGAGGCAACTGCCCACATTAAAAGATTGTTTGCACCTCTGAAGGCCTCTCTTTGCTGGGTATTTACTTCAGTTCTGTCTTGGGTCGCTGGGCTTCTGGCTGGTCAGAATCTGCTGGAACTAGCCTGACTCAGAACCACGTGGACATCCCTGGACATCCCTATGCCTTATTTCTTTGTGGACACCTCTTCCTCCCATCACTCCCACTTCTACTTCTTGTTCTGGATGCAGCAATAAAAGATTAACACTACCTTTCCGGGAAAGAATCTGTCAGTCAATTGTCTGAGGACTCTACATACCATACCTGTGACTTCCCTTTTCGAAACCACCCTCTTCTCTGACCACCACTCACCTGTATGTGTTTTCTTCTATCAGAATACAAGCTCCATGAGGGCAGGAACCACTTTGCTTTTTGTATACTTATTCCCAGAGTTTAGCACAGTACCAGACACATATGATAAGCTTGATAAATACTTTTTTATTCATCCATTACTCATTCATATTCAGTATTCCTTTACACATTTTTATTCATTCATTATGGCATAGTAGATAGAATGCTGGGCCAGGAATCAGCAAGACCTGAGTTCAGATCTGGCCTCAGATTCTTCCTAGCTGTGTGACCCTGGGCAAGTCACTTAATCTCAATGGGTCTCCATTTTCCCTTCTGTAAGATGAGGGGGCTTGCCTAGATGACCCTTGAAGTCCCTTCCAGTGTTAGATCAAGGATCCTGTCATCCATGAGTGAGTTGCTAAGGATCTTAGCAATGGTAGTATAACTTGCCACAAATCTCTGAGAGTTAGCTGTCCTAGAAAAATCTCTAGTTCTCATTTCTTGCATCCTGGCCAGCTGATGAGCACCCCTACCTTCCCTGGGTGTGTCCTCATTCCCTGAGCCACCTTACTTGATAGAAACTTCCCAGTCCAACAATCTCATTAGTCTTTTCCCTTATTTTCAGACACAAGGGGGTCACTCAGATCCATCTCACAGAGAGTTCATGGAAGCAGCTTTTCCATGAGCTGGTGAAATGCAGCCTGTGCCCCTAAGATTACACGCGATATATCTGAATGGGTAGAATCATTCCTGGTATATAAGGTCTATCTTTTCTTTTCTTCTTCTGCCTCTGGGGTCTGATTTGAGGCTCTCTTGCTTCTCACTCTGATGGTTACAATATCCTCCTAATCGGTCCCATTTTGCACTTGGCTGCCAGTCACCTTCCTCAAGCACAAGCCTGGCCGTGTCACTGCCCTGCTCAATAAACTTTGGTGGCTCCCAGTTATCTCTAAGATCAAATACCAACTCCTCTGCTTGACATTTAAAGCTCTTCATAACATGTCTCTAGCCTATACTTCTAGTCTTATTATCCGTTACTTCCCTTCTGCTTTCTAATCCACCCTGACTGTTTTTTTTTTTACTGTTCCTCACCCCCTTGACGAAGCTAGTTTTTGTTGCACATGTAAACTGGATGGCCTCTCGACATGGTGAGCGGGTGCTTTTAGTTCTCTTAATCAATGCCTGGTAGTCAATACATGCTCAAATGTCTCCAGTCTGGAGAAAATAATCAGTTATAAGTAGTTTGGAAGTTGAATTCCGTAGCATTGCTCATAGGACCCAGGAGGGACCCAGCTACTTCCCATTCCATGGTTCCTAGTTCCTTCCAGCTCAGAGCCATATGACTTTGTGTCAATAACATAAGAATAGGGGAATCCTGTTATGGTGGACTGTGGATCCCAGATGATTATCTTTTGGCTGTTCTAAGATTGAATATTCATTGCAAAAGACTTTTTTTTTGGATTATACAGGAGTAAGGCTGGTGTGGGCTAGGTGGAAGGGATTATCTATATCCAGGCTACATCAGAATGAGCTTGCAGTTGCTTAAGGAAGTCATGGCTATCATCAGAAAAGTCAGCCTTGGGACTCTGGGATGTCCAGACACAGCTTGAGGATGTCACGTTGATCAGGACTGACTCCCTTCCCTTCTAAGTATTAGCAGAATACTGTTGTCAGCAAACTGGGGCTCAATATTTTCAGTATCCTTGATAATCCATACCTACCTTGAGAAAAAAGAAGCCAGTGACGGAATGAATCAAAGGAGCACTGACTCCTTCACCATGATGGTGGACACTGAGAAGTTGGACGTTGGTAACTCTTTGGTTGTTCAATTGTTTCCAGTCATGTCCAACTCTTTGTTGCCCCATTTGGGACTTTCTTGGCACAGATGCCAGAGTGGTTTGCCATTTCCTTCTCCAGCTCATTTTACAGATAAGGAAACTGAAGCAAACAGGTTTAAGTGACTTGCCCAGGGTCACACAGATAGTAAGGGTTTGAGGTCGGATTTGAACACAGGAAGATGAGTCTTCCTGACTTCAGCCCAGTGCTCTGTTCACTCTGGCACCGCTCAGTTGCCCCCAGCTAACTCTAGTGCCTGTCAAAGAGAACAGTCATACCAATCATCTCCAATTTTTCCTCCATACAGTTTGTACATAGCTGTCTGCATATGGTCTTCCTGATTAGACTGTGAGATCTTTCAGAGCAGGGCCTATCTTTTACCTCCTTTTGTATTCCCAGCACTTATCCCAGGGCCTCACACATAGTAGGTGCTTAATAATAAATGTTTCCTGACTGAATGACTGAGTAACTGGGAAAGGACTGATGGGTCACACAGATGGTGTCCAAGATGGGCTTTGAACTGAGATCTTCCGACTCAATGCTGGGAAAGATTAAAGGCGAAAGGAAAAGGGGACAGCAGAGGAAGAGTTGGATGGATGGCGTTGTGGAACTTGGACAGACTTGGGAGATGGTGGAGAAGAGAAGGGCCCGGTGCGCTGTGGTCCGTGGGGTCACAAAGAGTCGGACATGAT
>CM053584.1:374752383-374816042 GCA_028627135.1 Pseudochirops cupreus
AGGGCTGTGACATTCTCCAAGCCTGGAAAAAGCTATATATACACCCTGATGTGAGGTTTTGGTTTGGGGCTCACTTTGAGAAGAGTTGTGTGATTTGGCCAGACGAGACTCTGGGCAGCCGTTGAGCCCCCTGGCTGTGAAAAACCCAGATGTTGGTGCTTCCCTCTCTGGTAACTGAATAGGTAACTGATGTAATGGTCAGACGATTGGAAGCCCTTCTGCTGGTCTGTTTTTCTGTTTGTTTGTAACTTGTGTTTGCATTCTCTGAAGTTCAGGGTGCTGACTTTTCCCCCTGAACTAGGTAAATGATATGTGTCTGATTGATTAAAGTGAAATTGTTAGCCTATTTTGAGTTGCTTTCCTTTAGAAAAGCAGATCTAAGAACCTGTGCTAGCAGCCACCCTGGGTATGCTAGGGTGCTTGCTGATACATATACTTGGTAGGTACTCATGACGTACATGTCATAGATTTAAGATCAGTGGCTGTTCATCTCCCAATTGATGCATAGTCTCACATGAAAGGCACTTAATGAATTGAACTGAAATGGAGCTTCACAAATGTTTTTAAATTCAAATGACAGCTTCATGCTCCTAAGGAGGCAGAGTGGACAGAGCATTGGGCCTGAAGTTAGAAAGACCCAAGTTCAAATTTATCTTGATGTTCACTAGTTTATGACCCTAGGCACCAGACTTTAATGGCTCAGGAAGAGAGAGTAAGGCTGATGACTTTTTGCAACCCTGCCTCACTTAAATCCAATTCACGCTTGAGTCAAGATGGCACCCCATGATTTCACTGGCCCTCTTCAGAAAATGAAGGATGAACAATGACCCTGGGCAAGTCACTTAACCTCTGTCTGCCTCAGTTACCTCAACTATAAAAAGGGTATAATAAGGGAACCTACCTCATAGGGTTGTTGTGAGGGTTAAATGAGATATTTGCAGAAAGTATAGCACACAGTGGGTGCTGTATAAATGATTACCCCCCCAGCCTTTGTCAAAGGTACCAGGAAGTAGTCAATTGAATTTCTACTTCTCTTAGTTAATCCATTCCATTCCCTTTCTTCTTGTACATGTAAAAGAGCAGGGAAAACAGTTGCTTCAGGGGAGGAGTTGCTGCCAAAGCCCTGGGCAGGAACAGCTCAGACAAAGGCACCCACCCCTATGGCACAAGAGTTTCTGTTGGTGGTGCTTGGCCTGGGCTTGGTGTATCCAGAGTTTGGCATCTGTTCTTCCCATTTCTCAAGCACCAGTGAGCCTGGCTTGCAAGCAACAGGTCAGAGTGTCCAAGAACCAAACCAGCCACCAGCCAGTGAGGTTGGCTCAGTCTGCCTGTCACTGTACCCTCCTCAAAGCCGTGGGGCAGGGACAATGATATCTGAGCTGGAAGCCTGTGGTCATAAGGGTTCATCTAACTCAACCATTTCAATTCACATGAGGGACCCACGGCCCAGAGAGGACAGTGACATAGGCTGTAAATGGCAGCACTAGAATTCAAACTTGGGCCCGTTACTCCATCAGTTTTCCAAGGGGACACTCAGTGAGGGTCTTGTCTCTCCTTTGGAATTAACTCACCTCATCTACGATGCTTTCCCAGGCTAAGCCCAGGCTTAAAATCACTCCACATACGTTAGATCTTCCCCAGTGATGGTACTGCTCTCTCCAAAACCCTTATTAGTCCTGTTTTCATTAAGATATATTAAGAGTTTTGTGTTTGTTTTTTTGGATTTTTTTTGGTCATATTTGTTTGGCCTCCTTCCTGTAAGCTCCCCAAGGGCCTGGTCTCCTGTGACTGTCATCAGCACCCGCAGGGTGACCTGTGGACAGTCTCTGCTGGAGTTTGTTTGGACTCACAATCTGAGTCTGAACAGCTTCCCTAATCTGGAGTGAGTGGCTGGAAAGGACAGCTATAATCCTGCTTACCCTTGTGATCTCCCAAACACTTCCAAAGGGAGAAGGGCCTTGGAGATGAAAGGTCATTCAGAAGCTAAAAACTGCTAGCACAAGATTGTAATATAATATAAGAGTATTGCAAAAAAGCATAGTATATCGCTGGTGGATGGGCATTCATAAATCTCAATACACCCAGTCTCCAGCTTCTTGCAAACGTATAGTGAAAACCACTTTGAAATCTCTCCAAGGTCTTCATTTCTCTTTAAAATAAACCCTCACAGATGCCAACAATGGCATCTTATTACTTATCATCCTACCCTGATTGAGGCAAAAGGGGGAGGGAATAATAGCAAAAGCAGAGAATATCCATCCAAAATTATAATTACAGCATCATTATCCTCACCACTTTACTTGTCATGTACCATTAAGGGGTAACAAGATCATTGTCAAAGATCCAGGAGATAATTACGGTATCTATAGGTTAGAGGAAAATCAAATTGGGTCTGGTTCTCTCTCTGCAGATGCAAACACAGCGAGCATAATTAGAGGCAAAATGTGCAAAGGCTGAGCCGAAATCCACCAGGGACTGGATGGGATATCTGATTTCTAAAATGGTGACTGATTTTCAGGAGTTCTGACTGCTTTCTTTGCCTTACTTGTGACACAGATGGTGATAGGGAAATTAGTACAGGAGACAAGATGGTTTGTTTGGAAATATTACATCAAGGCAGTGTTTAGATTCTGGGCTTGCACAGCACAAATTGATTCGATAGTACCATTCTGCTGTTTTCCAACTCACTAGTTTTCCCTCGAGAGCACAGATTCTTTCATGTTTTGTCTTTGGGTCCCAAGCACCAGACATCAGGTAGGTGGTTTGGAATTATTCAAAGTCTGTCTAGACCACAGGCTCATCCATTGAGTGTTAGATGGGACTCTCAGCAATCATCCCTGTCCTTTTACAGATGAGGAAACAGGTCCAGGGAGGCTGACTTTCCCCAGGTCCTTTGACTCATCAGCACTCTTTCCAGACCATAGGATTTATAAAAAGCAAAAGACCTCTGAGATCATCTGGTTCAACGTCCTGATATCTCCCCCCAAAATTTAAGTGGTTTGTCCACATTTGCACACCTAGTAATAGGTTAAGATTGGCAGTCTGGTCCTCCTAACTCCATGGCCAGTTGACATTCCACTATATCATACTGCCTAACATTAAAAAAGGAAAGGGTTTTTATGCTACAAATGCATTTGTTGAATAAATGGAACATTCTAAACCAAACCAAACCATGGAGATGAAGTGATTTTTTTGTTCTATTCCTCCATTTCTTTTTTTAACCCAGGTATAGCAAAGATAGTCTTTCCAGGACTCCCAAACATGGTTCAATCAGCAGTATCTCCTTCCTCTACCCTGGGGTTCCCATTCTCTGTTTCTTTTGTCAACTCCCAGTCTGCAGTTATCCACATGTCACAATGGACTGAAAACTACAGACACTGGAGGTCTTTATAAGGACATACAAACACCAGACCAAAACAGCATCTTCCAACCATCCACTCCATCGAGCCAACACAAGGAAAACTGAACAACATGGTACATCTTAAAAACACACAAACAGATTCTTTGTGGAAGAAGGGGGAAAGGCAAGCACAGAAGGAGTTTGCAAAGACCTGGGTTTGCCACCTAAGCAAGGAGACAACAGAAGTCAGCATACAAAAACCAGGAAGAAGTGCCAACACATGCACAAGCATCTCGTTTCATACTTTAAGACACAAAGGCAACAAACAGGAGGGATGTGGCCAAAAGTAACTTTCTATCAAAGGACTGTAAATCAGAATGGGGCTTCAATGGGAAAGTCAATGACAGAGACAATGCTAAGTGAAGGCTAAGCAGTTGGGTTCCTGATTGAACAGAGATTCACCTATAAGAGACCCCAAACCCCATCTTCCTGTGCTTTAATGTAAAGTATATAAAACCCTCCCCCTCCCCAAATGATTTTAATGGAAGCACGGTCTTTCACAGGCTCTCCGCTGAGAATCGTGTCCCTAATCGGTGCTAGGGTGGTTAGGCTCAGCAAGCCAACCTTCTCTTTCTCAGGCTTGGCTCTGAATATTTCTTTTCGACAGCCCAGTCTTGAGAAAAGCACGGCTCTTCCCCTAGAGCAAAGATGGCCGTTGCACACAAAAAATCAGCGGGGGGGCGTTTAGTTCACATTTTTTAATAACATGGCACACTTTACATCACACAAAGAGTCTCCGCTGATGAGGAACATGCTGAAGAACCTGCCACTTCATTTTTCGTTTTCACATAGGGTCTAGAAAGGACTTTATTACATACAGGATAAACAGCAAAAAGGTCGGTATAGAACAATCTCTTTACAATACTGAAAACTACCACTACATTTCCAGTGTACATATTCGTCGGGGTTTTTTTTTTCCTGTTGCTGTTCTTTAAAAAAAAAAAACACTGCACAACATCGGAAATTCACAAACCTGAAGCTCACAACTAAACCTTCAGTTTACTACTAAAATAGATCTCTCTTCTCATTAGAAACAACTGTCTGTACTTAAGACTTTTTTTCTCTTTTCTTTTTTCCTTCTTTTTTTTTTGCTTTTTTGTTTTTTTGTTTTTGTCTTTTTTTGTTTTTTGCAAAAACAGGATAACAACTTCAGATAGCACTTTAATACGCTAGAAGACCAATGGAACTAATTTTATTTCATACATATATTTTACAGTCCAGTAGACAAGATATATTGTATTTTCTCTGATAGTAAAGTCATATTCTCTCCAAATATGTGGACAAGAAGCTTAATGTATTATAAAAAGTGTTATGAAGAGACAGAGGATGGATGCAAACCCTTAAAACAAATATTTTCACCCAGCCTGTGTTGCCTTCTGGTGTCTGCATACAACAAGGCTGACCTGTTAGGCTCTTCCCAGACTTTATTACCAACTGAAATACAATGAACCACAAGGAAAAATTTGCATCTTCAAGTCATTAACTATCAAACACAGTAAAAACATATCCATCATCTTAGAAAACTATTAGCTTTCTTTCAGGATTTGTTCGGGTGTCATTAAATGTCTTATTAAAAAAAATTAAAGAAAGGAAACTGCACAGAAGGGAAAATGATACACTTGGGGGGCGGGAGGGAGGGAAAGCATGGTTCCCAACAAGAGAAGGTGTGTTTGAAGAATTACTTGATTGACATTAACAAGATCTTGGGACTTTCTAATATTTGACTGACACAAGAGTACGTTCATCACCAGATTCTGGCATCTGAAAATCCCATCCCCTCTGTCAACCGGCTGCCCCACGGCCCAATGCATGAGACAAGACTCTCTCAAATGCCCACAAACAATGACTTCAGGTGAATGTCTCCAGAGCCTGGGGTCTAACTTGCTAAGAAAGATGTTTCTCTGTTTAAAAAAAATGAAAACTAGGAAAACAAGTCATATCACATTAAGAGCTTGTTCAGGGAAAATATGACCTTAAGTATGTTGTAAATGGATTTGAAAAGGCTCCTTTGAGTTCGAAAGGCTTCTGTTAAAAGCCCTCACATTCATTGCATAGTTGAAGGGATTTAGCTGTCTATAATATATGGGAACACAGCGGAAGCCGACCATGTTCATCAATATTAAGTTTGCAAATAGCACATTTTAAGAAGTATTAATGTATTATGTGACTTAATTTTATCTATTTACATTTGTACAAAGTAAAGCTTTCATCACACCCTTTTGCATATATGAACCGTTAGCCTACAAAGCCTTCTTTTTACATGAATATGTACATGGCCTTCCCTTCTGGTCTGAAACAGCTTTGTACGGTGGGTTCTGTTGACTTTTTTCAAAAGGTTCGGTTGTTTCCCCCCACCCCCCCAAAAAAATCATGTTTGTTTGTAGAATCATCTCCACTGTTTTGGTTCAAATCAAAAAAGTTTTGTACAAGAAACAAAATAGAGTAGGAGACACAAAAACATTTGACTTGGCTAAAGATCTGGAAAATTTCAACATAGAATATACAAAAACATTTCAAAATCTTTGCACTTAAGTCTATACATTTTTACAGGGGGACGGAGGTTTAGGGTCTTGTCACATCCACAGTCCATGTTAAAGATGCAGGAGTTCTGTTTGTCTGCCTGACAGTACGTCCACGGACAGTTTCCTCTCTCTCTCGCTCTGCATCTCTCCTTACCGCGCTTCAATGTCCTTAAGAGTATGGGAAGGAGGTCGCTCCCTCATCTCTGTTGACAGAGGAGTAGTCCTCCGCGGGGAGACTGGACGGCCCCCCAATGTGGAAATGAGTGGCGGAGGTGCACTCAGAGCTGCTGTGGGAGGGGTCTTGTTAAGAAGTCCATTCTGGTGGCCCGTGGTGGGGCTGATTCTGGGATAGTGCATGCTGGGCAGTCCTGGAGTGATTAAGCTGGGGTGGGGGAGATGGCCGTCCAGGGCGGTGGGATGGACTGAGTGGAGGCGGGCGTGCTCATAATCTTCTCTGAGCATGTGCAACCGTTCCCGTTCATCCAAGTGGCCTCCCCTCTCGTGCTCCCGCCTGGGGTCCACAGAGAGAGGGTGGTGGTGATGGTGGTGATGATGGTTATAGTCATGGGGCTCCCTGTCCCTGAATGATCGGTCAGCTTCATACAACCGGGGCGTGGAGAGACGGTGGAGGGGGTCGTTCCTCAGCAGAAAGTCCCTGCCCAGTGGATCTCTCCGATGGATATCCAATTCTCTGTAGGGATCCCTAAGTGGATCCCGTATTGGGTCCCAGTGGAAAGAAGGGTATGGGAACCGCTCTCCTCCCGGAATGGGGCTGATCCCCATAAATGGAGTCATCATACGAGTCCTGTCCAGGCCGCTGATGCTGTTCATGGGATGGATGCCGGTCACTCCCACGGTCATGGGCATGGAGGCCAAGGGTCCTGGGTGCACGTTGGATGTTGTTGAGATGGGCGGCGGTGGAGGGTCAGATGACCGGTGTGTCTGAGGTCCCTCTGGAGGCACGTCGTGGTCTTCCTTCCGCTCCTCCTTCACCTTGACCTCGGCACCACTCTTTTTTGGGTTCTCATAGGCCGGCTCGCTCTTTCTCTCGGCCTCTCGGCTTGAAGTGCTGTTGGGCCTGGCGCTCTCCACCACGGGGGCCCTGGCGTACGGAGACGGGACCCTGGACATCTGCTTGGACTCATCCACTGCAGTTCTGCTGTCATGCCCATGGGTCTCCTTCTCGGGAAGGTGGCTGTCCTTCACCTGGTGCTCTTCGGCATTCATGTCTTTCCGGGATTCGGAGTGGTCCCTCTCTCTCTCTTTGGGTTTGTCTTTCTCGCGAACCTCGGTGCTCAAATGACTCCTCATCTGTTCAGCGGAGCTGCGGGGGTGTCCCAGGGAGTTCACTGGAAGGACAGGTGCTGGTGAAGGGTGGCTGGGGTGTCGCTTCTCAATGCCCTCCCTAGGAGGAGAGGAGAGAGAGAAAAAGAAAGAAGAAGGTGGTAAGGTTTCCTCATTTATCATTTGGGAGAAGAGCTGCAAATGAAATGAATATGTAGGACGGGCTGGCCAGGATATCACTCCCTTTAGCCACAAAGAAAAAGGCTTTCCTGAGATTTGAGGGTCTAAATGTGTCTTCTGACATAGGGCAAGAAGAGGCCTCCTGAAGTAGCCTTGTTCATTACTTAACAAGATGGCAGATGGTAGGCCGTTGGGGATGAGGGCCACAAAGGCGGAGAGTCTGAAGGAGAAGGCAGTGATCTCTGTTTGGGGGGAAACAGCTGCCTCTGTCACATGTACAGTGGTGAAGAAGCCCATCAACCAGTGGCTACCCAGTGCCTGAGAATGAATTAAATGTCGATAAATGTTCTTATTAAAGAGAAACTCTCGTTTTATTTTTCAGTGAAAATGACTTCCTGTCACTGAAGCCTGGAAAAGAAGATGGCCTCGCCTTTCAACTTGGGAAGTTAGTCTCTAACTCAAAGTATTGACGGGCAGAGGGAGATGTGGGAAGAGGTTCGGCTTTGGAATTGAAGGACCTGGGGTCCCATCCCAGCTGTGCCGCTAACCATCTGGGTGACTTTAACCTCTGGAACCAACTCTGTATCTCTTAAGGTCCCTTCCACCATGAAAGTTATGGTACTACCAAGACTGAGTAAATCATGGGCTTGCAGGGAGAGCTCATTTCTAACTGTAGGATAAATAGCTGAGATACCAAACAATCCCCGACAAGTAAACAAGACACTGAGAAGAGAGAGTAAAAATAAGACAAAAGAGACAGAAAATCATTCCAATGTCCAGAGACCATTTTGCATCAGGAAAGTGAGACAGGAGGAAGAAGACTAAAAGAATGTCCAAGGCAAATGGGAAGAGAGAATGTAAGCTTCCTGAGGGCAGGGCTGGTCCATTCTTATCTTTGGTTGGCACACAGCAGGTGTCTGATGATTAATTGATATGGGTACGGAAGAGAGGTCTAGAAAGAAAATAGGAGCCTCAGAGGAGAGGGGAGGGAATGTTAGGAAGATGGAAGATCTTCAAGTAGGACATTTATCTACCTAGGGACAGGGATAAGAGCAAATACCAACCTGGAGTAGCCAGTCTATGAATCAGAAGAGAGGACAGAGGAAGGTGAGAGTTAGGTTGCAAACTCAACGGAAATATGGAAGAAAAGCGGCAAGAGAAGAATGTGTTGGTGCATCCACGCCAAGCTTATAGGCAGAGATGGCTGGAAGGAGTCACTACTGGAGTTTTAAAGACAAGACCAAAGTCAAATTTGGTCATGAAGGCAAAGAATGTCTACTCCAAGTCTGGAGTAGAAGAAGGCTTGGGAATTGGGAGACTTGGATTCGAGACTCCGTTCTATGGTTTACTTAATAGCTGGGTGACTTTGGGGGAAGGACTTCCCCTTCCTAGGCCTCAGCTGACTCATGAGTAAAATGGGCTCAACCATCCCTTGCAATACCTACATCTGAGGGTTGTCGTGAGAATCAAGGGACATCAGGCATGGAAGGCCCTTTGCAAGCAGGGGATAGCAAGGTTCACGTGCGGTTTTTGTCATTATTATCATTAACAATAATATAATGATGATGATGATTGCTAACAGAAGAAAAAAGCAAACAGCATGGCAGAGTGAAAAGGGTCCGAGCACTTGAGTTCAAATCCTGGTCACAGGACTACAGGTGAAGAGCTGGAAGGGACTTTGACCTTGGTGGTGACCTGGTCCAACCCCTTAACTTTACCAATGAGGAAACCGAGGCCTGGAGGGGCAGTGATTTGCTCACTGGCCACGTTGCTAGTAAAACATTGAGGTGGGATTGGAAACAAGGTCTTCTGACTCTAAATCCAGCACCCTGGGCACTGTACCACGGTGCCTTTCTGGTACTGCCACTGACTGAGTGAAACTCTCTTTTTTCATTTCCCTTATTTTGGCCTCAGCTTCTCTACGTGTAAAATAAATGGGGTGGACCAGATGGCCTAAGCTTCCTTCCAGCTCTAGGTATGATACAAAAGAAAGAGAAAGGAGAGATAGATGCCTTAAACAAAAACAAAGCAGAGAGAAGAGCCCCAGGTTTGATGTAGGCTAACTGGTTTAAGTCAGAGAAGGCATCGTACACCTGACAGGGAAGACGATTCTGTCATCTTCTGTTACTGGACAGAACTCCCTTCGTGTGGCTACACCCTACTTCCTTCTGCAAGGAGAAGGATTACTTTGTGTGGCTCACTCAATCAACCTTCCCGGGAGTGAGACGGAGGTGCAAGGGGGGCAGGGGACCTCTCAGGTGCCACCTAGGCAGCCAGAACACTGGACTTGGGTATCAGGGAAGACTGGAAAGCCCAGCCTCCCACACTGACCAGCTGTGCCGTCTGGGGTGAGTCACTGACTCAACTTCCTCATCTGTATAATGTAAGCGATAATAACACCTGCCTATCTCACAGGGTGGTTTTGAGAATCAAGTGAGACAGCACATGTAAAAGTGTCTTGCAAATCTTAAAACGTCCTAAATTCTTGTTTTCTTACAATATGACTGTTATTACTACTTGTCTGCTCTCACTGGTCAACAAGCTGCTAGCTGTCAGAGTAGTACAGAAAGTGCCCAGCACCTGGCACACAGTAGGCAATTAGTAAATGCTAATTAACTGACTGATCGTCATTAGTACTACACGGAAACACACACACACAGTCCTCATGAGCTTAATATAGCACATGAATAAATTTACAGCTTATAAAGTATATGCTTAATATAACATAGGAGTGAATTTATAGCTTGTAAAAGCTACAAAAAATTTCCTTAAATTACCATGTTTTTAAAAAGTCACACCAGAGAGATAAATACACTAAAAACACCCTGCTGCAGACTAGCCACATCTGAATTTGGAAAAGGAAATGGTTCTTGGGTACTTCCCAATCTGTGAAACTATACGGTCACTGCTCCATTATGTCCTTAAAAATATTTACAGATTTGATATTTTGTCCAGGTTGCTTTGACGCACATCAGACTACACAGAGGGAAAATATTTTTTTTTCATATTTTACTATAAACAATATATTAGTCATTGGTTGCCAGGTCCAGAAATTTTAAGAGAAATTAAAAAGCTAAAACTATTCTTTTAAGATTCTTGAGGAAAGGGAGTTCTGTTTTCTTTAACTCTGTATTCATAAGTGCCTAATATGGTATCTGGCATACAGTAGGTGGGTTACCAAATGCTAACTGACTGATCAATTGTTATCAATGCCATACAGGAAACATGCAAGAACACACACACACACACACACACACACACACACAGATTTCATCCACCCTTATTTGTGAGCCCCAGGTTTTGAGTTCTGAACATAATCTGAGAAACAGATAAACAAGGCAATGAAAATGTGACTTCCAAAAAACAAAGAGAGGGAGAGTGAGAGTGAGAGAGAGAAGAGAGCCTGAGGATGATCAAATGAATTGTGTGCAACTTGAAAGAGAACATGGAGTTGGTTCATGCTGTGTGTGAGCACTGGGCTCCAAGCTGTGGCTTGCTCCCGAGTCTCGTCTTTCCAGCTCCTTTTCAGGGAAGGGCATCTATCTCTGGGGTCCTGACTAATTCCAGAGTCTGACTTTTCTAGAGCACATCATGGCACCTTGGGACAAGGTCCTAACCCAAAATGCCACATCGAGGGGGCTGGAGGTAAATTCTCAGCGAATGCAGCAGACTGGGGAAGAGGGAGTGGGCTTGGAGGAGGGAGCCGGGGGGCCGCAGGTCACACTCTGTGGGCGCAAGAGAGAACTTCCCGTTTTTGGACTCAACAAGTGCTGGGAATTGGTTGCTTTCCGTACCTTTCTTTGTCATCTTTACTAACAGATGATTCTCGTTTATCTACATCTCTATCTCTGTCATGGGCTACTGCGGACGAGCTGCGGTCCAGCTCCCCCGGCTTCAGCCAGGGCGGAGGGGTCGGGAACGATGGAGGCGTGCGGTGAAGCCGGTTCCAGGGTTCGTGAGGGTTGCTAAAGGTCTGCACACTGGGGCCATCCTTGTGGCCGAACATTGAGTTGGGTGCTGAAATGGTGAAGTGAAGAAGAAAGACCGTTTAAGAGAGATTGCGGAAATGGCAGCCAGGAAGGTACTTACCGTACAACTTTTAACAGCATTCAGAGTTAAAATGAATACATATTATTGGGAGCTGGAAAAGGAAAGGAGATTAACAGATTCATTAGAGGCCTGGGACATGGCTCATATTTTTCCAAAACCTCCCGGCCGCAGGGAAGGAGATGAAGAAGGGAAACTAAAGAGGGAGGATGGGAGGAAGGTGAGGCCACCTCTGTGGCTGCTGCCTATGCCAAAAACACGCGTGGGACTCAAGAGCAAGCAGGTCTAGGCACATGCAAACATTCGAAGCGGTGCACCCAGAGGTGCCCGTTTTCCTGGTGAGGCTTAGAAATCCTCCAGTCACCTCCTATCCACTCTGGTTTTATTCCAAATGGACCTAGTCATATGCATGTTTCCTCCCCCACTAGACTAGGAGCCCCTAGCATTTAGCATATAGTAAGTGCTTAATAAATGCATTTTGGGGCCTTTAAAAAAATTTTAATTTTGCCCAGTCTCATGATTTCAATTATTTAGGAAGCTTCCAGGGGAGAAAATCCCTCTACCAATATAGACAGGCACCTTCTCTGCAATGTATGGCCTAATTAGGGTAATGGATTATAAGTTACTAAGTTTACATTTATAGTCTAAGGTATCAAAGAAGATAATATTAATAAAAAGCACTCAGCACAGAGCCTGGCACATAAAAAGCCTTAATCAAATTCTCATTGACTGTTTGGGTCTATTTTTTTAATTTTAATTTTTGCTTCTGAAGCATGATTCCAATCAGAAGCTGCCAGGTAAAGAAATTCCTTCTAACAGTGCAGATAGGAACCTTCTCTGCAACGTAAGGTCTTATTAGGGTTATTTATTATTAGTTATTAGGTTATTATTTATTATCTTATCAGGCATTTAGCATAATACCCAGCACACAGAATACGTAAATGACTATTCTCTTTCCTTACTGGGTTGCCTAGAGCAGTGGTGTCAAACTCATAGCCACAAAATTGCCAGGGTGAAGCCCAACCTGATTAAAATCTAAGTGAGAAACACAAAATCGATTAAAACGCAACACAACATAGATGATGTTAATTTGCAGTTTTCTAAGTCAAGGATGAAATCGGCTTTTTTTTTTTGAGTTTGATAACCCTGGTCTAGAGCATTGATGGGTTAAGGAACTTATCCAGCCTCACACAACTAATGCTTCATAACTGAGATTTTAACCCAGGTTCTCCTCTCAAGCTACCTTTCCATTTGAGGATTAAAATTTGTGTGTAGAATTTGCTTTTGCAGTCTTATCCATATCAATCCCAGCTGGAAAAACAGCTTTTTATTCTCCTTCATCCTTAATATCCTTTAATATTTGGGGGTGGTGACTGGATGACATGGCCTCTAAGCCTCTGACCTATAAACTATCAATTGGACCTTGGGCAACTCACTTAACTAACTTCCCAAGACCTCAATCTCCTCATCTGTAACATGACTTAATGGTGTCCGAAGCAGGTGCTAGTAAATGTTTAATAACCAGCTCTTTTTTTGGGCTGGGGGGAGATAAGTATGATTCACTTTGAATCTGCCTTATTGACACATTCTCTACCACTCTGTTAAATGTGGATAATCAACAAAAGAATAAATCAAGTCCCGATTTATAGAATTCGCCAATTTCTAATGTTCACACTGAAAATTTAACAACCAGGCTAGCAAGTTAAGAATTAGCTCCAGCACACCCCTGATCTAAAACCTCTTCTAGTTCTAAATCTACGGTCTTTTGATAACTATTACTGCCACTCTCCCCACAATTAGATTGCTCATGTAAGACCTACAGTCAACTAGTGTTGTTCAGTTGTTGAATCTTCATGATCCCATTTGGGGTTTTCTTGGCAAAGATGCTGGAGTACCAGATCATCTGACAGATGAGGAAACTGAGGCAAACAGGGTGAAGTGACTTGCCCAGGATTGCATAGCTAAATTTGAACTCAGATCTCCCTGACTCCAGCCTAGCACTCTATCCACTGCACCACCTAGCTGCCCAAGAGCCAACTAGTAGACTTGAACAAATAAATTCAGAGGCCCAGTAGGCAACACTTGATCTCAGGGAGCAGCATTTTCATAAGACTGTTGACCTGATGAAGACTTCTACAGCCCAGTCTCTCCCTATCCCCACCAGAGTTCGTGATACCTAATTAGGTGGGTCTGCTAAGTCTCAAACTTGTATAAGGACACAACAGCTGCACTTGCAAATTATGCTCAGAAAATCTTTGTTTTCTACTTATACATTTTTTAAATCTTTTTGCTCGGGGTGGGGGTGGTGATAAAGAAATAATAGGCTCCCCAGCCTGGTTCATCGACGACTAAATAAAGCCTTTGGGGACACTATTCTAGAAGTACTTTCCTAGAATGGTGAAATTGATTTTTCTTCTGGGTAATCCACATTTAGGGAGGCTGGGCTCTCCATTAGGATGGGAGAACAATTAGAGAGCACGGCTGGTTCTCTATCCTCTAGAGTTCTGGTTTCTTCCTCCTGGTGTTTCTCCCTTTTCTCCTTTTCATTCCTACTGAAACCAGAGGTGAATTTCAAGAGCCTTTCTGGCGACTTGCTAATTAGCTGGAGTAAGTTTTGAGTGAGACAGGAAGAGGTGAAAAGATGTTGAAAACTTCAACGAAAATGAGGCTTAGGAATTTTAATCATCCCAGCTACTGCTATTCCTGTCTCTCGTTACCCGGGCGAAAAACAATGTACCCTTTGTACTTAGGCACCCAAGAGCTTTTGGTCCTGTGTTACAGAATAATTACTGGTACTTGTTTCATTCTTTGTTATCTGCATCTCCAGCTCCTAACACAGTGCCAGGAACACAGTGGGCGATTAATAAATGCTGGCAGATTGACTGATCGGGCTATGTCTCCAATGGTCATTTCTTTTCCTTTCCTACAGCCACAGACAGAAGCTACAGCAAAGGTCAGGTCAAGATCTCCCAGAGGATTTCAGGCACCCAGCCCAATGGGGGAAAAAGAAGGGGGGAAGGGGAGTTAGAAGCAGATTCAGAAAGATGAAGGTACTCACTAACTGACGGGTTTCCAAGTCCCCCGAAGGCATTGCCACCCACTGCTGCAAGACCAGAGAACGTGGTGGGCCTGTTGAAAGGCTCTGCAAGCAAATTTTTTAAAGAATGATTACAGGGCTGTACAGGATGATGAATACTGATGGACATCCCTACATCAGCGACCTGCTCTAGTCCACGGCTCCTAAAAGGTTTTCTTTGTTCTGATTCTATCTCGGATTTGAGGCCCTGTGCCATCCTGGCACTGTGGAACTGCTTCTTACAGACTGGGTCAGAGCACCCCCTACTGCTCAGCCCCATCCTTTAGAAAAGGCAATTTCAACCCATCCCTTAACATTCTGTTCACCCTTCATGATCCATAGCACAACACACAAAATGGGAGTTATCACTGGTAATGCAGTCCAGTGCTATGTTTCTCTACTAAAGGACGTTCTCATCTGGGATCTTGGCTTCTGGGGAAGAGCATCACCTGCGTATAAGATTCTATGTTCTGCTCAGGGGCCCCTGCTGTGTGTCGGAATGCTCTCCCATCCTCACCTCTACCTAGGAGGATGCTTAGCTTTTGTCGAGGCTCAAGGCACTACCTTCTACATGAGGAAGACCATCACTGACAATACCCTTGTTATTCAACATGACTGTTTATACTTTGCATCTATTAAACTAAATTCATGCTAAATACATCCTGGCGTTACCTCCAGGAACAAATACAAACCCCTAGGCTGCCAATTCAAGCTCTCTCAACGTGGGTTCTGCCTATGTTTCCAGTCTCCTTATCCCCTCTCTTTGTACTCCGGGTTCACACTAAAGTAGCCTATCATTCCCCAAACATGGCCTTCCCCGTCATGCCCAAGTGCGTGGCTTTGGGCTGGCTGTCTTTCACACCTGGAATGCTCTGACTGCCCTCCCTAATGCCCTTCAAGTAGAAAGCTTAAGCCTCTACCTGGAACTTGCCAGCTGTTCACGCCTTCTTCCTCTTTTCAGACGACCTTTCATTATCTAGCCTGCAGATATCTTGTACGCATCTAGTTAATCTGCATGGTATTTCTCCCACTAGAATGCATGGTCCTTGAGGGAAGGGACTGCTTTTGCCCTTAACACGATGACTGGTGCAGAGTGAACACTTTGTAAATGCTTATTGACTGAGTGGCAGAATGGAAACCCCTGGAGGGCAGAGAACACTCTGTTTTTACTTTGTACCCCTGGTCCAGAGGCTCTAATCACTGAGGAACGAAACAGAACCTGAAGGGAATTCTGAGGGATTGGGGATTAGGGTACACTTTTAGAGGCAACTTCTGGAGACTGTGTTTTCAATTCTAAATGAAATCTTGAATTGATATGTGTTGTACCCAGCATATAAAGAGAGGGTAACATCTAAAAAGCAGAGAAAGAGAGGAAGGACTGGTGGTAAAAGATCCTGGCCCAAGGCTGTTGCTCTTCCCTTTACCTGGTCTTTGTGGAAGCCATGAATGAACACGAAAAGGAGGCAAAACATAAATGACCTATTCTTTATTAGAAAGAGATGAATCTGGAAATGCATTTGCATGACTAAATGTGTTCATAAGCTAAGGTAAATTGCTTGACTTCTCCATGGGAAGGAGGAAAGGAGGAGAGAATTCAGGACTCAAAATTGGAAAAAAAATAATGTTAAAATGGTTTTTACATGTAATTGAAGAAACAATAAAATATTAAATTAAATTTAAAAAAGAAAGAGATGGATCTAAAAGATGTGAAGGCTGTGTAGACCAAGAGTGACCTGTTTCCTAAGGTTCATTATAAGCAACCAGATCACAAACCCCGGGTGCTAGAGGGGAGGTCCGCCTGGTACTAGCCCAGGCCCATGAGCCTCAACTGGCTTTTCCTTTGAACTTGGGGATGTTTCACATCCGTTGCACTAGCAATCAAAAAAAAAATCAGTGCTGTTGATTTCAGCCTAATATCCCAACTTGGAGGATTACTTTGACATTTAAAACAACAAGACCCTTGACTTCTTCAAAAAGAAGTCTGCCTTCAAAAGAAAGCAGTGTTTTCTTGGGTAACCATGCCTGACAGACACACTGCCCTACCACCAGCTTGTCTGGGAACCTCGTCAACAACCCGCTGACCAAGTCAATTCAGTCGTGCACGGGCTGGGAGGCTGTTTGTCAAACACTCCACTTACCTAAGTGAGCAGCTGGGTTGAGGAAGTTGCTGTGATGGGGTGGGGGCCCAAAAGGGGTCCCGGCTGGATGTGCAGCACCTATCAAGCAGAACACAAGGAAAATGAGAGTCACAAAGAGCACTGAACCAAAGCCAGACTCCTTTGGGCCAGTCTGTTCCTTGTTGATTCAGAGCTCACAGCTGAGAGCAGAGAGAGAAAAATGAACATAACGAAAGTTAGTTCAGGTCCCCGTAGGGAACAAACAATGTGAAAAAAGAAATTGATGCTCCCGCTAAGACCCAGAAAGAAAGGCATTTCTTTGCCCCTGAATGCAGCGGTCTTCTTTCCTTCCTTTCTCAAGTGGGCTTGCCAAACACCCAAAAAGCGGTGGGCGTAGATAATTATCGGGACATGTCCCCGTTGCCAAGTAGTGTTCCAGCGGCCTTGAAAAAGCCAGGGACGGGAGAGACAGAAGCAACCAGACCACACAAGAGCTAGAGAGGGATCTCCTTTTACAGGGGAGGACACTGAGGGGCACAGAGAAGCGGGGCTTGAGAACAGCGTATAGAATGAAGTATTTCTGGAAATTTCAAGCAGTGATTAGGCTTCTTAAATACACTGTCTTAGGAAGAAGGCAGAACGAAGTCTCAAAGCAAGGAGAGTGACTTCTGTAGCATTCAGAGCATTAGGCTAGGAAGTTCTGGCCCTTGCCCTCAGGCAAGCAAGTCACTTTATCTTTTTAGGTTCTGGAGGCTCATCTTCAAAATGAGGGGACAGGAGCAGACAGACAACAGCCACAATTCTTTCTAAATTTGAATGCACATAGTTCTATTTGCCGACTCATTTCTTTGTAGTCCTTTGTTTGCAGGTATACATCAGTACAGGTAATAACAGCATAAAGCTTTAATGGCTTAAACCTGCACAAAGACTTTTGGGACACCCTGTATAACACAATATAACATGACACGGTATATAATATAACGTAGTCACACAACATAATGTTAACATAATATAATGTGATATGGTAAGAGATTAAACAGTCAAACTTCATAAGCATCATTCATGGTTTTTGTAACGGCCAATAATTTTTACAAAATGGCAGCTCCCTTCCTTTAAGGAAGCACGGCGTGATGGAAACAGAGCCAGGAAGATCTGTGTTCAAATTCTACATTTCATATGTGAAAAAAAAGAATCCCAAAGCACGCAAGGTCAGATCTCAGGCCAAAGTTATTGGTAAGCCTTTTTTTTTTAGGTCAATCTGATTCTTTGTGACCTGACTTAGGGTTTTCTGGGCAAAGGTACTGGAGAGGTCTGCCATTTCCATCTGTAGCTCATTTTACAGATGAGGAAACTGAAGCAACCAGGGTGAAATGACTTGCCCAGGGTCACACTGCTACGAAGTATCTGAGGCCAGATTTAAACTCAGGTCCTCCTGACTCCAGCCTGGCGCTCTATCCACTGTGCCACCTCGTTGTCCTAATAGGGATGTGTTTACCTTCAATAAAGAGGGACTAGCATTGCTCTGGGGGTTAGAAGATCTGGATTAAAATCCTGTCTGACATTTACTGTATGGGTAACTCTGGGAGAGCCCCTGGTCCCTCATGGGTAATAGGAGGCCAAGATGGCCCCAGGACCTCTTCCAGGGCAAGTTCTAAGAGCCTCTCACTGCTCGCTGCTGGTACCCACAGAGAGAAAAAAAGGCAATGCTCATTCATGCCATCTTTGGGCTGAGACAAAGGACGGAGTTTCTGTCCGCCTCAAAGCTCTGTGACCACAAACAAGTTTGTTCAACTCTATGATCCAGGCAATCCCCTAAGACTATATGTTACAGACAGCGGGCTGTGCAGCAGACTCATCTTCCTGAGTTCAAATCCAGCCTCAGACACTCACTAGCTGTGTGACGCTGGGTATGTCACTTAATTCTCTTTACCTCGGTTTCCTTATCTGTGAAATGCGCTGGAGAAGGAAATGACAAGCCAGGATCTTTGCAAAGAAAACCCCAAATGGGGTCAGGAAGAGTCACTGATTACTTTTCAGGTTTGTCGGAAAATAAGTTACATTATAAAACAAGTTGGACTAGACGACCCCCTTCCAGCTCTAGAGTCAGGATTCTGGATATTCTAGAGGAGGAGGAGAGCATTTCTTATGTTCTTGGACATCCAGATCAAGTAGAGACCTGGAATCTCATGGCAAGGGGGAAACCTCTTTGCTGACCATCTGTAGTTCCATGGAATCGCCAAGGAACCAGTTCTGAGATTGGTGTAACTGTATTTGACAACAACAATGCCTTCTAAGGTCTCTTCTGGCCCTTGATCTGTGACACATTACTATCACTGAGCCAAGTCACCAACCACAGTCTCATTTATTTATCCTGTTTGAATCATTCTTCATAGAACAGAGGATGCTAGAGAGGGAAGGGGCCTTACAAGGGGTCATTTCATAGATGGAGAGTAGTTAAGCGCATGCCTAAGGTCACATCTTTGAGGAAAAACTGAGACTGAAACCTCGATGTCCCGAATTCCAGACCAAAGAACACATCACTCAAGCAGCATCATTTGGAAATGGTTTTGTGGTCTCTTTTATAGTAATGCAAACAATAAAGGTAATAGCTGGTTCATCTCAGCACCCGTGGACCTCATGCACAGAGGGGTGGCAAGTAGACATCTGGTCCTTACTAGCAAGGGCCATGCCCCCAGTGCACTCACCAGCAGCGGAGAACAAAGTGGACGGTCGTGCCAGGTCATGGGGATGATGAATGGCACCGAAGAGACTGGGTCCTGGTGGGCGGCTCAGGAATTCAGGTTTCAATCCGAAGTCCAATTTATGTGGGTCTGATTGCATCTGTTTCTAAAATAACAAGAGGGAATTGGAATGGTTACTTCCCCCAAGAAATGAACCAAATCAAGAGTAGAGCCCTAAATAGTGAATTATGTACCACTCTGGCCAATGGTCTTTAGCTCCAGTCACGCCTAGCTTCACAAAAGGCGAAGGGCCACATTATGCAAAGGTCCTCAAGTAAAATGCTTCATCAAAGGATGAAAAAGTGAGGGATGGCAGCAATGCGTCATGGGGCGCTTTTGGTTATGCCCACAATGGGATCGAGTGCACTGATTTTTAACTTATCCAGGGCCAACTACAGGTGGCTTTGAAGCTGAAAGTAAGATGTTTACGGCCATTTTCCAGTATGAAGACATTTCTAACAACAATTATTACTAAACAAACAAACGCCAATAATCATAACAGAGTTAGAATCATGAAGTTAAATATGAAATAATTCTAATTCTCTCACTTGATCTTCACAATAACTTTCTGAGGTAGGCGCTGTCTCCATGTTGGAGAAGGAGAAACTGAGACTGGAAGGGTTCCTTGCTCAGGGTTACGCTGCCAGTACGTGTCTAGGACTGTAGAGTTAGAAGTGAGGGGGCTTTAGCAGTTGACTGATCCATTAACCTCATTTAGCGTAAGAGGAATTGCAGCCCAGGTGAAGAGATGCGAGCGACAGCCCATGGCCAGTAAGTGGTAGAAGCGGTGTTCACACTCAAATCCTCTGATTCCAAATCCAATCTTTCCCTTGCATCACTGTGCCTCCCTATTGTTTATTTTCCATTCTCTGAAGTGCCCACTTTTATCATGTTTTCCAGTGTAGAGCATTCAAAAAGCTGTTTTAAATGGGGACTCTTAATGGAGGCATAATTTGCTGTATAAATGAATAGTTTAAACCCTTACAAGAGCATGATCGCTTATGATAAGACTAACACATATTACAGTTATGAAAAATTATTATGCGTGCCTACAAATCCATTTCCCAAAGCTCACTGTCATGCAAAAAAAAAGCAGAGCGGGGTCGACAGCTTAAAAAAAACAAGAATTTAATAATTTCATGTTAAAGGGCCAGAGACGGACAAAAGCTAGTGTGATTCAAGAGCCCAGTGAATCATACAGAGGGGAAGAATCAAAACCCCAAACTAAGCTTTTAATTTACTAGCAATCAGAAGGAAAAACTATCTCTCGATCACCTCTCCCAATCTGCTTGCCAAACCCTTTCAATATTACATGGTACAGAGCACAGTTCTATTAACTACAACTCAGGTCCATGAAGCAAACTGGGACCCAGGGATTAGATGCAGAGAATTTACCGAAAAGAAGATGAAGGCAGCCATCTCCTTTTGGAAATGTCTTTCTACTTGAATTGTGGCAAATAAAAGTTGTCAGTCGGTTGTACTCTAAGGAAGGAGTTAGACCATGCCTGTCTAGGATGTGCTGACTTTCCCATTAAAATAAAAAGGGTACTTGAAGGTAATGAGAGCTTATAGAGTACAAGAGAGGAAGGACTACATAGTATATACAGACTATACTCTGGAAAACCAAGGAATGACCCATAAGTATAATACTGAAAAGTCTAATGAGTTTCAAACGTGGAACCTATAAAGGAATATTTGCAACATGGAAATGTGATAGGACTAAGGACGCCAAGTCCCCAGCAAATTTTCACCTAACTTTTGTTTGAACACCTCCAAAGACAGAGCTGACTACCTAATAAAGCAACACATTTCACTTTCTGACATGCGGACCTGACGTCAGCTTCCTCGTAACATCTATTCTTTAGTCCAAATTCTGACCACCGGAGCAGCCCTGAGGACGTCTGATCCCTCTTACCCAATGTCTTTTCCAGCACTTGGAGAGAGATGCTACAGCCCCCTATAGCCTCACTTCTCCAGACGAAACAAATTGGGTCCTTGGAGCAGAATCAAAGATTTAGAGCTGGAAGGGGTTGGGGTCCTGTGCCCAGTGTCTGAGTGGTCCCAGGTCTTCCTAACTCCCAGTCCCGTGCCTCATCCCTTATACAATCATGCCTCTTTCAAATGTTTACAAATTCAAGTCAGTGTCTCTCTCTCTTTCTCCTTCTCTACTTCTCTCCTCTGTCTTTCCATCTCTTTCCTGTCTCTCCTCTCTCTCTCTCTCTCACACACACACACACACACACACACTCACAAACACACACTTTTACCCAGAAGTATACATAAACCCAGAAGTGTACATAAAACTTTAAAGATGGTAGGATCCCACCAGGTACAATGGGATTACCGGTTCTCCTATATTCTGGGCTCTTAATGTCAACTAGGACTGAACTGAGAGGCAGCACAGTATAGAGCTGGCCTTGGAACCAGAAAGTTGTGGGTTCAGGTCCTACCGCTGATACATACTCATTACATACTTTTGTGATTCAACTTGTCAGTGTCCCAAGCCACTCTCAGAGGCTCTAAACTATAGAAAACTGGTCAATATGCTTTGGAAGAGGGAGTTTCCAAATGAATAAAATCACAAAGTCAGACTTCCCCCTTTCCGCCCAATCACATCAGTCTCTTTGGTTACTACCTTACACTAATGATTCATAATGAATCCAAAGCCTTCAGTTCCTCTTCTTTATCTCCTCAAATGACTCCTGATACATCTTCTCATTTTTTTTAAACTGTTCACCCTGTGTAGCCTATCCTAATTCACTTTTCCTTCTGATCTCAAACACAGATTATAAAAAGTTATCCTCTCTGTCATTCATAACAATTTCCACAAGCCTTGGCTCATTCTGTGGTCTGAAGATTTCCTGAAAACTACACTATTATGTATTTTTGCCATTTAAAAAATTTCTTCCTTGGCACTGTTTGCATTTCTCACGTAGTCTTTTAAAAGTTGAGCTCAGTGAAGGGCTTGAAGCAGGGGGTGCCAGTAACACTCAGCTCTCTCTCTCTGGGGGGAAAAAAGTGATGCTTTTAAGTTTAATCTTCATTATTAGTATTTTTCCATCATTTTCTTAAGTCTAAATAATAAAAAATAAAAATAATAAATCAAGCTCCGATTTGTAGCATTTGCTGATTTCTGAGGCGTAAATAAATGTTCATGCTGAAAATTTAATAATCGGCTCTTTGCAAGCTGGTATGAGCTGGCCCCAGCATACCCCTGGGTTAAAACACAGCCAGTCTGGTATATTTAGATTAGAGATTCTAACTTTTTTGTGTGTCAAAGACTTCTCTAAACTGGTGAATTCAAGGCCTTTTCTCAGAATAGTATTTTAAAATTAATATATGGATATCAAAACTGAAAAACAACCTCCCAACTCCGAGTTAAGAACCTTTAGCTTAAAGGATTCCCTTTTTCTGCTAGAATAATTTACAGCCTTGGCAGCTAGTGCACAGAGCTCCAGGTCTGGAGTTAGGAAGACTAGTCTTCCTGAGTTCATGTTTGGCCTCAGACACTTACTAGCTATGTGATCCTGGGCAAGTCACTTCACCCTGTTTGCCTCAGTTTCCTCCCATATAAAACGAGGTGGAGAAGGAGATGGCAAACCATCCAGTGTCTCTGCCAAGAAAACCCCAAATGGGGTCACCAAGAGTCAGCTATGACTCAAACAACTGAAAGTTGAAAATTTGCAATCTTATCTCAGAATTTCATTTTTAAGAGCCTCTTAAACTGTCTTCCCTTTTGGAACCTAGGCAACGCATGGGATCACATCTATAAACTGCATGAAATTTCTTTCTTCTGCCTTCTCAAAGGTCAAAGCCACACATTCAGCCTATTCTTCATGACCAGCATCAGCTCCACAGTTACACAGTCACTTTTTCCCAGGGCTCCCATTGTACTCATTCCAAAACCAGCCAGCTGGCACTGGTTTGTTCAGGTTCCCTTATCATTTGCTCGACGTTCTGATAGAAGAAAGCATCAGTGAGGCACATGAAGACTTTTCAGATGCTCTATTTCTGGTGGGATAAGACTTCTAGCAAAAATGGAGTCGAAATCTATCATTATTTTGTCCCTGTGTTGGTCAGCTTTGGCATCTCATGATCTCATCATCCATTTCCTCCATCTGGCCAAGGGGTCTATAGCTACTCCTCCAGCATCATTCCTTTTTTCTCCTCTAATCTTCACCCAAGGCAGCTTATGATAGTGCAAAGAACACTGGACATGGAACTGGACATGGGCCCTCACTCAGGACATGCCCCAACCAGGTTACTAGGAGTGAGTCACAACTGCTGAATCTCAGTTTTCTCATCTATGACATGGAAATAGTAATGCTCATAATACCGTCCTCAGAGTTTTGAGGATATCACTTATACACTTGAAAGCACTATTTAAAAGTAACTAATTATTGTCAATCGGTGGCGCATAATCCATAATACCAAATGCCATTTTTAGAGGCCATCTATGCAAGAGTTTCCTTCAGCAATCTCTCGCGTGGTACTATGTCTTCCAAAATGCTAACCACCAATCAGAAAAAGGGAAGCCTATCTTTCCCTTAAATCCTTCAGGTTTTTGTGCAGGACTTCAAAGTCACTAAAAATCTTCCCTATGCCTCTTCTAGACAATTATCCATCCCTGGATGAATTGTCAGAAATAAGATGGCAGAAGTCTAGATAAGAACTCCATCATGTTAAGTAACGTTTTAGAACAGGATTCAGGCCCCATTCTGACAATATTCAGGGCAAATCACAGAATCTCTAAATGCTCTGGACAACTCTTTAAGAAGGAAGGAAAGAAACAAGCACCAAATGAAGTACTTTTTAAAATTTAAAACTAAAATATATATATATGTATGTATGACTTACTATGTGCCAGGCTAAGCACTTTACACTTATTATCTCATTTGACCCTCATGACAACCCTGGGAGGAAGGTACTATTATTATCAACCCCATTTTACAGATGAGGAAACCAAGGCAAACAGAGGTTAAGTGACAGTTATAGCTACAGCTATTAAGTGTCTGAGGCCAGGGAGATAAGTGCACCATGTCCCTAAGTTGTCCCCAATTTCTCTTTAGAAGGTCCCACGCCACCTGCCCAGAGTGGGCAGAAAATCCTCATCCTTGTTCTGCTGCAGAGACTTGGCATCTTCTTCTCACCTCTTTCTCTGCAAGGGCTTCCATTTTCCAGCCTCTTTAAAAAGCCCTGTTCCAGTGTCCTTTAGCCTTCACAAATCCTTTTATTTCTGGGGGGCCCCTAATGGATTATTTCTTCCATTCTACCTAGGAAGTTTTCATTCTTTTTAATAAGCCAGAGCATAGAGTAGTATTTCTCAAGGGGCACTCCCTTTCACCTTCTCCTCTATCAGGGAGACCACCTTGCATCTAACAGACATATGGTTGTTAAGAGCCTTTGGCAGGAAGACAAACAACAGAACAATCCCACACATCCCTGGAAATTTCGATCACAGTTCTCCCTCGACACAGAATATCTGGGCATACTTATTATAAATTTCCTCCTTGTCCTCTGCAATAGCTTTTCAGCATCTTTGCTTTGAGGGCTCAATCCATAGTTAAATACTTTGAGATCAAACTTGGACAGAAGAATCATGAGGGGAGGAAAACCACCAGGGGACTTTTCTCTTTGTTTTGTAATTTTCCTGGTGGTTTCTGGTCACTGAGCAGTTTTTATAGGTTTTCAGAGGCGGTAAGATGTGTCTCAGTGCAGCAGATGGAGAGCCCTGAATGGACTTTTAGCCACTTGCCAGCTGTATGACTTGAGCCTGTCTTGAGCTCAGTTCCCTGATCTATGAAATGGGTGCCAACATCACTGGGTTTTAGTGAAAGCCATTCATGAAACTTGAAAACTAATGAGCATTCTGTAAGGGCAGGGTCATCACTGCAGAGGGGAAAGGGTCCTCTTTGAGCCTATTAAGCTCCCACCCCAACCCAAGATGATACCGCTAATCACGAGATCATAGATTTAGGCATGAAACTGACCTTGACTTTCTGTTGATGGTGGTAAATCTGCCAAGCAATGTGCACGTGCATTGCACACCATTTCCCTGGTTTCTGGAAGAATAAGAAATGAGAAAAGAGGAAGAACATTGAACACATTTCAAAGAAAGTCAACTTCCGCCACCCTGAAGCTTTCAGGGGCAGAGTTATCGGCTATAAACTTCCCCCATCCTCCAGTAAGCAACAAGGCCACTTTGTACTTCAAGAGCGCTCTACATCAGTGGCTCTGAAAAAAAAACAAAACAACAAGCCAACAACAAAACCCACCATAAGAGGATCACAGAATTGACTCCATTCATTCCCCCAATGAACCTGAAAAAAAGCTGGCCACCGCTCAAAAAAATTACGCTTGATGAGGACCTCCCCAGCTCCCGGGGAAAAGAAAAGCCCGGACCCTGCTTTGTATTTTTTCTTTCTTTCTTTTCTGGTGCCAACTGGCATAAGGAGTCACTGGCAGAGGATTTCCACTTAGCCCAATGTTGCTATGCTACTAATTCCCATCAGCCTCCATACGCAATACAGTAGTGTCTGTGAACCGAGGCAAAGCCAGAACATACAAAGCCTAAAGCAAATTCCACACCTCTCTCCCCCTTTTTTTTTCTATCAAGGAAGTGAAAAGACAGCCACCATATTGGTAACAAAACTCAATTTCCCATGTGCTTCCCCTTCAATTCTAGTGCCTTCCCTGTATTGGTCATTCTTCCATGTATCATGGATACAGCTTGTCTGTACATAGCTATTGTCAAGTAGGCTCCCCCTCTGGATTGTGAGCTCCATGAGAATAGAGACCATCCTCACTGTCTTTCTTTGTATCTCCAGGGCTTAGCACAATGCCCAGGACACAGTAGCACAGTGGGCACTTAATAAATGCTTGTTGACTGACTGACTACCCTTTCCTATGTACACCATGGAAGATTCATTTTCTTTCCTCTGATCACCCCATTCTCAGTTTCTGGAAAGTTCCCCTTTGTGTACCAATGTCTCCCTCTCTCTTCTGTCCCTTGGAATCTAGCTCATGTACTAATAGGCTGCTCTGTAAATGTAGTCTTCCTTTCATATGTGAATTCTCTGCTTCCCCAGCTAGATGAGTGGGCACTTGAGGCCTGCGCCACCTTCCATTTTAGTATCCCCTTTAACACATCCCACAGCCCATGGGAAATGCTTAGTGAAAGTTAACTGGCTGCCAATGTTGGGAGTCTGGTTTTGTCTTTTCTAATGACCAAAGCTTCTGCTTTTGATGGTGGGACAGTACTTTTGGAATTGTGTCCTGAAACCCAAGCCCTCTGCGTGTTTTTAGTTTCTTATCCTTAATTGAAGTCCTCAGTAGCTCTCTACAAACAAAGGGAATAAACTGAAAATGACATCCTGACCCTTTGGGGGAAGACTGAACATTCTCCTCTCCTCCTCCATCTTCCCAATCAATTTTGTCCACCTAACTGTGTGCAATAAGAATGGCTTGGGAACAGAAAGAAGCACACCCCATCAAAAGTCCGTATACCCAAGGGTTCTGCTGGCCAGTTGCTCATGTCTTCATGCTATAGAAGCTAGAGCAGGTCGAGAACCTCTGTTCTATTTTTTTCCTCTTTATAAAATTGAGGGCGCTAGACTATATGATCATCCCTAAGGTGTCTTCTCACTAAAAAAGTTTGAGGAATTCCTTTAGATAATAAAGTCTGACACTATATACATATTTAATATGCCCATATTAAATCAAGAACTTGGCATCATAGGTGGAAGGGACCTCAGTGACCATCTAAGTCCTACCCCTTCATTGTACAGAGAAAGAAAATGGTGCCCAAGGAGGAAAAGAGACTTTTCCAAGGTCACACACGAGTCCAAAGCAACAGTTAGCTGAATGAATTCTGGTCACCAGTGGGAACAGCAAAACGACATACTTAAAAGCAAAATTAGGCAGGGGTGACTTTGCCTGGTTCAAATGAAGGGCTGAGTAAATATCTGTTGACTAATTGGCATCAGCAACCAAAACTAGGCATTGTACTCAGATCAATTTCCATTTTCCTATAGCAAAGTTAAATTAAATCTTCAGTCAACAGTTTTGTTTTGTTGTAGAGCTGTTTTCCTCAGTCATAGGTAGCATGGTGCAATGGATAGAGGCAGGGGCTTTGAAGCCAAGAAGATCTGGGTTGAAATTCTACTTTTTCTAGCACATTCTGGTTAAGTCTCATCACCTCTAAGAATCTAAGTCATGGAGAAGGTAGAGGGAGCTTTATCACTGGAAGTTCTCTTTATCAACAGAATACCTAGCCCAATCTTTTCACCTGGACTGTGAACAAGCAGCAAAATAAATTCCATGAATTCTTTCCCACTCTGTTCTTTTCCTAGATTTGTTCAGAGGGCTAACAAAAATGACTATACCCATTGCAGGACAAACTCAGGAACATAAAAGAAAAATGGAAATCTCTGAAAAGGATTCAATCCTAGGAAAATCAAGAGGAGACTGAGGACAGTGGTCTCTTCCCCCAAGGAAGGTTAGACTAAAAGTCAAAGAATGTACCAGAACTGATCTCTAAGTGAACAATGACCCTAATACCGCCATCTTGTTTTCAGGTGGTAAAATGGACTTTGGGGATCAGTACCAGTCCAACCCTCTTTGCTTTGTAGATGGCAAAAGGGGCTTGGGGACTGTTTGGAGGGAGGAGTTGTTATCCTTCAGGGCTCACCACTGGGTACCTCCACAGAGAGGTAGGTAGGTATGAGTCCATTCGCTTCCTAAGACTCGGCCTGGCACTAATCCTAACTTACGTTTTTAAGGGAATAGTATTGACAACAATAGCAGTTGGGACTCTCGGCTATTTTAAAATCATACAAACACAGGAATCCACCCCTCCCAGCCACCTGCATTGACAGACCACTTTCTTTATAATGGATTTCTGTTTCTTAACCCACTGGGATCAGAATGGAAGCAGAGAAAGAGTGTTTCTAGAAGATGCCTTACCCTTAACATTGGCCTGAACGGATCTGTCAACTGTGAAGAGAAAATGACAATTTGGTTACATGCCTGTCACTCAAACAATTGCTCTAATTAACAAATTTGTATTGCTTCATTAGGAGAGGAAATTAAAATGTTAGAATTTTACTTTTAAATGAAGCCCTTTTGGAAAATAATTAGCCCATTTTCACAGTATCAGGAGAACTAAGTGCCCAGCTTCCCTTCCCCCCACCCCATCTCATGAGCTAGGAGCCCTGGTACACAAACACAAGCCAGCTCTAAAACAAGCCTCACCAAACTACAACTTGCCCCTGGGTGAGATTATTTGCTTAACAATCAATAGGAAAGGTAGCCTCATTTAGGGCAAAGGGCTGAAATTCCCTTCCACAGGATATGAAACCCCTTTCCAAACCACACCAAAGGCTTCCTGGGCTCAAAGAAGACACAATCTCATAGGCTCTCAGCATGGGGATCAGGTACCTGGTCGACCTAGCACTTACAACGGGGGAGCAGACAAGGGAGGCAGGCAGTGGGAACAGGCTGCTGCCAAGAGAATTCATAGAGACTATGGCTATGGAGTTTACATCCAGAACTATAAGTAAAAGGGACCTCTGAGGCCACTGAGCCCAAGCCCCTCACTGGAATGCCTGATTAAATCCAACCTGGCTGGACAACATTGGAAAATCTGAAGAGATACACTAAAACATAATAGACAATAGAGATACTTATAAAAACTGAGGCATTTCTGACCCCAATCTCTGGTCCTCAGTCACTAACTTCCTTTTGTCTGTTAGACAGAAAAATATCATTGGGGGAAATAGGACAACATTTTAAAAAAGTAAACATTTATGTACATATAACAACCACATTAACACAAAAGCCCTTCAAATAGCCAATGATTTACAAACACACCTATCATATTATTACATTTTTTTCCCTGGGGAAGGAGTGAGGGGAAGAGTCCCTTTTTCTCTCTTAGAAAAACAGGGCACTTATCAATCTTGTAGAAATGCCTTTAGATTTCTGGGGAAAGCTGCATTTCTCCTGATGTTCACTGAAGTCAGTGGTGATTGATTAAAAACAAACAAACAAAAAAACCCTATCATATTTAGGGTTATAGCTTTAGAGCTGAAAGAACAACCCCATTTGAAGAAACTGGGGTCCAGATGTGAAGGGATGTGCTCCTGGTCAGCCAGACAGTAAATGGCAGTGATGAAATCTGAACCTGGGATCTCCAAATTTGCTTCCAAACCCACCATTCTTTCTAATAGTTGATGCTGATTCTGCTTAAGGCAGCGGCTCTCAACCTGTGGGTCACGACCCCTTTGGAGGTCAAATGACTCTTTCACAGGGGTCACCTAAGACCATTGGAAAACACATATTTCTGATGGTCTTAGGAACCAAGACACTGCTCCTCTATCCATATCAGGCAGGTCCGCCCACATACGAGTATTAAAGGGTCGCGGCATTAGGAAGGTTGAGAACCACTTGTTTAAGGCATCTTATGGGGATGTCTCCTGAAAGGCAAGAAACAGAAGAGGATGACAAAAAATAGGCAAGAGATTGGAGCCAAGTCACCCATGGAGTTGCTAAGGAGGAAGAAATCTAACCAGATGAGGAATCCTATTTCCTAGGTTCAGACCTTTCCAGGTAAGCCCCTTTTTCTCCCAGGAGAAATTATTTTCCATTGTACTTCTTACCCGAAGCAAAAGTGACCCAGGTGGCTATTAGTGTAATAGACATTTTCTTTCAGGGACTGAAATGGATGATAAAAAGAACATTTTTCTCTGAGCATATGCAGGTGTTTTTGAACCTACCCTTGGGTCTTTTTGTAGGAGAGTGTGGGGGACTGTCCCAGGTCGAGCAGCAACATCAATAGGATTGGACGTCTACAAATATCACAAAAGCCGTGAATTAGACAGGATATTAGGAGGTACCACATTCTCTGCACTTTGTAACCAATGGCTTTCCATGCAGAATAAAAACTTAAAAAAAAAAAAAGACGATTTCCTTTACCCTACTTTGTCTTAGTTATATACTTTTTCATTTATTTTAAGGTGTGATTATATAGTTACCTATTAAGTTAATTTCTTATTAATTAAATAATCTTTGGAGAAGTCTTCCATGTTTGCTTAATTTCAAGGAAATTCACCAGAGACTGCCTGCTCGGAGGCTAGCATGAAACCAAATTTGTTAGCAGAATGATGCGACCTGATTTAACGAAATGTGAATCACTGAACCCTAGGATCATAGGGTTAGAGAGGCAAGAGGAACCCTAGGTCCAATTCCTTCATTTTATAGACAGGGAAATTGAGAGAGGTGCAACATGTGCCCAAGGTCACACAAGTAATAAGTGTCAGAAGTAGGATTTGAACCCAAGATTTGAATCTAGGTGTCTCCAGTCATTCAGCCCCGAAGTGATAAACTGACAATTTTCACAAGCTAAAGCTGAAATTGTCTTTTCCCCTTAGCTAATTGCTAGGCAGTATTCTTTTCCTTAATGTTTTGGATTATTTCTTTCTTTCTATGTTTTGTTTTTTTTTTTTTGCTTTATCACCAAAACAAGTCCAAGAAATGCTTAAATGAGCATTAGAACAATTTACGATATCAGGTGTCTCCCATCAGAGAACCTCCGAGTGTTTTAGAGACATTCAGAGAGCTAACGTTCTGAATTTTAACTGGCATACAACAGCCAGGATTCACACACACGGGAATCACTCATTAGCAATGGTGGAAATGAGACAAGAGAATGGGGTGTTTGGGGACCTCCCAGCTCGATCATTAAATAGTATATAAATGATTTAAAAGTAATTCGACTTCCTGAGTAAATCATTTCCATTCCCGTCATTGCTCATAAGTAACTCTTAATAAACACTGCCATCTCTGCATCACCTTTCTGAAGAGCACACACTCTCCACCCCAGCCTACCCCCACATATAGAAGGATTTCCTTTTTAATGATGCAACGGATGGGGAAGGCAGGGAGAGGAGGGAAGAATTGAAGGAGTAAGTAATATCATCCCTCAAGTCAAATGATCAGGATATAAGAATAATAGTTAATACTTATAAAATACTTTAAGGTTTGTAAAGTGTTTTACAAAAGTTCTCTTACTTAATACTTATGACAACCCTGTAGGATGGGTGAAATTATTGTTACCATCTCTTCACCCCTTCATCCCCAATTACTGTCATTAAACTGAACCTGAAAGTGGTTCATGACTTGCCCAGGGTCCCTCAGCTAGCATCTATGGCAGGATTCAGATTCAGGTCTTTCTGAGTCCAAATCTAATGTCCTTGTGAAATAGGATGCCTGGATAGCATGCTAGGTATCTCTTTTAAAGAGAATGTTCTGTGTCTTTGTCTCCATACAAAGAAATGAACTGGTCTGGAAAAAGGAGCCCCTAAGTCTGGGCACTGAACCTTCCTACAAGGGAGGGAGAAAGAGGGGGAATGCTGGAGAGGGAGGAGGGGATTAAAAAAAAAATACAGAAATCAGCTGCAGCCCAACTAACAATTAAGCCACAGAGTTGTTAACAGCCTGATTAGCATACATATGAAGAACTCCACTAATGAACTGCAATCTACATATTCAATCAGTAAGAAGGCCTAGAAGGACCTATTTCAACACCAGGAGAGACACTTCCTTGCACAGATGTAGTTTTCAATGCGATTGGATAATTGTAAGTGAGGGAAAAGAGGAGAAAAAAGGACTAATTTATTAAATGACCTAGTACTCTGTTTTAGAGACATACATGTGAGAGCTATGTTGCTCCCTAGAGGGGTGACTGAGGGGTTGGGGAAGCCAGTGGCGGTGTCAAAGAGTGTGCTTTGGGGATGAGATATATGACATTGTCAGTTAGGTGAACCACAATGACCTAATCACCATGGCTAGCGAAACTCTGATCTTGGAAAAGCACTCTTCTGGGAGAAGCGTTACTTTGAAAACAGAGCAGGCCTTGATAACTGCCCCTTTCATTTCTTTGCATGTTTCAAAATTTCAGGACAATACTCTTTTTTGGAAATCTCATAGGTTCCAGATTTAGAGCTGAAAGGCATGTCAGTGGTCACTAGAACAGATTTACTAAGGAGGTAACAGAGGAGCAGAGCAGGTGACTGGTCCAAGGTCACTCAGGTACTAAATGACTGACATACGTGTTAAAATTCTACAAAAGAGTTTTGGAATATGGTGATATCCTCATAATCTGTAACCAAACTGACCGGCAGCCTGGTTCTTGGTCTTGAACCCAAGTCTGAATCCTGCCTCACACCTTTACTATGTGGTCCTGGGCAAGTCATTTAACCTCTGCCTGCCTTAGTATTCTCACTGGAAAAAGGGGGCTGGATTCAATGACCTCTCAGGTCCCTTCCAAGCTCTGATATTACGATCTCGGGATCCATGAGATTCCTCATCCCTGGTCTTCAGGGTTATCATGGAAAAAGGGAGGAGGAAGAAAGTACAAAGACAAGAAAAACCCAAACAAAATCCATTCTTTTATAATCCCATATAATGAGTTAAAGGATGGCAGGGTCAACTTTCAATTTACAATGGTTGGCTACCAGGGTGAGAAGGTGACTTCATTTTCTACTCTGTCATGGAAACAGCTACGTTTGAAGGGAAGGAATTATGTTCAAGGAAAAGTTGCATTGGCCGCCATACTCATCGTCCTACCTAGTGCCCATTTCTGAATGGCGATACCCATGGGCAGGGCAACAAAGACTCAGTCGTGTGCAAAGGGGGTGACCAACCAGAAACAGAGTGGGGTTGATGAAGTGTGTGACAAAATGGGTCCAGACTGGGGCATCTTCTCTGTTGAACAGGCTATCCATTAAAAACTAATCCCACCAATAGCCATGTTCAAGGCCCATCTTCTCCATGAACCTTCTCTAATTCCCCTAGTACCCTTCCTCCTCTCCAAATTACCTTGTATCTTTCTTGTATGTCTCTTCCATAGACCTCCATATGTATAACTTGTCTCCTCTATTCAAATGTCAACTCCTTAAGGAGTTCACAGAACCTGATTTCTTTTATTTCTTGGTGTTTCCAGAGATTAACACACTTAATAAACTCTTAATAAGGGAAGGATTATTTCACTTTTGTCTTGGCACCTGTGGTGGTGCCTGGTCCATAGTGGGGACATTTGTTCATTAATTAACTGACTGACAGAATTTAAGGTCCTTGAGGGCAGGGTCTGCTTTTTTTTTATTCCAAGTACCAGACACATAGTAGAAAGTTAATAAATGCTGGTTGATTTTTTTGGATTGAGCGGCATCTTTCAGATGGACTTTTATAAGGAGTTTCTCATAAGAAGCTAGGCTGCCATGATATTTACAGAAGGTATATTTCAGAGACTACTGCATCCTGCCCCCCAAAAATTCAGGTGGTCAGGAAATGTCACAGGTTAAGGGTTTTGCTGGCTAGATGTGAACAAAATCTTTTTCTCTGAGTCCCAAGGGCCCTAGCTACCAGAAGGGTCAAATACCGGTCTGCTTCCAGACCTTAATACTGACCCGTTGTGTGTACACTCATAAATTGATTTCTTACCTTAGGCTGAAATGCTCCTTGCAGGGACCCAAAGGGACCAGTAGGTGGGATCATAGGGGGGATGCCCGAAACAGCAGGAGGATATGAATGAAACAGCTACAAGCCAAAGACAAGGGGGAAAAAAAGATTTGAACAGGAGGTTTGCCAAAGCCAACGGATCCCCTCAAACCCTCTTCCCACACACAGAGAAAGACTGAGACATTAGCAAAGCAAACTAGTCAACTCTGTTCAGTGCCATTAGTCAAAGGAGCCCAAGGAATGAGCACACAGATGTGCCGTGAATTATCAACTTTAACAAGTTAAAAGTAGTTCAGAATTAATCAGCCAACAAATGATGTCCCGGATGAGCCCATCATTACGAAGGGAGCTTTCCTAATTATTAATTGTTAAAGTGGATAGAAGTCCTAAATGGTTAGAGACGTTAATGCATATCAAAAGAGGGGGTGGGAGGGAGGGGGTGCTGAGCCAAATAAGATGCCCAGAAAATTAAAAGTTAATTTAAAAAAAAGCAAGAAAGAAGCAAGTCTTTATGAGTTCCAGGATTTTATACCATTAAAACTCAATTAGTACTTTAGATTTTTAATAGTTTCTCTAGGAAATGAGAAAATATTCACAATTCTTGCTTCATTAGCTTATTCTGGTGGACTGTCTGACACTGAGGACAATTTAATTTCCCAAGATGATGATAAATATTTCTGGAAGAAACACATTTACTGTTTTTTTTTTTAATGAAGCCCACCCATTCTCCAACAAGATGGAAGTCAGTAGGAGAAGGGAGGTGAGCCTCTCCACAATACAGGCCTAAAATAAACCTGAGTTTTAAATGTTGCTCTTGTTTTCAAAGCGTTTCCGACATCAAAAACACGTCTGGGTCAGCATGCAAAGCTCGTCTGCTTTGTAGGATTCAGAAGTTGGAAGGGACCTGGAAAGGCCCTCTAGTCAAACCCCTTCCTTCCTTTTATAGAAGAAGAAACGTTAAGTGATTTGCCCAAAGTCATAAGAGCTGAGCCACAAAGCCAAGACTGGAACCCAGGCCTGCCATCTCCAAGAGCTATCTTCTCTGTCCATGAAGCCTGTCTATGATCCTCCTAGCCGCTAACACCCCCCTAACGAGTTTCTATTTAACTGTTTGATATGTTTTGTGTGTGTGTGTGTGTGTGTGTGTGTGTGTGTGTGTGTGTATGTGTGTGTGTGTGTGTGTGTGTGTGTGTGTGTGTATCATATTCCCTCTTGGGATGTAAGCTCTGTGAGGGTAGGCACTTTGCAAGTAATTATTTTGTGGACAACTGATTTCCACCGTACCAAGCTGCTTCCAAACCACATTGGATCAGTTCTAAATGCTGCTGACTAATTGCTCAAAGGTACGAAAGAAATGTTATTGGTCTATTCAAGGATAAGAGACAAAAAGACCATTCATGTCATCCTGAGGCAGATTTTCTTTAATGAACCGCTAATTTAGATGGTACCAAATAGGGCCAACACAACACCCGAGGGTCCCAGTGGACAAGTCATGAGACCGGGGCACTAACCCCAGCTGCCACAATTAGCTGAGTGATTTTAGTCAAGCTGCTTAACTTCCTCCATTTGTCTACAAAACTCTCCATAACCTGGCTACTTCCTATCTTTGGATCTTCTTAGATATTTCCCCCTTCAAGCACTGAGAGATCCAATTACACTGGCCTGCTTGCAGCTTCCCCAACAAGTCACTCCATCTTCTCAACCCCTCCCTGTCCCCCTCCTCTGTCTTCAACAGGGATTAATTATTTTAACTGATTAATTGAAAATTTAAAACTATTTTTAATTTTTTAACTAAATGATATTTTTATTTTTAAAAATTTAAAATTTTTATTAATTTTAAAATTTAAATTAAATTTAAAATTATTTTTTCTGAATTTTCAAAGCAAAAGTATGTGAAAGAAATTCAGTTTCCTAGTCTTCCTTCAAAACGTATCTTTGATAAAAAAGCTTTTCTGGTCCCTCCAGCTACTAATTTCAGATGAATTTCACCTACTCTGTATGTATCTTCAATGTACCTAGTTATTTATACATTTTTTCCCCCAACTAACTGGAAGCTTCCTGAGGGCAGGGCCCATCTTTCTGCCTTTCTATCTGCACAGAAAGTGTTTTTCAAACTCCATCTGTTCAACTCTACAAAACAAAGATCACTAACCTACCTACCCAACAAATCTGATGCAAAATTGATGAAATTGTCCTTGGAAGAATTCTACAAACTAGTCAGTCTAATACCACCCCGAGGGCTGGTGACAGCTATTTATTTCAGAAGGAAAGGGAGTAAAAAAGAAACAGGGCTTTGAGTCAAATACTTGGGGAGAAGTTCATGCTCTGGTTGCAGCTACTTAGTCAAAGGCCTCTTTAGACTTGATTTTCTCCTCCCTCCTGCCTTGTGCTATATAACCTGTAAAAAATGCATGATCATCGAGGCCTCATATTAATAATTCATTTCCATATGTTGGTGCTTCCAGGAAATTATTGAAACACACCAGTTTTCCATTTTTTTCTCCTACTTTTAGGGCCCATACCTTCCCTTCCGTTTTTCTTATTTTATTCTGTCTTGCTCTCTTCAATGAAGCCACAAACTTTGCATCCTAATTGATATAGAACTAAATCCACTTAAACAGTGATTGGGAGCCAAGTGCCCTCATTTAAAACAACTTTTAAGTCGAAAATGGTGTTTTAGAAGCTTGAGTGTATTGCATCTAATTCCCCTCGTAATGCCCTAATCCCCCAAAGCGAGAAGGAAATTGAAGCACTGTGTCGAGTTAGCCCATATAGAGTTTATAATATGAAATAACTTTCCCACTGTACATTGTAAGAAGCAAGACAATTAAATGCATGTCATCCTAAAGCTGGAGCATTTCTTTTTAAATGACTGCATTTATAGGAGGCCTTATTTATTTTTAAAAAGATGTTTTTGACAACTTTTTCATCTACACTATTCAGTTACTGCTCCCCCCAGAATATGGCTAATTATCCTGCCTCCTTCCAGGCCCTCCTTTCCTTCTCCCCCACCCCCTGCTGCCAAATTTCTACCAATAAAGTTCTTTCTCTATGGACACCTAAAGGATGTATAAGACAAACAAACCAGCAAGGAACATCATTTTTCCTTTGATTAGCTTCAAGGACAGGAATCCAGAATCCCATAAGAAATGAAGGGGGGGGGTCCTCCAAGAAGTCCCTGGTGTATGGGTTCCCTCTCTGGTTCTGAATCCCATATCACCAGTTATCACTGTGGTTATAGATTTGGGGTTGAGAAGAACATTAGAGGTATGGAATCCGAACTCCTCATTTTACAGAGGAGGGAAATCATAAACATAACGGTGGAAGGAGGCCAGTGAACGGAACCCCTTCATTTTACAAATGAGGCCCAGAAGCTGTGACTTGCCCAAGGTCACAGTTAATAAACACTGGAGCTGGACACAGAGGACGTCTTATCCGCTCCATCATGCTGCCCCTCAGGGCCATCACCGTAGCATCCCTCCCTAACTACCTGATCCGTATTTGTTTTCTTTATATTATATACAAACACACACACACACACACACACACACACACACACACACACACACACACACACGCAGAGGAAGACATGTCCGTGTTTTGTCTCCCACTTGTGAGTAGGGGTGGTTTCCTCCCTTCTAACCCTAGAACAGGGCCTGGAACATAATAGCCCTCACTCTGATAATAGGCCCTTGATAAATATTTATGGATGGCCATCTTTTTGTCTTATTATCCAGATCTCAGCTTTTATAAGCCACAGGGATGGTAGATTTGCAGCTGGGAGGGCCTTATATGCCATGTGGTCAAATACCTTTATTTATTTTAAGGACAAGAAAACAGAAAACCCAGACAGGTAAAGGGACTTAGAAAGCATCACACACAGGTAGGGAGCAGAATCAGGATAGTAAATTGGGCTATAAGGGACCATAAGGGGTTCTTCACTACAAATTATTCCTCATTTTATGGAGAAGACAATTCATCTGAAAAGAGCTTAGCTGACTTGCCCAGGGTAACATACACACAAAAGATTAAATTCTAGGGGTACTGGAAAAGGCTCCTAAAAAAGGTTAACAAGGCACGCCAGGCAAAGACCCAATGGGAAGGGTTAATTTGGTAGTCCTTTCTTATTAAGGTTCACCCTTCTCTCACCATCTTAGAGCAATGAAGGCCAAACAATTGGGGGATCTGGACCACTAATGACCTTCCACAGGCAGCTGACTGGGCCTGGGCTCAGGAAGACTGGAGTTCCAATCTAGCCTCAGACACTTACTAGCCGCATGACTCCCCCTCCTTGGGCAAGTCACTTCACCTGTTTGCCTCAGATCTCTCATTTGTAAAGTGGGAATAATAAGTGTCTACATCCCAGAGTTGTTGTGAGGATCAAGATATTAGTAAAGCCTCGTGTTAGAAAAAGGCTAGATATTATAATTAGTTCTAATTCTCGAGAGACTGACCCAAATGTCCATGTTTACTATTTTTTTTTATTATTTTATCTACCTCCTACATCTGAGCCATCGTCAGCATAGATAAGCATCCCTGAATTAATATGCTTGGCTCCCTACTAACTGATGTATCTATTAAGACAGCAAGAGATACTAAGTACATAAATAAAAATATTTGAAAACAGCAAATTAAAATCACCATAAACACAGAGTGTGGAGCTATGGTGGTGGGGGAGGGAGAATGCTGGGAGAGGGGGAAGTCCCGTTTCAAAGCAAAAGAAAAAATGGCTAAAGAGACAAGCAAGGGGCATACTTTTCAGATAAGACGATGCAGTATCCATCCCCTAATCAAAACATCATGATCAGCTGCTCACTTTCCACCTCCCCGGCTCAGTCCTGGCCTTTGGAGGTCACCCATTAGTGAGTGGCTCAGACCATATGCCTTAACCCAGAACAAATTCCACTTTCTCTCCAGCGTCATCCAGTTATGAAAGCCCCTTTGTTCTAGCCAACAATAACATTCTTTGTATTTCTCTTCTCTAAACAATGCTCCGACATCCAATTACAACCACTTCCTATGGTGGCTACATGCAAAAGCCTTCCACATTCAGCCAAAAAGAGATGAGAAATTACTTTTGGAAAAGAGTTAAACCTTGGATACACCGGAGACTTTGTATTTGGCAGAAATAGCTCCTATCTAACACCTGAAGGGCTTGCGTAAACACAATTCCTGATTTCCTATAAATCTGATTTGGGGATTTCTGATCCTGCTGAAATCATGACTAATCAAAGAAAAATTCAGCCCCCTTTTCACAGGGTGGACGAGCTTGCCAGCTCCACGCTGACTTTTTGAGTCAGCTCAGCCTGGCTCAAAAGCAGCAGCCCCCCCCCCCCCATGATCTTTTGATTCAGAGCTGATACTGCATCTTTTCCCCCAAAACAAACCACCCGAAGGACAAACATAAAAGCAAGCAAACCAAACACAAGATACAAAAAGAAAAAAAAGGCCAGGAGCAGCAGTGACTGCATTCCCGGAAAGGACTGGTCAGAGAATGCACGCTCCTGACCGCTCAGGGACGGGACGGCTTCAGTCCTAACAGGGAAACAAGCATGGACATGCAACACGGACACGGAAAGGTAAACTCACACTGTGACGGTAGAAGGGGTCAACTTTTGTAGGATATTTGTCAAACTGTAAAAGGATCAAAGCAAAAACTAGTTATTTCGTGTAGCTGCGCTGGTGTCTCTCTACAGCTTCTTCACCTGGCTGGTCACTGGTTTAGATGCCTATCTTCTCTATTCTTTATCAATCATCAGATAACAAATAATTTAGTCATCCCGTCTGACATTAAAACTCTCTGATATTTTGCATCGTTTACCCCCATGAGACTGGACGCTTGATGGCAGAGAATGGCTTTTTGCCTTTCTTTAAATCCCCAGAAATTAGTAGTGACCAGCATACGGTAGGTATTTAAACAAGGGGGTGCTAGTAAATATTTAACAACCGGCTCTCCAAAAAAAAAAAAGTCTTCCCACGACACTTTTCAAAGTTTAATTTGCAATTATCATTTGTTCCATTGCTTTCTTAAGGCTAGATAATCAACAAAACAATAAATCAAGCCCTAATTAGCAAAGTGTTATGATCTCCAAGGTGAAACTGTTCACGTCAAACATTTAACAACCGGCTTTAAAGAAAAGTATGAGCTGGCTCCAGTATACCCCTGCACTTAAAAATGCCTGTTGACTTGACTCGAAATAGTGTCATGAGACCGTTTAACGACTGAGCAGGGGCAGGTAAACAGTAGGTGCAAGTCTGAGCCATTCTAGTGATTTTCTGCTCACTGTACTCATTTATTTAATGAATAAGACCAGACCAGATCTCTACACCGGAGAAAATGGAGGCAATTTTTTTTTGGCGAAATCAGAGGGAGTTTTGCTTGGTGCCCTGGACCTTCCTGTATTCTCCTCTGTGAAAGAGCGAGGGATTCCACTGCTCCTGGCGCCAGATAAGCTCAAACCCAGCAATTCTGCAAAGGCCTCATACGCTCTCCTGCGCAGCCCCGGAAGGATCCTCTCGTTTCCTCTAAACAGTATTATCTTCTTTGAACTGCCACTAAGTCTTCTCCTAGTGATGTGGAAGATTGCTGAAAATGACTTCCCAGTAAAAGAAGTCCATGAAAGGGCACCTGATGAAAATTTCCTTTTACTTCGGGAAGTACCGACGTGATTGTTAACTTAAATAAACCTGATTAAACTGACAGTGTTTTCTCAGTGTTGCAGGATGGAAATCTTCTTCTTCCCATTTCTAAAACCTGCTAAGTTACACCTGTGAAACCTGATCTTTTCTTTTCTTTCTTTTTTTAAAAGTCTAATTTAATTTTGCAAAGAAAGAAAGAAAAAAGGCTTGGATAAACGACAAAAGAGAAAATTTGTTTGAAACCCCTTTGGGGCTGAATTCAGGGCTCTCCCTGACACACTGAGTGTTGGGGACATTCCTCAATATAATTACATGATCAAAAAAAGGAAAGGAAATACACTCATTCCAACATGAGCAGATACAAGCAGGGAGGCTTCTCACTGGCTGTATATAAAGCTCTGCAGCGTGGCGTTCTGGGCTTTTCATCCTATTCCCTAATGTCAACATGAATAAAATCCAAGTGGCCAGGTTGGTCACTTGTGGAAGATGAGAAGATGTCTTCCTTTGGGCAAGCTCTTGCCGTATAGAACTGACAGTTAGCTTCATACTGTGAAGGATCCTTGCCTTGCCTCAGCCACTTTCTGGCTGGGGTGAATACTGAATTACCTCCCTTGCCATCTTACCCATTTTCTTTACTCTAATGTCTATCCTCAGAATAAGAATGGGGAATGAGGAAAACAGGTATGTCCTGACTGGAAGCAGGAGCTAGTCTGATGGGGCTCCTTCTCCCTCATCCCTCCTTTGAAGAAATGCAACCATAGCTACTCTTTGGCAGCATAAGTATAAACCAAAAGCTAGGCCCCTTAAAACGTGGGGACAGTACTCCTAAGACTCCCAAATAGAGATGAGCGCACTTTTAAGGAGCTGAGAGTGAGTAGAGAAAAGAGGGGTTTGGAGTATGGACCAAACAAGACAATTAGGCGTGGAATAAAAGCTTCTAGTTTTAAGCCAAATCAAGATCAATTAAAACTCCTTCTCTCCTTAAGAGGAAAAGGACCAATGATTCCCAGTAAAGGCAAAGGAATCCCCCATAATCCCAGTTCTATCCATGTCCAACCATTGATAACCAAGCCCCCGCCCAGGCCCCATGACAAAGTTGAGAATAGCGTTGCGCTCTACTTATCCTCACATTTCTGCCTGGGGTACGCACCATGGGCGGTGCTGGCGTCGGCATGATGGCCGTGGGTGGGATGGCGTGTGGGAAGGGCGTGAAGGTGTGCTGGTGCGTGTGTTGGTGTGTGTGTTGGTGCTGGTGCTGATGTTGATGAAACTCGGTCCTCAGGTAGGGCGGAGGGCCAAGGGATGCCCCGCGGTCAGCACTCTGAGAGGCCAAAAAACGCGTGTTCAATTCCTGACGTAGGAGGTCTTGCTCTGGAAGAGAAGATGAGGAAGAGAATGAAGGACGCCTTGTTTCTGGCCCTTGACACAGCAACTTCTCTACAGGCACGGACTGTGTCTGTATGCCCAGCGCCTACCAAACCTGACTGGCGCCAACGGAGCTGCCAATAGAGCCGATCCTGTAGACTCTTTTAGGGACTAGATGTCTACCTAAGCTCTCTGACTCAGTTAGGGATATCGGGATAATGTACCCCTACATATAACACCCCTCAAATAGGGATGATAACGGCACCCACCTCACAGGACTGTTAATTAGATTTACAGTATCTGTAAAGTGCTGATCAGCACAAAGCAGGTACGATAAACATGCTAATTTTAGTCCTTTTCCTTCCCTTCCTTTAAATCAGGGGTACTGAACAGTGCAGTTGGTTGTCCCCCCAAAAGGACGGTGATCGACACCTCAAAAACATTAGATGGGAAGGAAAAAAAATCCTGCCACAAACCCAGATACAATGAGTCAACTTAGAGATGAACAAGAGACTGTAAGCCCCATGAGGGAAAACCTATTTCATGTGTAACTGTGCGTCCTTAGCATTTAAACATGTTTCCTCCTTCTATTTAGGTGCTGGTTGGTTGACAGATTGATGAGCAGACCCAGATGTATTTGGGTTAAAAACATGATTTAAATGAAGCCTCTTTCCTAACCTGTCCTGATGCACTTGGGCTGGAATAGCCGCCTCTCTGACCGTCCATGCAGGTTCAGGGCAGTGACGGCCACGCCTGCTTCCTACCTGAGTAAGTGCTCCCTCCTGGGTGTCCAGGAACCTGCAGAGTCCCTGATGTCAGTGGAGGAGGAGGTGGCAAAGCCGTGGGCGGGGCAAACATATTGGGGTGATGAGAGTGAGCAGGGGGCTGGAGGGTGGGTGTGAAGCTGTGGAGGGGGCTGTGGCTGGGGAGAGACAGGGGGAAAGGGGAGGCTGAGGGATGGTGGGACAGATGAGACTGTGGGGGCTGACTCTTCGCAGGCGTACTACTTCTGCTACTGCTGTTGGGGGAAGAAAAGAAGACATATATTAAAAAAAGAAGAAAAAGCATGAGCAATTCATTATTTTTCATACCATCATTTTGATCCCCCAAAGGATACCCAACTAACAATTTGTCCCTCTTGCTCCTGCCCACACTAGGGAGCCCCTCTTCATCAACCCCTTGTCCCTGAATTCAGTCTCTGTGTTTTTCTCCCTGTCTCCATGTCTCTTGATCTCTCTCACTCTCATAATTTCATCAGGGAAGGTTAGCACCCTTCTTTACAACTTTTATTATCAGTTATCTGGGGGGACTAAGTTAAGTGACTTGCCTAGTGTCATACATGCAGTACCTGTAAGAAGCAAGATCTGAATCGAGGTTTTCCTGACCGAAAGTGACTCTCTCTGTACCATGCTATGCCACCTCTTACAAGGAGGAGGCTTCACACAAATCTAGGTTCCTCTAAATGCCAACACTATGACTTTGAATGATGGATGCAGTCCCATGGCCCCCTGGACACTCCTCAGACCACACAGCTGACTCTGAATGGTTCATAGCCATCGGCTGCAATTGATCCCTGGGTCTCCAGGACCTGAAACCAGCCCTAACTCTGCTTTTCCACCTGTGGAATCCACACACTAGAGCTATATGAGGACAGTGAAAAGATTTCCATCTTGTCTAGTGACCAGCTCAAAATGAAGAGAAATCCAAGAGACTGTCTCAATAACCCACGAAGTCGATGGCAGTGGGAAAAAATACAGAGACTAGGAATTCATGGCCACAGAGCTTGAGAAGTATTCAGAGGCTAGTAATTTCAAATTCCTCCTTTCACTGGGGAGGAAACTTGGGCAAAGGAATTTTAAGAGACTTGTTCGGGGTTACACGGAGAACTAGGATTTGAACCAGGTCCTCTGATTCCAAATCAAGCATCTTTCCATGGCTTCTTGGGACCTACCCTCCGGAAAAGGCCCGCTGGGACCAGGAAAAGGAGCAACATGGAGGTAAACACACTCCAAGTAAACACCAAATGCACATGTGCACACTCACACGCACACATACACACGCGTACATGCACGCAAACATGCACACGCACACACCCGCACACACAAACACACACATGCAAACGCACACAGGCACACGCACACGCGTGCGCGCACGCACACACACACACACTCACATTCATACCCAGTGGGATATTGGGAACCTCTTGAATAATCAGGAGTGTGCTAGGTTCCTTCCTACGAAAACCCTCAGAATCAACTCCCGCTGACTGTCTACTCCCCTTCCCTTTGTGATTTTATTGGAAAAAAAAAACCCACACACACACACAGCCCTTTCTCTTGTAATTCAACACATGTAGGACTAAACAGAAGGGGGCTTTTTGATGATACTTGTCTTCCCCGACCCCTCTTGTTAGTACCTACCCCAGAAAAAGGAATCAGCATTTAAAAAACAAAACTAACAAAACCCACCCAAAACTCAACCCTCTAGAGACAACACTCAGAGGCCAAATCTTCCAGGGCTGTAAAATCAATCAGTAAACACTTGTGATGCCTAAGCATCATGGGGCAGTGGAAAGGACTCTGACTCCGCAGTCAAGAGATCTGGGGTCAAGTTTCACTTCTGATGCTTAGCATCTGTGTGACCTTGAGTAAATCACCTGACTTCTTTGGGCCTTGGCTCCCTCTTCAAGGAAGGGAGGAAAAAGCGAAAGACAGAGAGAAAGGAAAGAAGAAAGGAGGGAAGGAGAGAGGGAGGAAGAAAGGAAGGCAGGAAGGGAAGGAGGGAGAGAGGAGGGGGGCAGAGAAGAGCAAAGGTCGGATCTGGTAGACTTGGAAGTCCCTTCTAGCTCAAGGGCTATCTATATGTCACATAATCTCCTGCACCTCAATTTCCTCACCTGTGAAATCAGAGATTTGGACCAAATGGCCTCTAAAGTCTTTTTTAGCTTAAATTATAATCTTATATGCCTCTAACGGGAAGAAAGCCTCCCTCCCTTCCATTCTTTCTTTAAAGGTCCTCTCATGTCCAGCGTGGTGTTCTAAACAGACCAGGTGTTCCTTTAATAAATGTGATATTCTCCTTCCCCAAGCTGATGGCCTAGGTTTCCTTTATTCTTACAACCACCCCAGTATTTCCTCAATTCTTCTCTCCTTCCCTTGCCTGTTTCTTCCTCCCAAAAGGATGACCTGTCCCCTATTTGCAGTCCCAGGAAATACCCTCTCTCCACCACCCACATTCTCTTCTTCCTTCTAACTTCCAAATCTGGGAAGCTCTCTTCTTAGTGGAAAGGCCAAGCCCCTTCCCATGAACAATGGCTCTCATCACTTTGGGATTTCCCAAATCCTCCTTGCCGTCTCCCCAAGGAAGAACGTGATGCCCGGCCCACCTCGGTGGAGCAGAATGCTGAGCAGTATGGCTCACCTCAAGCTGTTGAGGCTTAGGCTGCTGCTATTATAAGCAGATAACGGCTGGGAGAGGTTCTGAGATGAGGGGTGCGGCTGCACCGAGGGGAGGCTTTGGTGAACACTCTGGGTGGGCGACTGTGGCCTGGCTGGCCGCTGTACTTGAGGCTGGGGGGGAGGCTGTAGCTGGGCTTCTGGAGGGGCCTGTGGAGGCTGAGGAGCCTGAGGTGGCGGCTGAGGAAGGACTTCCGCACGCTGAAGCAGGACAGGGCCTGGGCCCGGGGATGGGCCCTGCAGCTGAGGCTCTGGCTGAGTTGCCTGAGGACAGGAGTCTTTAGGCACCACAGGCTCGAAGATCGCTTCCTTGCAACTGTCCTGGCTCTTCTCCTGGCTCCTTTCTAATCCCGATATCTTCGGGACAACGGGCCCTGCATGCTGGGTGTCATTTTCAGTTAGCGTGCCAACGCCTAACTCTGGATCTGCGTGGAGGAAGAAAAAGAGACAAAATCATGGGCAACGATTGATGATGATGAAGATGAAGAAGAGCTGGGGAAAAGTCCTACCCAGCTCATCACTACTTCCCAAACAAACTCCAAACCCCAAATCACTCAATTCAAAAATTCCCTTCAGCTTGTCTTATTCTGGGTCATGCCAGCTTTGATATATCTGATTGGGAGGTCAACGGCCGGAAGGTAAGAAAAGATGGCGCAGCTGCTCCCCAACACTCAGGCAGACACGCTTTGGGGGTGAGAGAGGCAAACCAGAAAGCACCGAAGATCTGGAAAGTGACCTGGGCATCCAGCCCACCTGAAAATGAATGTTTTCCTCCATTTTGACAAAGTATATAATGGTGCAAAATTAAAACAATAGTCATCAACTTGATTTTTCCCCCTTTTAAAACAAATATACAGGCCCTGTATACATAAAAGAGAAGCCCTGACAATGCCAAACACAGCAAATGTGACTTAACAGCACACAGATGTTCTCCTTGGCCTTGTGCATTTTTTGCCGGTGAGACAGAACTGACATTTGGGGAAATAAATTTCCCCCAGTCATTGCTGCTCAAGTAAGAAAGCCAGGCATCCTGGCCCAAAGAAATAGGTCCCAGCCGTATCTGGGATCAAAGCTGGAATGAGTCTCCAAACAGGAATTTAAATTGAGTTCACTTCAACTGGGATTCTGATGGCCAGGCTGAGAGTGAAAGAGCCCCCACCACTCTGGGCTTTGTCTCAAAGACCTATTTGGCAAGGTCCTAAAAAAATTAAAAAATAGGGGAGGGGGTGGTATTTTACAAGACCTCTGCAAAGTCTCTCACTCCCTAGTATCCTGGGCAGAATGAAATCTTTTGCAACTTGTCAAGTTGGAGATTTCTGGGCAGGGGGAGGGAAGACTCAAGTCCAATCACCAGAATAAGAGGGACAGGGTAAGACTAGAAGCACAAAGAAATCATATGACCATGGGGGTGGGGAGAGAAGGGGGGAGAGAGAGAAACAGAGAGAGAGAGAGAGAGAGAGAGAGAGAGAGAGACAAGAGATGAGAGATGAGAGAATGAGAAAGGATGAGAGAGACAGAGGAAGAGACAGAGAGAATGAATGAGAGAAACAGAGACAGAGAGACAGAGAGAACAGGAGCAAGATCCTTCCCCCCTTACAATGATAGGGAAGGCATTACCTTTAGGGCAGAAGACAACTTGGAAAACAGACCTCTTGCCTTTTTTCCTTAGTATCCCTATAGGCACTCTTATGAACAGTCTAGCACTTTAACATATAAACATGGAGAAAAAATCTGTATGTCCACAGCCAACCTGGCAGACCCATCCAAATAAATCAATGGCCAGCATAAACATTCAGTGGTCTGTAAAAAAGCCATACTGGCTCTAGGCAAGAGCCAGTACTCAGTGGGACCCAATTTCCTCCACCCTATCAGTCTGACTTCCTTCACCATCTGTTGGCTTTTGATTGCTCTGTCTTCCTAGACAGACTAACAGGTCTCTCTGTTCATTATAAACATACGAGAGTTCTCTGACCAGCCAAGAGCCCCACAGGAGGCTTTCCCAAAGAGGGGGAAGGACGAGAGGAGGTGGGGGAAAGGGGAAATATGTCTCTAAGCTGCATATTCCTTGTCTGTAAAGTGACAGGTTTGGAGTAGATGAACTGTGAGGTCCTTTCCAGCTCTGGACATATTCTTGTCCTTGTAGAAGAAAGAGTGAGAATAGGAGAGGGGATCAGCGGGATGAAGGAAAGGGGGAAGGAGGAAAAAAGGGGAGGAAAGTAGGGAGAAAGAGAGGAAAGAATAAAAGAGCAGTGAGACTGAGGGGCAGAGAGAAGAGGCGGGATGGGAGGGAAGAGGAAAGGGGGAGGAAAGAGGGCAAAAGGAACAGAGAAGGGGGAGGAAGATGGGGAACAGGAGAGTGTCCCCTGCCTCTTCCAATCCACATGCAACACCTCCAAGCCTCCTTCATCTAAACACCTCTACCATGGATGATTTAAAACACATCAATGAGAAATGGAAAGAAGAAAAAAGGGAAGGGAAGGGAAGGGGGAATGGGGAGGGGGTGTAAGGCCAAGCAAAGGCATGAACTTCACAAGCCCCCATCTCCTTCCCTGCTTCTCCACTCATCTGCACTGGTGTTACACACGTTTACTGGGCTAGTGCTGAAAATCTCCCAGGCAGAAAAGGGGGGTAGCCCTATCCACCTTTTTGGAATAGACCCCTTCTGAGAATCATGTTTATAAATGCTTACAGAGAGAGGATTACTAAGGAAAGTGATTATATTAAGGAAAGGTGCCCTATTTTTTCCTGTTTTGAGTTTATGAAGCCCATGGACCCCAGCTTAAGAACCTGTAGTTTCCAGTATAATCAGCTTAACTAAAAGTGTCAATTATCCCAATGTCCTGAGTTTCCTCCACAGAATGTCTTCTGTACCATCAGAGGCTACACTGGGGACAACCTTGAACCTGCCACCTCTCTTGACAACATGAGCATTCCTGTGGAGAAGGGATGGGAGAATCCTATAGAGGACAGACGTCCCTAAGTGGGTTTACCTTGGACTCCAAAGGAAACAAGATCCAGCCTCTTCCAAAAGTTAGAAACCACAGCTCTGATTCATTTTGGCAAGTGACCTGCCCAGCAAGTGACCTGCCCTTGTCCCAGTGACTCAAACCTGAAACTTCGACTGAGAACACACGGGGAAAGCATGAAGAAAGAAAATACAAGAGACTGCTTCTTAGACACAGTTACTGATCAGATGGAAAAACCATCTCCTACTCCCTTTATAAACCAAGTTCACTCTCCCGGGCAATGCTTCCTTCCCTCTGCCACCCATCACTGCCTTGTCCTGCTCCCTGAGACGCTCAGGGCATATACACTGCTAGAGAACCACACTGTAAAAGATAGAGACAGACAGAAGAAGGCGTTCTGAAATCAAGGGCTATAATGTCCCAGTTTGTTTCCTGCTCTCTGTGGGATCCTCACTTTGTCCCATCCAGCTCTCTAGGCCTCAGTTCCTATCTATAAAAATGGAAATATTTGGATTACACATTCCCCAAACGCAATGATCCTTAGGCAAACCTGCTAGTAATAATGTAATTCATGTAATACAATAAAATATAACATATTATATAATAAATATTTAGTAATAATATAATTTTAAAAGCAAGTAACAGTTCATAACAGCAAGTGCCATTTACAACAGCAATTTTAGAAGTTTACAAAGCGTTCAACTGCATATATGATCTCATTTGAACCTCTGCTAATTCTGGGGAGTGGATGTCACCATTTTTTCACAAAAATTAGAAGAATGAGGATAGAAAAGTTAAGTGTCCTGCCCATGATCACACATCCAGTGAGAGCAACAGGATTTGGACACAGGACACCCTAACCCTACACCCAGTATTTTTATCCCTTCCCTGACACCTCCTCTCTAATGACAAATATTAATAATTAGAACTTATACAGTACCTACTGTGTATGAGGCAGCGTGGTCAGCATTTTATATTTATATCTCTGGCTCCTTACCACAGTCCTGGGAGGTAGGCGTTATTGTGATCACACCCATTTTACAGATGAGAAAACGGTGACTTGCCCATGGTTGCCCAGCTAGGAAGTGTCCGAGGTAGGGTTTGAAGTTGGGTGTTCCTGACTCCAGATCTAAAACTCTATTCAGTGCAGCACAAACTCAGCTGCCTCTCTAGGAAACACCAAGGCACAGAGGAACCATGAACTACAAGGGTGGAGAAAGTGTGCGCAGATGAAATGGTGCATCTATTTCTCTCCAACATAGAGCCAAGCTGAGATGGAGAAGAAAAAAGGTGGGTAACAGAGTGTCAGGGTCTCTGGTCAGAACCTCCCGATCTGGTACAGAATTCACTTGGTCTCTTGGGTAAAGTCTTTTCAACAATGATGACCACTCACCAACCCCCCAGAGAGATTCTGTAGAAAAGATATGCTAAGAATCCAAAGCCATCCAACAAGCATTTCAGCATCTATCACATGTCACAGGTGCTGGTAACACCACACAAAGTAAGAAATCAATGCTTGCCCTCAAGAAGGTTACACTCTTTTGGAGGAGGGTGGTAACACCATGTAAATGACCTCTGCCCATCCTTTGAATCCGAAAGTACTCTGAGGATCCTTAGAAAACAGACATTTTAGTCCTTTTAGTACAGTTGATTTTAAAATTACTCCCTTCACAGAAACAGCTTCAAGGGTACAGATGACTTATGTCTGCCATAAACCTACAATCCATTAAAATGCTCCACACACAAATGCCTCCTAATAGCAACCCGTGAAAAACAGCTGAGAAAATTAAAATGCACACCAGTCGCACTGACTGCAGTAAGTATTTTCTATACAGATTTTATAGGAGTGCCAATAATATTCTGGATCATACTATAATTTCTAAATGATACTGCTTCATTCCCATTTTCTTTGCTAAAAAGCTCAGGACGCTTACATTATTGTGTTAATTTTTTTTAAAAAAGAATACAAGCTAGCAGGGTTTTTAAAATTATTATTATTACTTCATACTTCAGAAATGTTTATAGAAAAGCATTGGCCAAGAGAGTAGTTCAAATCTGTGGAACTTCCATCGCACTGAAGAATGTAAGCTCCCTGAGGTCAGATGCATGAGTACCTCACTAGTTATCTTGCTATGGTCCCTCTTCTTTGGACCAGAACCCCTCACCCACACTGGAGTTGGTCCATTCAGCCGTGGTACTGCCTCCCCCTTCCCTGGCCCTGAGATGTCTTGATTGGTGGATGGGTGAAAACTCAACACAACTCAACTGTGGCCAGCACCATATGATGTTCCACCTTCCAGCCTTCCATGAACACAGACAGCACCAACAACTACCCAGGAAAGGCATTTCGCCAAGTTTCCCGCTGCTCAACACATACTACTGCCTACCCTCCTCCAGTTTCTGCTATGGGAATAATAATAAAATCCATTCTATCAAAGCTCATAGAGGGCTTTAATCATCAGTGACCTGTGGCTATACTCGCCAATACAAAGAGGGGCTGCCAATCTATACAAACCGGTCCCTGTGGGATTTAATTTTAAATTGTAATTTAAATTTTAAATTTTAAATTTAATTTTAAAACGTAATATTATCTGTTTTATTGTATTTTAATTTATTTTGTTAAATATTTCCCAAACCCATTTTAATGTGGCAAAAACTCCCTTCTCTGCCCACCGTTCTCTATGAGTGATATCGCCCTATTAAAATGTAAGCAAGGGTTGTTTCTCTGATACACTTATCTCCTGTACCAAGCACAATACCCCAGCACATGGCAGGGGCCTACTTAAGAAACACTGGATGAATGAATTTCATAGGCAAGAAAGAGTTATCACTGTCAATGACAGGTTTAGGGGAGACTGACTCATGTGAGGGCCTAATTCACCGTTAGAAAGAGCATGGGGATGTGTGGTCCCCTCATCTGTCTTAGTAATTTCTTAGTATGCATACACACTCAAAGACAGTAAGTATTCTCACACCCTTGCTTTCTTTTTGTCCCACTGGTGTTGAGATTGTCTTCCAAACCACCCATTATTTTCAATCCTCTTATCGGTAGAAAAAGCGATCAAACAAAACTCACTTGTTAAGATGTGCCTGTAGCAGGGTAAGTGACAACGAGCTGTGTTTTATCGACAATACATGTTTTTCGAGGGCTGACTTGGCTATTGTTGAGTCTTGGCTCTGCATAATATCTGAAAGGTACCCAAAGACAGACTCCTCTTTGTACCTTCCAAGCTCCTCAAAGCCTTCTGCTGTCATCTCCACCTGTATTCTAGATTCAATGGACACTGGTGTACGGTTGCTGGTGGCCTGAAACTACAAATATGGTGGTTCCCTAAACTGTGATACCGGGACATTAGGGTTAGACAGGTCAAAATATGATATGGGTCCCAAATTTAGTCCCTGCTCTTTGACAGAACTGCCTTTAAATCAACCAAATAATCTACAATCAATCACCAAGCACTTAGTAGGCACCAACTGTGTTGTGTGCTGAGTATGTAAAGATAAAAAGTGAACCACAGAGCACTTATGTTCTTCTTTATTCTAGGTAGCTCATTTCAGCCTAGCTCAATTAGGAATTCTCAGCTTCTTCTATATTATGGATCCCTCTTGGCAGTCTGATGAAGCCTACAGACCCCTTCTCAGAATGTTTTCCAATAATGGAAGGAAATGCTAAATTTCAATTAGAGGTTAGTAAGAATAAAAATGTAATTTTTTTCCCATCCAAGTTCAAAGACACCCTGAGATCTGTCTTTTTTTTTTTTTTGCTATCTCCTGGTACAAACTTTTTTTTCCCATAGAAATAGGATGGAGGGAAATACATCCAGCAATTATAACTATGAAAAAAAATGAATTAAGTTTCTCTGATAAAGGCCTCATTTCTCAAACATCCAGAGAACTGAGTCAAATTTATAAAAATAAGAGCCATTCCTCAATTGATAAATGATGAAAGATATGAAGTTCTCAGATGAAGTAATCAAACCTATCTATAGCCATATGAAAAAATGCTTTACCTCACTATTGACTGGAGAAATACAAATCAAAACAGTCCAACATCTATTGCATTGGTAAGAGGACAGAAAAGGAAAATGATAAATGTTGGAGGGGATGTGGGAAAAATGAGACCTTAATGCAATGTTGATGGAGTTGTGACCTGATTTGACCATTCTATAGCAATTTGGAAGTATGCTCCAAGGGCTATAAAAGTATGCATACCCCTTGACCCAGCAATACCATTACTAGGTCTGTATACAAAAAGAGATGAAAAAACAAAAAGGAAAAAGACCTATACGTACAAAAATATTTTTAGCAGCTCTTTTCTGGGAGCAAAGAACTGGAAATTGAGGGGATGCCCATCAGTTGGGGATGGCTGAACAAACTGTGGTATGTGATGATGATGGACTCTTATTGTGCTTATAAGAAATAATGAGCATAATGCTCTCAGAAAAGACCTGCAAAGATTTACAGAAACTGATGCAAAGTGACATGTACTGTGTACAAAGTAACAGCAATATCATAAGACGATCGGCTGTGAATGACTAGCTATTCTCGGCAATGCAGTTATCCAAGACAACTCTGAAGGACTTAGGATGAAAAATGCTCTCCATCCCCAGAGAAGGAACCGATGGTGTCTGAATACAGATTGAAGCAGACTTTTTTTAACTTTCTTTTTTACTGGAGTTTTTTGTCCATATTTTCTTTCACAACATGACTAATATGGAAATATGTTTTGCATGATGACATATATATATATAACCTATAACAAATGGCTTGCCTTCTCAAGGGGAGGGGGGAAGGAAAGCAGGGAGGAATCTGGAACTCGAAAGTTTTAAAAACGAATGTTAAAATTGTTTTTACATGTAATTGGGGAAAAATAAAATACTAAAAAAAAAGAATTTATTACAAAGAAAAGAAAACCATATGGAAAAATTCTAGCGTTAATTAGTAATAACTTTGGTAAGGTCAAGCTGAACTTTCTACCATAAATCTAGATTTTAGGGGTGGAATTTTGGCCACTTAGAAGTAATGAATAAAAATAAAAGTTGGCATATAATTTTTTTTCTTTCCCCACAATGAGCAGACACATGATTCAGCCTATGAACACTATGTTCCAATTAACTGAGGTCTGTTTGCTTGGGCCAAAAGAATGCCAACAAACCATGCACATAAAGAAAGAAGCCTGGCTCTGGAATCAAAGGACCTGAGTTCAAATCCCACCTTTCATGCTTATGAGTTATGTAACCTCAGGTAGATTTCTTAGCTTTCCTGGAACTCATTCTCTTCCTCTAGAATTAGGGGTTTGGAGTAAATAAATAGCCGCTGAGATTCTTACTATGGAAAACGAAGGTTGGGGTGGCTAGGTGGCACAGTCAATAGAACATCGGCCCTAGAGTCAGGAGGACCTGAGTTCAAATCCAGCCTCAGATGGTTAACACAAAAACTAGCCATCTGACCTTGGGCAAGTCACTTAACCCCAACTGCCCTGCCTTCTCCCTCCAAAAAGCAAAAAAATAAAAAAAAAACAAAGAAAAGAAAATGAAGGCGTCAGATTAAACCATCTCTTCTTGCTGTGGGCCGCTAGGAGGCGCCATTGTGCATAGAGTGCTAGGCCTGGCATCAGAAAGACTCATCTTCCTGAGTTCCAATGCAACCTCAGCCACTACTACTAACTGTGTGACCCTGGGCAAGTCACTTCCCCCGTTTGCCTCAATTTCCTCATCTGCCAAATGAGCTGGAGAAGGAAATGGCAAAACACTCCAGTACCTCTGCCAAGAAAACCCCAAATAGGGTCACAAATAGTCAGGCACAACTGAAAAGCTAATAAAAGGGAAAGCTGAGGTTTGTATCCTACGAAAAACAAAAATTAAAATAAACCAAGGATTTATTTTAAAAATTCGGAGTTAAAATTCCAAAGACATGCCTAACACGCCTCTCTGAAGTGTGGGAAGATGTCAATGTTCGGGGCATGTCCTCCGGGAAACGGCATCTAAATTTCCTTATGCCGGTCCGAAGAATCAGTCTGTACCTCTGTAAGCTAGACACAGGTCTTGACTATGTTTACTGCCTTGCACTGTAATCAAGACTCAAGGGCAGAAATAAAACACAGGCTGAACAGGTACTTCTCCATGTGGTATCCCCTGGGCAGCTGTCTGTCTGTTAACCAGCTCTCCATCATGGAAGCTATGGAAATGTTCTATCTGCCTGACCTACCTGCAATTCTTCCTAACTCCTAACATCAGCCTGAGGGGACCCAAGTAGGGACCGGATTCCACAGCACCAGCATCACTCCTGGAAATCAACAGGTCAGAAATAACGGCAAGGCAATCCAGATGAAAACAGAGTCATGTTTGGTTGGCCGCCAGGTGTCATAAGGTTACAGCCAGAAGTAGACTCCAGAAGGAATGAGTTCAAATCCTGTTGAACATATTTATTAGCTCCAGGATCCTGGATCTCTCAAACTCAGGTTTCTCATGAACAAAATGGAGACAACATCAGTACCTATATTGCACAGGGTTGTTGGTTGGATCACCGGAGTCAACATATGTAAAACACTTGGCAAATCTTAAAAAGTCCTGTAAATGTTAACCATCACCATTACTGCACTTGTGATCAGAAGGACTCAAGGTGAGGGTCAAAGATGAAAGGGCTGTGGGCAAACACTACAAAACAACGGGAAGAGTCTGGGTTTTAGCATCAGAAGATTCAAACCTCAGTGTGAGACCACCAACAATTAACTCAGTTCTTCCCCCTACTCCGGGTCTCAGTATTCTCATCCATGTAACAAGGGAATTGGACAAAATTAGAGACAGTAAAAACAAGCCTATGGGTCACCATGCTCCGGAGTGCTGATGGAACCAGATTAAAAGGTTATTGGGGAATAGTCAACAAAATAAATGAAAGTAGAATAAAATACAGGTAATATTACATTTTAAAGTTAGGCTAATGTAGTCCTTGGGGATCCTTATGTGTGGATTATCGGTCAGGCTGTTGTTATGTTCTCTAAGAGGACCGTGACAGCAGGAAGGGGATGCCATGACATGCAAATGAATTAGATTTAAGTGAGGGAGGACTGTGCAAAGTCACCAGCCTCACTGTCTCCTCTGGAGTCATCTGGACCCAGTGGCCGGGTGGCACAGTAGATAGAGCGCTGGGCCTGGAATCAGTAAGACCCAAGTTCAAATCAGGTCTTGGACACTTACTAGCTGAGTGACTGTGAGCAAGTCACTTCATCGTGCTTGCCTCAGTTCCCTCATCTGTAAAATGAAGAGAATACTGGTGCCTATCAGGGTTGTGAGGATCTAATGAGACAATAACCATGAAGTGCTTAGGTTTAGGTAGATAGTAGGTGCTATATAGGAGCAGCCAGGTGGCTCAGTGGATGGAGTTCTGGCCTGGAATTAGGAAGAATCGAGTTCAAATCTGGCCTCACACTTCCTAGCTGTGTGACCCTGGGCAAGTCACTTCACCTTGTTTGCCTCAGTTTCCTCATCTGTCAAATGATCTGGAGAAAGAAATGCCAAACCTGTCGGATCTTTGCCCAGAAAACCCCAAATGGGGTCACAGAGTCAGACATGATTGAAACGACTGAACAACCAAGGTGCCCTCTAAACATTAGCTTTTATTATCAGAGGCCCCCCGTTTCTATTCGAGTTAGATGACCTTGAAGATTCCTTGACTCTCAGTCTGTGACCCTATGTCACAGAGACTTTCAGATGTCGTCATATTATTACAATATATAATCTTAATTATTTATGTACATGTTACATTCTTCTAGCGCAGTGGTTCTCAACCTTCCTAATGCCGCGACCCTTAAATACCGCTCCTCATGTTGTGGTGACCCCCAACCATAAAATTATTTTTGTTGCCACTTCATAACTGTAATTTTGCTACTGTTATGAATCGTAATGTAAATATCTGATATGCAGGATGTATTTTCATTGTTACAAATTGGACAACACAGGTTGAGAACCGCTGTACTAGTGGAAGACAAGCTCCTTGAGGCTGAGGGTGTTTTGTTTCCTTCTCTGTACCCCAAACTCCTAGAATGATGCCCTGAAACATAGTAGGAACTGGGTTCAAATGTTGACTCTACTATCTGTGTGAACTCAGGCAAGACATATCCCCCTTCTGTACCCTCAGTTTTTTGCTCTGTAAAATGAGGCGGCTAGATTAGATAATCACTAATGTTCCTTCCAGTGCTAAATTCTAGGATCCTATGCCTACAACATTAAAAAATATATAATTCTTTGTGTCTCTAGCCCTCAGATTTTTAGTAAAGGCTCAAGAAAATATTCCCTGAATGAAAGAGAATTGTTTTAGCGCTCCTTGGCAGGCCTTAGTGGGGCAGGCGACGAGGATCGGGGCTGGCAAAGATTTGTGTGGGCTGACGTACTTTACAAGCACGTCAATACAAGGTTTTCTCAAAAAGCCAGGCCAGGACAAGGCACACGGTTCAGCAGCTAATCTCCAATGTATTTCCACTTCCTTCTTCACGGAGCTTGACAGATAATTTGTCTTAGAGTGAGCTTTCCCCCAAACAGCAGCGCCATCTTTTATTGTTCATTCCCTTTGAATCTTTCAAAAGAGGGAACCAGCTGGGGTGGTAAGGAAAGTGAGAAATCAAAAACGACAGGTGCACTGAATGGATTTAGTCCCAAATTTCCAATGTCACCTTCTAGTCAAGTATATGAATAGGGAAATAATATAACAAGTGTTAGAAAGTGTGACAAATGAGTATGGGTTCCATACAGGCAACGCAGTGTGTGGATAGAAAACTCAAAAGAGCAGGGCTTTGAGATGTGGGCTGGCTGTACTGCCTGAGACAACATCTCCTCATATCTCAGTTTCCCTATGTGTAAAAGAGGGATTTGTGTTGGGTTGTTCTCTTCTAGTCATGTGATTTCATCCAAATAGGCAAATTCCTTGGTGTGGAGATTCTGTCCTCTGTTAGGGCAGACTGGCAACATTAACTGTGCTTTGTAGTCTTAGAAAATTTGGGGGGAGAAGGCCTTGAGAAGTGACTTCCCCAGGGTCACCCAGGCAGTATGTGTCAAAAGAAGAACTTGCAACCAGCTCTTTCTGACTTCCAAGGCAGGCCCTCTACATCCTACCCTCAGCTGTCTTTCAGGCATAGTGAGAACATAACTGTCACCCTATGGGAAGAAATACCCAGCTTCTGGAAATGCTCTGCAAACATGAAGCATTATTATTTTACAGAACAATAAGCTAACCAAATCATCTCCAGATTATTATTTTAAAACTAGTATCTCCACGGTCGTTTGTAACATTAACTCGGTCCCTGTAAAGGGAAGCATGAAAACATGAAGCTACATTAAAAGAGTTATTATTAATCTTCCACTGGGATATAAAGTTCTCCAGATTTATAACCTCATTAAAAAACAAACATACACTTTGGGCAAGTCTTTTCAGCTCAGTCTGCCAAAGGCTTCTCACCTGCAAAATGAGGGGACTAGACCAGCTCTCAATCCAGGATCCTACCTTGGGGACCTTGGCTGGTTGGTTCTCTTCACTTTCCTTCTGGGCCTCAGTTTCCCTACCTACAAAATGAGGATGTCAGTCTAGATGACCTCTGAAGTCCTTTCCTGGCTCTGTCATCTCTATCCCTAAGACCCTGAGGACACTCTAATACTGATAATCAACTTCAAGGCACCAGCAATCATCCACTAATGAGTCAACAATCTTTAGTGATGGCAGCATCTGTCAAAGATGTCCCTTAGAGAAAGAGATGGCTTAGTTTCCCCTATCAGAGAGGCAGACAAACAAACCTATAGTGATTTAAGGCTAATAAATGAGACAGGAAGAGACATCTTCAGCTCTTGGATTCATTTACCCTCGAAATTTTAGAACCTGGGCTCCTGGAAAGAGTCCCCACTGAAAAAGAAACGATGACACTAAGTTGCCTCTCCCTCTCAAGCCATTCAGTGGGTTGAGAATGGTGGATATTAATGAGGTCATTTAAACCCCTCATTCCTCCCCACTTGGCAAAATTCTTTACACGGAGGCCAGATAAACACTCGTCCCTCCCAAATGAAGATGAGTTATAGTGATGGTTAGACTCTCCACGGTCTCTGTGTGTTCCCTACCTCAATCTATAGACAATAACAGGAGTGAACGGGAAAGCAAAAATCATACAGTAATAATGGGGAGGGTGGAAAATCATAAAGTTAAAAGCTTGCGCATCCAGGGGGAAGGGGATTTAATGGCTGGGTTGCCCCCTATCAAAAAAAAAAAAAACATCAAACAGCCAACTAGAGAGGACTCCATTTGTCAGCTTACTCCGTTGCTTCTTCTTCCACAAGACAGGGCCATAAGAAGCCAACACTCATAAGGACCAAAGAGGAAAGAACCAGGATCTTGGGTCTAGAGAGACCTCAGGGGCCATCTAATCCAACCTCATTGGCCAGATGGGGAAACTGAGCCTGAACAACTTGCTCAAAGTCAGAGAAGGAGGCATGAGGTGCACGCAATTCCTATGATTCTATAGGCCATAAAGACTCTTTTCTGCTCATGCTTCCTCTATGTAGAAAGAGGGAGGACAGATTTAAACGAAGAACAGAACATTATGAAAGGGTCCCAATCTCACATGAAAAGATAAATACTATGACCAAGCAGGAGCAGCTAGGCAGCACGGCGGATAGAGTGCCTGTCCTGGAGTCAGGAAGACTTGAGTTCAAATCCAACCTCAGACACTAATTAGCTGTGCGACCCTGGGCAAGTCGCTTTACCCTGTTTGCCTCAGTTTCCCCATCTATAAACGAGTTAAAGAAGGAAATGGCAAACTGCTCCAGCATCTTTGTTAAGAAAACCCCAAAAGGGGTAACGAAGAACAAGACATGACTGAAAAACGAGTAAACAACAACAAAAATGACCAGGCTGTGTCCTAATTTTTCAGAGCTCTGGTAAGCAGAGACTCCTAACCTATCAGCAACTCCTCCTCTTCCTCCACACATCTTCCCGCTTTGTCTCTCCCATCTACACTGTTCCTCTCAATAAAATCTATAGTGAAGCAAAGACAACGAGTGTTTTAGTTCAGCTTCTTACAGTATTACGACATTCTCTGGCTTTAAGACTCAGATCAAAAGCTACCTTTGACAGAAGGTCTTTCCCAGTCTTCCTACCCATTCCCAACTGCTAATACCTTTCCTCTCTAGCATTACTAGCATTTTATCTCTCTCTCTCTCTGTCTACCTATCCATTCATCCATCTGTCCATTCATCATTCATCTATCCATCCATAGATGTATGTGTTGTCTATCTACTCATTCATCCACCCATCTATTCATCTACCTATCTATTCATCTATCCATCTGTCCACCAGCCCATCCATCCATCTGTCCATCCATATCCATCCATCTGTCCATCCATGCATCCATTCATCCGTCTATCCATCCATCCGTCTATCCATCCATCTATCAATTCACCAATTCATATATGTTGTCTGTTCCCATTAGAACACAAGCCTCCTGAAAGGCAGGGGCTGTCTGAACCTTTTCTTTATACAATGAGTACTTAGCATAACATCTGGCACATAATAAATTCTTAGTGATGAATTAGTCAACTGAATGTCAGTGCAAGCTGGAGTCACCTAGGGGTAGAAGATGCTAGATTTGAAGCCAGAAAGACCTGGGTTCACATTCTATTTAAGATACCAGCTGTATGACTTTGGGCAAGTCATTTATTAATCTCTATGGACCTCAGTCTTGCTCATCTGTAAAATGGGGGCCTTGGATCAGATGACTTCCAAGATGCCTCCCAGCTCAAGATGTTTGTAGAATCACTTCACTTCTTTGGACCTCAGTTTCCCTGTTTGTAAAATTAGGGGTTATACTAGGTGGCTTCTTAGGTTTCTCCCTAAATCTATGAATCTAAGAAGGGTCATAGTGCAAGGATCTTAATACACTGTTGAAAATGGTCCCTTTGGCTCTGGTTTCTTTACCTCCAGAACCCTAGTTTTGTGAGGCTTCCTCTTCCAATGTGCGAGCACACACCTCTCCCTGCTCCTCCTCCTCCTCTGCCCCCAGTCCTCTCCTTTTCTTTAAGCCATTAAACAGAGCCTAGTTTGTTCCATTAGCAGATTCAATTACTTGAGCGAATGGAAGGATGACATTCAGCCTTGCAACTCTTCTTCTCGGTCACTGAAACTGTACAAATAAATTGAGGAAAACCCACTGTTTGTTCAAGGCAAATTAATTCTCAAACACTGAGGGAGTGGGGGAGCAGGGGGGATGATGGGTGCTTGGCAGGGCTCAGAGAGATTCCATTTTGTGCTTGTCATTTGCTGTAAACATTAATTACCATCTGGGAGGCTGTGCTGGGGGCTGGATTCTCTTGCACAAACCTCAGAGGGGCTGTAGGCTTCCTAATAGGCAAACTCCTAAGCAGGGCAAATCACTGGTTCTTTTTTTTCCCCCAGCTTACCCACGGCACACCGGGCTGGAACCAGGAGAATCTTGACTCTGAAATCACCACTGGCCAGCCAATGCTAGGAACCCTGAGGTCTTGTCATGGTGCTTGCAACCTCTTCCACCTGCAACATTTGCTCTGGCCTCGATGCCTCCAAAAAATGAAAGCAAACCCTGGCTATTCCCTACCCCTTGTATTTGGAGATAGAGCTTTTAAAATTCTCTCCCCCCACATACCCCACCAAAGCAATACCCAGCTATACATATATTCACAAACACATACCTCCTTTTCAAAGGAGAAGGGTATGAGAGTACTGTGGCATACAGTAGGAGATTAAGAGATGTTTGTTTCATCGATTATAGTGTGTCTTCTCGTATTTGAAGGGTCAGTCTCTTCCAATGTTTTCATCACCTCCCTGTGTATCGTTTGTTTGGTTTTTTTCCCTGTGTGTATCTTATACATACATGCTAGGTCCCACTCCCACAACCTTCTCCTATTTGAATACAAACTTCCGGAGGACAGGGAACATTACATTTTTCCCACTGGGGCCCCCAGGGCTTAGCACAAAACTTAGCACATGTTGTTTCCACCTCTATAATGGAAGCTTTTTAAAGGCAAAAACTTTTTTTTTAAACATTTGTACCCAGAACTTCACACATCATAAGGGCTTAATAAATGCTAGCTGAAGGAATGATTGCTTGTTGTATGGAAGAGAGGTCTTGCTCAGCTTGGCTCCAGAGGGCACACCCAGGAACAACGGAGAGGGGACTTGCAAAGAGGGACATTGAGGCTTGAGAAAAGAAACAATTTCCTGATGGAGCTGTCTACCTGTCCCAAAGAGAAATGGAATGTCTCCGGATGTAAGGAAGAAGGCAAAGACCTCAGTGGAGCTTTTCAAAGCAAAGGTTTAATGAATGCTCCCTTACTAGTTTGGTACATTTTGGGGAAAGGATATATTTTAAGTTCAGGCTGGACTAGATGGCCTCTGGTATCCTCTGTGAAATTCTGTGATGGATCCTATTTGATTCTTACAATATAGGACACTTAGTTCTGGTTTCTCCTCCTGGTCAGTCCTGTCCTAATTTTCAATCCCCCAAAGGTACTGATTTTAAGATGCAGAAGCGCTTATGGTTGGCCCCTAACAGATAGGCATTCTTAGCTATGAGACAACTAGTCCTTATCATTCAAACCCCACTTGGCTCTTTATGTGAAGAGTAGCAGGCACATTTTTCAGTATCATTCCTATCTGGTTTGACACTTAAAAGTCTCATCTGTTTTTGGCCTGCAACGCTTGTCTGGGTACAAACCTTGCTTGCTTCCTAGGTTTAGGTTTTTTAAACTTCCTTCTTCTTGACCCCCTATCTGCCACAATCTCACACACAGTAGTGACTGTCCATGAACACATCACCTTTTGCCCTAGTTACACACCTTACACAAAGTAGACACTTAGAAATGTTTGATAACACTGGAAAACCCAGATTTCTGAACCAAACAGAACCAGCATACATATGACCCCTTTAACAAGGTGCCTTCACGGGAGACTTTGCATTAAGAAGCTGGTTTCTAAGGGGAAAGTAGTTGATTGTCGCTAACAATAACAACAGCCACCAACTCCGAAGGTTTCAAAGAGTTAACTGTAGGCTATGGTAGCACAGAATGTGATACATCTGCTTTGGCCAGAGGGTACATTTAAGGACAACCTTATTGTCATAATAAAACCAGCACCCACAGGTCTTCTTTCCAGTATTTGTTCAGGAAAAGCAGGACAGAAGCAGTGGGAGGTGGGAGGGACAGGAAGCTTTAGCGGCATTGTAGATGTGTGTGAATGGAGTATGGATTTTTGAATTTAACATCCCTGGTTGTTTTTTTTTTTTAAGTATCTCTGCAGCTTAATTGAGAGGTTAAATTAACTGGTTTGTCAGTAATTACTCTAAGGCTGACCTTAAGAGCAGCCAGCATGAAGACAAGGGGGGTTGAGGAGGGGATGGGGCTGCCTCTAGGACGAGGTAAGTAACTCACTCATTGGTCTCCCTACTAAGCAGAAGTGAAATTGTCAACGCTGCTTAGTCAATGGTTCTCAGTACGCCCAAGGACAGTGTGTCCACAGCTCTACTGCCTTCCTTACTGTCCGTGATGTGACTCAAAGAGCAATGGCTTTGGAGCCAGAGGTTTGGAGCTGGAAGGGATTTCTGAGGACATTTAGTCCAAGCTCCTTAGGAATCTGAGGTCCCACAAAAGATCCCACCTTCTACAGCAAGCCTCTCTGGGTGGCCTTAATTCTAGAGCCTTTCCTCTGTTGAGTTTATGCTGTACAGAGCTTGTGGGTACATAGTGGTTCCTTGAGAACACTTATGTCTTTCACCTTTCATTGCAATCTCTAGGTTTTTAGCACAGGTAATGAATGGCAAGCACGGAAGCAGTTCACACCTTGTTAACACCTTGTTTCATTTAAAGTTTTTTTTGAGCCTTGTATCGAGTCTGTTAAGAAACAGAACACATGAACCCCACAACTTGTGAACCCTAGAATTCATGAACTCCTGCAACAGGAAGGGGGGGAACTAATGTACCCATATATACGGAGAAGTCCAAGTCTGAGACAGTAGAACTGAGAAAAGGACTCTTGTGGTGGCAGAGTCAAGAAGGAAAAAATTTGTGGTATTCCGGCACTCTGTTTGCTCTGTCTGTATTGTGGTTTGTTTGTGATACTTGGTACGGAAGCCCGGGACCTTACTGGAAGCCCTGAAAGAGGACTTTCTGGCTGTCTGTTTACAGAATTCCTGGAGGAGGGTTTTGGAGGTCCTGGACTTTGCTGATGATTTGTACTGACCTCTTGGACCTTGTTTGTGAGTCTGTGTTGGTTTCAACGTTGATGATCTGTGTTGAGTTCTCAGACCTTGTTAGTGGGTCTCAGTTGATTTCACAGGCAGATAC